>OX411307.1:28108998-28429216 GCA_948150685.1 Rhaphigaster nebulosa | reverse complement strand
CTAGGACTTAGAATTAAAAATAATGTTACCTAAAGAATAGCAACGAATCTCCCTAGATCTCATCAAAACTTTAATGTCAACCATATCACATTGTTTTGACTCGGTACTAATAGTCATAATGATGAAAACACAAGGTTTTATGTGCTCTACCCTCAATCTTTAAATAGATACACTTTGGGTTTCCAATATTAAATATAAAAGAATGAAGGTGGAATTTCCTTGTAAATTTGTTTTCATTTAATACTATGAAAAGTCCTAAAAATGAATAAATAATTTCTCATAATGTAAATGTTTATTAATATCATAATGACAACTATAATAATTATCAAATATTAATAATTGCATTATATATATATATATATATATATATATATATATATATATATATATATATATATATATATATATATATATATACATATATATATACAGTCGTGGTCATAGAAATTGCATCACTCAATAAAAATTTTATTTTTCCAAAAATGAACATCAACGCATGATTTTAACAAATGCAGTGTAAACAAAAAAATTAATATTATCTATTGAAAAGCGAATAACCTTAATAAAAACACAAGAAAATCTGTAAAATAAAATAAAAAAACATGGAAATATAAATTTTTTTGTAAAAAAAGAAATTAAAGAAATGTTTTTGCACAAAGAAAATACAACGTTATTTGATATTAATGTTAAATATGTGAAAATTTCATATCTTTCGTTCACATTTTCTCTGTTTAGTACTTTGTAGAACCACATTTAGCCTTTATCACTGAAGCGATTCTGGTTGGCATTGATGCAATCAAATGTTTTATGGATTCATCAATGATTTCCTGATTCCACACATTTTTAATTATTTCCATTAGTCTTTATTTTTAGGTTTATCTGTGTTAATTTTTATATTCATGATCATCCACAAGTTCTCTATGGGGTTTAAATCGGGGCTGTCCATGGTAAAGTTGTGATCCCATTAGTTGATAAAAACTGAATTACCTGTACAAAAACCCAATCATGAAAAGAAAAAAATATACAAGAAATTCATGTGGTAAGATGATTTTTATCAATAAATATGAGTACTCACAAATTTGGCTCTGTGGCATGGAGTAGGATCATTTTAAAAAATAAAGTCTTGACAGTGCAACAGGTGGTTTCTCATTGAGGGAATCAAACTTTCTTCTAAAATTTTGATATATTTTTCGGCATTAATAGTACCATCTATAAACTTTATTTGGTCAATTCCAAAGTAGGAAAAACATCCCCAGATCATAACACTTGCCGGATGCTTCACTGTTTTTAACGTGCAGTTTTCATTAAATCTTTGATGTGCACTATGTCTTACGTAAGAAGCACCATCACAACTGAAGATGTTAAATTTGCTTTAATCTGAAAACTTTACTTTTCTCCAGTCTTCTGATGTCCAGTTTTCGAGTTATTTTGCCCAATCCAGTCGTGATTCTTTCATTTTTTTAATGGAAAAACGGTTTTATTGCTGGCTTTTTGGCCCATAAACCGTGTCCTCTTAAACGTCGAGCAGAAGTTTCTCGACTTATATTTGTCAATTTGTTATTGTTGAATATTTCCTTGGCAGTTTTGAAGCGATCTTCTAATGATAATAGCACCATTAAGCAGTCCAATCATTCGTTCGTTTTTTCCTCCTTCTAGCACCTTTCTTTCGCTCCGTGGTGCCCTGAGAAAGATTTTTTTTCAAAACTATGACCACAGTTGATTGGTGGCACCCTATCTTCTTCGCTATTTCCCGTGATGATTCTCTCACTTCATATAACGTCACAATTTTAATTTTTTCTGACGACGTCAGTTGCTTGAAATTCTATATAATTACAGGTTTTATCCTCACAGTAGTTAAAACTGAACTGAGAAACATTATTTGAGGCTGCTTGTAATCTAAATAAGTAAAAAAAAACAATTACATTCAATGGGATCAACGTTATTAACGTCAGGATTAAAAGAAATAGGTGATGCAATTTCTATGACCACGACTGTATATGAACACATTATTTTTACATTTCTCGATTCTTTTTCACATTTCTACCATTTTTCCAATATATTTTTTTAAACACTTTACATATTTTATTTTGTATTTTTTATTTAATTATTGTAGCTCAGTTATGAACAAATTCCATTAAGTAACATGGTGTAAGAAGATTGGAACATTAACTTCACTTAAATACATTCTGCAGTATATGAGCTCATTGCTTATAACTATCAACTTATTGCTTCACAATATTTATATAATAAAAAAACAAAAAAACAGCAAGCTTGTTGTCGCTAAATACATTTAAGATGTATATATACAACATAATTATAATCTGCATATTCACTGGTCATTATACAGAAAGTTTACAAATCTTTAAATACCATACCAAAAAAAATATATATATATTAAATCCGTTAATTATTTATTCTCACTACTAATAGACCAGGCTATATTATGGCTATCAATTTATAAATGTAAATGGAATGGTGACAATAATATTTACAGTTAAACAAATATTAGGCACCCACCAAAAAAAAAAAAAAAAAAAAAATGATTATCAAATTCTAAAAAGCTTCAAAGTTCACTTATTTTCATTCTTCCTTAATTTCATTATTATTTAAGATAAGAAGTGATTGAAAAACGTTTTAATAAATCTATATGAAAAAAAATCCTAAGATAATAATGTTAAATATTAAATTTTGGATAAAAATAAAAATAAAAACATTAAAAAATAAAGGTGTAGGTATAGTTGACAGTAGATGTAATTTTAAGAAGAAGTTGATCAGGGGCTGTGGTCAATGAAGAGCACACTAATAAGTTGAACTAATTTTTAATGTGTGCTGACATTTCAGCCTTAGTTTTAGTCTATAATCAGGGGAGCTCATGTTGGTGCTTGGCTCAATGCCTCTCTGCCCTGATGATGGCCTAAAACTTAAGCCAAAACTTCGGTACACAATAAAAATAAGTTCAACTTATTAGTGTGTTCTTCATTTACTGCACCCCCCCCCCCCTCCTCCCGACCAACTTCTTCTGAAAGTTAAAAATGTAGTTAGAAAAGTTGAAAACCATTTTTAGAAAAGTTTTAATGTATCTAGAAACAAATATATTTTTAAAAGTTATATACATATATATATATATATATATATATATATATATATATATATATATATATAAATACTGTTAAGTATTTATTCGTAAACTTATATTCAATGTTACTTATTTCTGTCAAGTGATTCAATTGTAAATTACCTATTCTAAATTACCCACAGAAATGTTTGTCCCCCCCCTTCACCCTCCGATAGGTTTTAACTCTGGCCTACAAGAACCAATTCCCCAGCCAGTTGCAGATCTAGGATTTAATTTGGTGATGAGCTAATAACGGGGGTCTGGGATAGAGATGCCGTATAGCAGCATGGGGGGTCCTCCCCCAGGAAATGATTGAAGGTCACTTATCAAAACTGCGTGTTTCACACCACTTGAATCATTAGAATTTTTTTTTATTAACTATAATTACAGGAACAATAATGTTTTTAGGAAGAATAATTTTTACATTTTTTCTTGAAGCATCCTTATGTTTTGTAGAAGAACTAATTTTTAACCCATTATTCAAACAGGCGCAACTCCCTCAATTGTATTTCTTTCTTTGTACCAATGCCAACAAAATTTAATGTTTTGTTTTGGGGGACTTGAGCCCAAAAACCCCCCTTAAATCCACTAGCGACCTCAGTCGAGTATTGATTTTGGTTATTTCAATAGCTGTTACTATTGATATTATCAACAAATTATTACTTAAAATAATCAATAAAATAATATCATACTTAAAAATTGTGATGGGCCCTCTCCCGTGCCCTCAGGTCCCAATAGGAGTCAGGCCCCCCGAAAGTTATCGAGCATTCAGGCCTTATGGGGGGTCCTGCTTAGTCTAACTCAAGATGAAATATTCAGGCAGAATAAATTTATTAAGGGCAATGAATGACATGGGGTTTGATAATGACTAATAAAATAATGCAATAACAAGGGTTTAAGTCCATGACTGAAAGCTTAACTTAAATTAATTATTTTTAAGGATTATGCAACTATGATATGTTAATTGATCCTAATTACCTTATAGTTACATTAATCCATTCAATACGGCAGCAATATTGCTGAACTTACCCATAATACCGTGCAATAATAAAAAAACTTTGGGTGTGACATACTGCTTTTTAATATAAAATACTTTCTTGAATTGTAAAATGTAACTTAAAAAATTCTCTTAGTGTTTTTTCACTAAAAATGTGGTTCACCTCCCTAAACTTTAAAGGCATATAACTTCAAAACAGTGAAAGGTCTCCCAAAAGTATCACCTGCTCCTGGTTTTCGAATTGTTTCCAGAGGTACTGAAGTGGTGAGGAAGGGTTTTCTGAATGACTGAGTGCTCAGCAGCAGTCTAAATACTGAAGGGGCAGAGCGTGATGTTGTGCTTTCAGTCATTGAGAAGGGGTAGGGAGACCACAATATTTTGCGCTCAGTCACTGAGAAGTTGCTCAATGAATGCAATATTGCTCTCTCAGTATGGAATCCGTTAATAAAATTTAGAGTGAAGGTGTGCATCATGCTAATATTAAATAAATTTCAGAAGTACAATCCATTCTGATTCCTGGCTAATAAAGAAATAGATGGACAAGTGCATGGGTTAGGTAATTAAATTATTTAAACTGAGATGACTAATCTTATTCTGTTGTTAGGGAATTTAAAAAAAAGTTAGTAGTTTTTTACCATTATTTTTTTGTAACATGTTGGTAAACTAGCTATTGATTAACATATATAAAATTAGGGAAGCATCAACTTTTAAAAATGAATGGTCTGGTTGTTAATAAATTTGGATAAATTGTATAGTACTTCATCTCTCATTAGCATGTGATCAATGCGTTATTGAAGCAATGACCAGAATAATTTTAATCAAGTATTTTTTCTGGTTAGAGAAATATATCCACACATGATTCATTATTTTATTACATATAGGAATTTATCACATGGATAAAAATTGCAAAGATATTCTGACAATGATTTAATAATTCTAAATATACATAAAATACATATGTACATCTGTTTTTATTCCTAACTTTTTTGCCTATAATATTCTAACCTACATTTTAAGATTGAATATGAATATATCTATGATTGTAAATATATTTTAACAACTCATATACAACTTTCATGAGATCAATTCGATAGTTTAAGCAATGACTAGAACAATTTTATGTCAATTTCATTCAGGAATTTAATATATAAACAAAATATTAAAGAATAATTAAATAATTATGATAAATTTCTTTTTTTTTCTTTCACAACTTTTTCTGCGATTTATCTAAAATATATAAAAATATCTCGTGAAAATAATAATTAAAACTAAATCTAAATTTATTTGTTTCAATAGACTTACAACCGGCTATAGTTACAAGTATTATCACAAATAAATATGGGCATAACTAAATGACGATTTTACAAATAACAGAGCCTCTTTAAAATGTTTACACGTATTCAACCAAATCCTAATCTATTCTATAATTTTATACCTAATTACATTTATGAAAATATAATTCATAATATGTTTCTTAGCGTCCAATCTACTTACTGGATAAAGCAACTAAGATACGCAGCTCTTCTTTTCATTAAATTTCGCTGAAGACTATTAACGGATGAATCAGTACTGGAAGGTAGCTAGTGAGGTAGTCTGTTGTAGGTAACAAGAATGTGAAGTTATTAAAGGATGGCATGCTTTGATCATGTTGTGTCGTCATTTCAAAATCCATTCTATTTTCGCTAGTACCTGAAGCTTCACTGTTTTTTTCTGAAGAAGTGATTTCATGATTTGTTGTCATTTTCTTCATGGAAGATTTGTCATTTATGTCATCATATTTGTTTGACATAAACATTGGAGTAACAGAATCGGGCGTGGTTTTGTACGTATCTTGGGATTTTCCAGGAAGAGTAGCGTTGGCATTTTCGGTAATATTTACAATTGCTTGGTATTTTTGAGTGTAGGCGAAATTATTGTTTTTTGTACTATCTACAGTAGTCGAGGCTATCAATTTTCTATTACCATCATCTTCATTTATAACAAGATCTAATAAATTCACAAAAGTTTATTAAACAAATAATCTGTATATATTACAGTATAAATTACTGTGTATATTACAGCAAATATGCTTAAGAAAATAATAAATTGAAAATAAAGTTCAAAAATCTAAAATCAAAATTAAAATTGAAATCACATAACAACAGCAACAGTAAGATTAATAACACAAAAACAATTTTTCAGATAAAAGTGTACCCTTCAGAAATAAGATATTTGGACTGAATTTTTCAGTTAGAAGCATGTTGTTATTTATTTACAGAGTTACAATCAATGTTAAACTTGATAAAGCTTAACTTGATTCTTAAGTCCTCATCAACACCATCCTGAATCATTTTTATGAGTTGTAGATCGTGTTTATTCATCTTAGGATTGATACTATGTATAATATTTAAAAAAAAAAAATGGTTATCCCTCATTGAGCGTGTTAAAAAGATGATTTTATTCTTGACTTTTGCTTGCTTGTTCGCGTGACACGGTTTGAGAACCCCTGGCCTGGCGCGTTGGAGTGTTGATCCCGGAGTGCTCGCTTCGGAGAAGTGTGGGTTCAATTCCCACCAGGGGCCAGCTAATATTTATCACCATTTGCGCAAGAAGACGAAGTTAACCAACAATCCAGGAGAGGTGGACTGTACCTGACCAGGAAGGCCTAATCGGAGGCGAGGCCGGATAGGTTCAGCGGACCAAGAGAGCTGGACCGGCACCTGGACGGATGCAGAGTCATATGCTTAATTTTTAAATATGTTTATAAATTTTACAAAAAGAGACTTCTTAGGAAGTTATTTAACTGAATTTATGTGGCTTAGTAAGCTTAGCGGGAATGATCTTTTTTAACAGACATTACAAGGCAACATAATCTTTCAGAATTATTATATAAATAATAACATTTAATAATTATTTGTTTACAAAAATAAAGATATCTTTTTATATAAAAATAAAGGCAGGCGGTTGCTATTTCACCAATACCTTTATATATCTTTTTATTGATTATTGCTATTTTTTTATAAAATTAATATATTTTCTGGTGGGGCGTATAACAAACAAGTACTATATATATATATATATATATATATATATATATATATATATATATATATATATATATATATATATTGATTTCCTATTTTATACAAATATTTATATGTAATTATTTTGGTTTCCTATTCTCTTATTTATAAATTAATTAATTTATTCATTGAAATGTAATTCACATCTGCCTTTATGCGTAGCGTAAGAGTTCTTTTATTGCTCTGCTTCCTCTGTAAATGCATTTAATGTTTTCTCTAAGATTTTATTTCCTTGTACAATTGAAATTTGCTTTAAAAACAAATAAATAATGTCCCCAAGGCGCTAATAATCCGGAACCTACCTGCGTCCATTGATTGAAGCCACATTTTACATTTCACATTTTAATAAACAGAATCGATTACTTAGAATAAATAACATTCTGAAAGCCATAGAAAAAATCTCACGCAATTGCACGTTTTTAATTTCGTATTTTTTTATTTAGTTTTATAATACTGATTTATATTACATCTAATTAAATATGTATAATAATACCAAACTATATTTTGATTTGCTTTTTTTGGAATATTTTGTGTTTTTAGAGCTGAAGATGAATGTATAACATTTAAACTAGTTTTATATAAAAAAAATTATAGAAGTGGCAAATAGTTAATCAATCAGTGAAAAAATTTCGTCGGAAAATGCACCTATGGTGCTCGTGCAACGTCTGGAACATTCCTAAGTGTAACAGTAGTGAGTTGACAGTGGTCGAGTGCACATCGCTTAAACCTCTACAACTCGCTGGGATTATCAGGCCAGTCCTGTCCAATATTATTACTAACCATTATTTTAATCAGCTGGCATATTTGCGTCTGCTGTTAATTTGTACTAATTATCACCTTTTCATTGATTTTTTTTTCTTTTATTACTTAATTTCTGTTTAAACCAATATGTGCTGGCGTAAACGGCTCCCGGAGCATGGCCCTTGACGACCCAGGGGACAAAAAACCCCCTGATCCCATATCAAATAAAAAAGAAAATGAAATTTCAGTAGAAAATAGACCAACAAAACATTTTGAAAACTCACCAAAATTCTTGAGACACTTTCGAGCCCCTTTTATTGTAATATTGAGAAAGACGACGACAATAAACTGGAAACATTTCATGACATGAAAATTGCAAAGCTTTTGGGTTTAAGCAATTCAGAAGTAATTTCTGTTAGGAGGAAAAATAAAAATCAAATTGAAATTAATTTTAAAACTTACGAGTACGCTAATCGATTTTTATCTAACTGCTTTATCAAAACTAACAATCTTAAAGCTTTCATCCCGAAACAATACACAGTTAAATACGGTGTTATTAGGGGAATTCCAGTAAACATTGATGAAAAAGAGATTCTTGAAAATTTAGTCAGTGCAGAAAAAATAATTAGTGTACGTCGTTTATATCGCCGAGAAGTCAAGACAGAGGAGGTTTTAAAATTACCAACACCTTCCGTATAAATAACTTTTCACTTTCAGCGCCTACCTGAAAACGTCACCCTTTACCTAGCTCCGCGTAAAGTTCAGCCATATATTTTTAGGCCTCTCTTTTGCGGAAACTGTTTAAATTATGGTCATTTAAAAGATAAATGCAGGGGTAAAACTAAATGTAGCAATTGTGGAGACATTACTCACCAAACTAACGAGTGTGGGAACACTACCAAATGCATACACTGCAAACTTCAGCATTTGCCAACAGATAAAGCCTGTTCAGAAAGAAAACGTCAAGAAAAGATTAAACACGTAATGGCAACACAGCCCATTAATTACAAAGAAGCGGCTAAGCTAATACAGCCAATAGCCACTTTTAATAGGTTCTCCCCTCTCGATTTCCCGGAATTACCCCATACAGGGTCACAAAATCCTTATAACGTACAAAATATCAATCAGACTCGAACTTTAACAAATTTCTCAGCTCAAAATCACAGGGATAGATCAATTAAAAGACCGCGTACTGGACTATCCTCTGACCACTTCTGGGACTTACTCCCCCTCCTATCTCTGAGGCATCTCATCCAATTCATAGCATTCCAAAAAGTTTCACTTATAGTAACCCACACAAAAGTACACCAGATTCAAAATATATACAGTTCCTCAATTCTTTAATTTCGAAAATAAGGAACTCATCAGATGAAAAGGAAACTGTCAATATAATCGGTCAATCATTTTATAATTTTGTTCAAGACAACAAACAAATCATAAACAGTCTATCACCATATGGAGAAACAAGAACACATAGCATGGAGTAGTATTTCCAACTTAAATAATTAGGCATTCACTAGTTTACACTTAATATTTCAAAATTTAATATATATAAATCTATATCACAATTTCTACTATGTCAAGACCAAAACTTTTCAAACGTGTCAACAATTTAAAAATCATCCAATTCAACTGCCGGAGTATTAATAATAAATTTCAAGAACTTATCAATTACATGAATATAAACCAGGTGCATATAGCTCTTCTTCAGGAAACGTGGTTCAACAAAACAAATAAATATGAATCTAAAAATTACTCAGTGATAAAAAAAGTATAGGAAAGATAATTATGGTGGTGTAGGAATTATCATTCACAACACAATAGAAAACGAAAAAATCACAATAGACAACACAGGTCCTATAGAAGTACTTGCTATCCAATCAACAAACTTAGATCCGAAAATCTGCTTCATTTCTGTATACATTTCTCCCTCTGCCAGACCAAACATCTCCCACTTTGTGAAAATTTTCTCGATTCCTGAAAAGTTAAGTAACTGCTCTGTAATTATAGGAGGGGATTTTAACGCTGAGTCCAAATTCTATGGTAGTTCACGGGACTCCTCAAGAGGCAATATAATAATCGAACAACTCTCTCAACAACCCATTGTATTACTAAATGAATTTGGTAAAGCCACACGCCTTGGAAGTCCAGGTCATAAAACTTCTATCACAGATCTTACTTTTGTAACCCTGGAATTATCTCATAGACTTTTATGGTCAATAACTGATGAAAATCTTGGTAGCGACCACCTAATAATAACCATCTCCTTCTCTTCCTGTTCTTTCACTGGCATGGTACAGGCTAGAAGGAGTTTCAAGAAAATTAATCGTGATTTATATATAACACAACTTGATAGTTCAAATTTCCACGAGGAGAATAACATTAAAAATTTAACGACGCTTATTAATCAGGCAGGAGAGGTGGCAATTCCTCGAACAAAACAAAATCCGTGCAAAATTTTTTTCCCAAAACCTTGGTGGAATGAGGCCTTGGAGGCAGCGTACAAACAAAAGACCACATCAATAAAAAAATATCGAAAAAAACATGAACATTGAGAACTATAAGACAATGAGAACAAACATAAACAAGGTTAAAAAGCTTATAGCAAAGGCGAAGAGGGATAGCTGGAAGAACGATTTTGCAGGCAAAATCGATCCTGGCAACTATCGATCGATGTGGAACAAAGTTCGATGTTTTCAAGGTAAAAAGTATTCCTCATCGACAAACCCTATTACCTCATGTAAAGCCAAAGCCGAAGACTTCCTCATGCAGATTGGAGATAACTCGATGCCTATGCCACCACACATTCTGGCAAACATAGATCTACCTAAAAATGAATACATCTCAGCTCATCCAGTTGCTTGTAAATTTAATGAATCAGAGCTGGATGCCGCTCTACAAGGCAAAAAATCCACAGCCCCTGGTCTAGATGAAATCAATTATGAGATGATAGCTCTCCTACCTAGATTTCTGAAGCTTAAGCTACTCAGAGCATTCAATGATATTTGGGAAACATCAAATGTCCCTCCTGATTGGAGACAGGTTCTAATAATCCCTATTCTCAAACCTGGCAGAGACCCTTCCCTTCTATCCAGCTCGAGACCCATCGCCCTCATCTCCTGCTTGGCTAAGACATTTAACATTATGGTTAAAAATAGACTAGAGTGGTTTCTTGAAAATAATCATATAATAAGTCAGAACAGTTTTGGCTTTCAAAAAATACCGTTCAACGTCCGACAGCATCATGTTTTTTATAAATGAAATATACAAAACATAAATAGCAAAAATATTCTCCTAGCGATTTCCCTGGACCTCCAAGACGCTTATAACAAAGTTAACATAACAAAGTTAAAAGAAATCTTGATAGATATTGATCTCCAGATAGTAATGATAAAGTGGATTATTAATTACCTATCATTTAGAACATACTACTTACGAACATCCGAGGGAGAGGTCAAAGTTCAGTCAGACAGGCTTGCCCCAGGGTGATCCTTTAAGTCCCATTTTATTCAATATTTACACACACATGATAACGAAGTTCCCCCCTGATAAATACAAAATTCTACAGTATGCTGACGATTTAATACTCTATACAACTTGTTCAAATATATCTGAAGGATGTCTATATACTGAAAAAAGGATTTAATACATTAGAAGAAAAGCTTCATGCACTTAATGTTCAAATAAACATATCAAAATGCAAAATTATCCCCTTTACAAAAAAAAAGAAAACTAAACCTAGCATAATTAATCATTCCCACAAACAGAGGAGTAATAGAAGTCACCAATACTGTAAAATTCTTAGGAGTATACCTTGACACGAAACTTTCGTTTAAAACACACATACAAAACACATACAACAAAGCAGCCAATAGCTTAAACATAATAAAATCAATAGCAGGAGTTACCTGGGGAGCACACCCCCACAATTTACTTACCATTTATAAAACTATGGTCAGATCAATAATGGACTACGCATCCATAACATACAATGAATCTAACTCTCCACTAATTAAAAAACTAGATACAATTCAAAATAATGCTCTAAGGATATGTTTAGGAGCGTTTCGCACAAGCCCTGTAAATGCTCTGCAAGCCGAAGCAGGTGAAATGCCTCTTTATTTGAGAAGGGAGTGGATAACAAAAAAATTTCTTCTAAAAGTAGCATCTAACACTACCCATCCTCTATATGAATCTATCCAAGCCAAGGGCACCCTATACATCCCAAAAGCAGGAATTATAGTTCAACAAATGAGACACTCATTTAACTCACTTGCTACCTCTGCCGGACCACTCGACCTACGCACCCCCATTCCAAAGTCACAAATCGTTATCAAACCAATTCCAAATTACATCAAACAGACTTGCCCAAACCACATTACTCAGCAACAGTTCTAAGACAGAAAACCATAGAAACTTTGTCAGAAAAGTTCAAACATCATCATAAAATATATACTGACGCTTCTAAAGATAAAAACAAGGTTGCAGTAGGGATATACGATGCCCATTCTAAACAAGAAACATCTATGAATCTCCCGACAAAATTTAGTATTTATAGTGCTGAACTATACGCTGTCACCGAGGCTTTTAAATTAGCCAATAGACTACAAAAATACAAAAGTAGTCATTTTAACAGATTCTGCATCCGTATGTAACTCTCTCCAAAACATCCACAGACAACAAATCCCATCATATTTAATCAACAACATAATACAGGAGGTCCATTGCACAACAAATAACAGATTCAAGGTCCAATGGGTACCAGGGCATGTTGGTCTCTATGGGAATGAACGGGCTGACAAGCTGGCAAAGCAGGGAACAGAAAGTGCAAAAAACGCTAAGCTACCTCTACCTGAACTAGTCCGGTGGGTTAAAAAACTACATATTATCGAATGGCAAGAAAGATATACCTGGGAATCAAGATCGAAAGGCAAGGATCACTATATTATCCACCCTAATGTCAATCTTCAACCATGGTTCTCCCATATCAGCACTATGCTGAACAGAAAAGAAATATCATTATTGACTAGACTAAGAATCAACCATGGCCGAACGAATCGCGGATTAACACTAATTAAAGTTAATAAGAATGACAAATGCTCCAAATGTAACACCATCGAAGACCCAATATATGTTATCGTTAAATGCAGCAAATACCACAGTTATCGGATAAAATACCCTGATATACAAAACCACAATACATTTCTCCAAAAAGTTGCAAACCTGGATGGGAACATGATACGATCTTTATGTCGGTTCATAGAAGAAAGTAGAATAGAATTCTAAAAACCAACTACATTACCCTCCATAAACTCACATGATAATACTACGGGCTGTATAGGACTTCAATGGAAGTCTTAAGCCTCTAGAAGAGGAAAACCGACAAGAAGAAAAGATGTTTCGAGATGGTTTATTTTTGATGAAATTGAGTTAGTTGGTCGACATATTCGAGAAAATACCTCGAATCTTCAACTCCAAGGAACAAATGCACATTTGTTCGATATGAGTGATAAAGTTAATGCTTAATTTAGAACGATTGAATTGTGAAGCAGAAACATAATGCAAAAAAAACTAGAAATGTTTGTAAATATGGATGCATGTGTTAAAACTTCAAGACTGAAGAACAACATGTGGAAGTTGTCTTCGTAACCATTGAAAATCATTTAACCATGCTAGCAAAGAATTTTAAAAAGTGTTTTCTAGCTGTCTTCACCTTGATAGCAAGTTACGAATCGGTTAGGGACTCATTTCAAAATACTCCGGACGGTCTCTCAACTGCCGAAGAACAAATCTATATAGACTTCACGGCAAGTGGCGAAATCAAACAACAATTTAGTAATAAATCACTCTTTGCATTTTTGGAGGATTTGGATGATGAGTTTTCTGCACTAAAAAATAAAGGATTTCGTATACTATTACCATTATCAACAACCTGCCTTTGCGAAACCGGATTTTCTGCGGTGGCAGCTTTAATGACATAAAATAGATTTCAGTTAAATATAGAATAAGAACTTAGAATGGCAATTTGTAATATACATTGTGCAATATCTATTTATATCAGTGTAAAGTGTATTTTATTTTTTATTATGTCAGAATGTTTTTTGTAAAATAAATATTTTTTGTCGATATATTTTTTCTCGGTATACTCGCGTCCTCCTTAAATTTTATCACACCCCCCTAGGGGGGCGCGCCCATCAAGTCGAGAACCACTGTATTAAGTGAATTTACGTAGGCTAGCCCGGTCACTACATTCACTAAACGCTTTAAAAGGACGACCAACCGTTCCTAAAGTACTGAATTTTGACAGAAAAGTCCTTTTTTAACCAACATTCATTTAGATAATGAAAATCCGATAAATTACGTAGAGAACGCTACCAACGTTTTCTAAATGTTTAACAACATTAGTTAACATACTCGACATTTCTTCCTCATTAATTGTCGTCGAGATTCGTTCTTAGAGGGCCATCATAATTTCTCGAACCACTATTTCTCTCCTGAGTGCCTTGAGTTTCAGCCATTGTGAAATGAGGTTTATGTTTTTCACCACATGTCTACTTCCTGCTAAATAAAAAAACTCAGTGTTTTATTAAGATGACTTAAGGTTTTAGTTATTTTACAACATCATAACGCTATCAAGAATCAAAAAATACGAAATTAAAAATGTGTAATTGCGTACGATTTTTTCTATGGCTTTCAGAATGTTATTTATTCTAAGTAATCGATTCTATTTATTAAAATGTCCATAGGTGGCAATGAACTAATTTATAATTAATATTAATTATAAGCAGCCCGAAATCATTCAAAACGTCTGAGCCAACGTGGTCACTCACTTGGTTCTTTAAAAGTAAACTGCCGAGGTGGGTTTAAACATAATAAATTATCAAAATTTCTTATATATATATATATATATATATATATATATATATATATATATATATATATATATATATATATATATATATCTTTAATACGTTATTTTTACAAAGGTTCTACACCTTTTGTTGAATGAAGGATTAAATTTATGAAGAAGATAGATGATTTATCATTTTTCTATTCTTTAACTTTATTTTTATATAAAATTTAAAAATGATTTTATTTAATTTAGAAATATTTCTATTTGAAATAAACTGTACTTACTGATTTGCGAAAACTTATGTTTTTTTTTTACTGGTAAAATTTTTATGTTTACTGGTAAAAGCATTTTATAATTTCATTTATCTGTAGGTGAAGAAGTGGAAGTAACCATCCCTCCAGCTATTGCCATTGCCTCAGGTATTGGTGTGGCCATCATGATTTTGGCAATCTTTATTACACGTAAATCTATTCCAACCAGAGAAACTCGCAATACATTGCAAGAGAAGCTATCAACAATTTTCCTTTCTCAAGTTAAGCAAAAGGGTAATGATTCTAAAGAAAAAGATCCTCATATTATCCCAATCAAGTATAGTATGTTTAAAAAAAAAAAAAAAATAAAGAGAATTATTGTTAATTGTTGGTTTGTTAATAAATAAGTTTTATTTTATAAATAAAATTTGAACCAATCTTCTTTTAACAATTTTTGTTTATTCATAATTTTTTTCAACGTTTCACTGTTCTTCATAATGAGGACTATCTTTTATTATTATTATTATTCGATGGCACTACGGTCCTTGTAGAACCCTGTCCTCCTTCACAATCTTCCACCATTCTTCCCTGTCCATAGCCGCTCTTCTCCTCCTTCGGACTCCAAGTGTCCTCAGGTCCTCCTTCATATCTTCCAGCCACCACAATCTGGGTCGTCTTCTTCCTCGTCCTCCACCAGGGTGTTCCTCCAGAAGCTTCTTCAGGATACGCTGCTCTTCCATCCTCTGTACATGACCTAGCCACCTAATTCTACCCTTCTTGATGCAGGTGATTGGTCTTTTATGATCAATGGCACAATTTTTGAAAGGC
The DNA here is from genome assembly GCA_948150685.1 of Rhaphigaster nebulosa. Taxonomy (NCBI): domain Eukaryota; kingdom Metazoa; phylum Arthropoda; class Insecta; order Hemiptera; family Pentatomidae; genus Rhaphigaster; species Rhaphigaster nebulosa. The sequence goes on along the minus strand of OX411307.1, from coordinate 28,413,369 downwards.
TGGCACTTCAAAAACAACAGGAATGTCAAATCAGGATGTGAGGAGTTTTCCACCTTAAAAACCAAGGTCAACCAAATTCAACTTCTGGAAGATTCATGCATGTCCTCACTACATACACTGATGACAAATGTGTGTTATCTGTGAATAATGACCGAACTGCTACATACCAACTCTGCAGTCTCACATAACTTCCATTGAAGAATTGCGTCAGAACTAAAGAATTAAAATAAATCCCAACAGATCACTTTTACCCTTCATCGCAAACCCACTATTTGCTGTCCTACTGTATCCTTTAATAATGATTCACTTATCCCTGTTGAACATATCCGCTACCTAAGACTCCATCTTTATAAACGCTTTACATGGAAACCTCATACAAGACTGAAACGACAAGAAAATGCTTGTAGATACCGTTTACTACAACAAGTACTTGACAAACGCTCTAAACTTCCTATTTACCATAAAAAGCTCATATACGTTACCATTATTAGGCCTATTTGGACATATGGGATTGAGCTTTGCGGCTCCACGAAGCTATTAAATTCTTCCCGTATCCAATGCTTGCAATCCAAAATCTTTCGAAGAATCCTTAGTGCTCCTTATTATGTTACAAATAAAATTATCCATAAAGACCTCAAAATTCCCTTAGTTGGAGACTTGGCCCGAAATAGAAATACCTCTTTTAATTAAAAACTCCTTGCCCACACTAACCCACTACTGTGTAACCTTTCATCCCAAACTATTCCCAATAATCCTCCAAGGCGCCTGAAAAAAAGATGGCCGTGGGACCTCCTAACATAGAAGTCACCAAAGTGCTACCAATGGGTAGCTCCTTCTCATGTCATTATCGAGTTTTATGTACTTATTATCACATTTACTTGTTATATATTCTTATACAGTTGTGAATTTCTGTAAATAAAAAAAACAAAAAAACCTTCTGGTAGAAAGATAAGTTAAAGTAATTGGCAATGATGGGCTATGTTTTGAAGAATAATTTTAATGCATATTCTTTTTTACACTGAAAAAAATAGAATAATCACAAATTCTATTTTATACTGAAATTTAAATAAAACCTATTCTATACACAAAGACTTTTGTAAGAACCTAGTAATTTTTATATTTCAGTAAAATACAATCGCTATTTTTCAAACTCTTCTACAATAAGTGATATAACTTAAGAATCTAGTTTTGCTTTTCAAGAATACTTAAAAAGGCATAAATAATACCTGTTGATATATAATTACGAAGTAATATAATTGCTTGTCGACTTATACCCACTATGAATTTGAAAATATTTAATAGTTGCTCTTGAAGACTTAGAAAAATAAATTAGTGTGTTCATGTTATTTATTCATATTTCATTCCTACTATATTCAGGTTGCCTAACATAAACATGCTTCAGGTCAGACTCAATATATCATAAAACCAGAGCCATTTTAGTTTCACCAAAGTTACATTCAAGACACTGTCATAATCGGAGTATCGATTATGGCATCCGTACATGTATGAGAGAATGAGTTACTAGTCACTATGAAATATATGAAAATATGAGTCACAAGTCATTGGATCAGAAATGATTTTCAAAGTGTCTCAGCTTTGGTTTCTGAAGTTTTTATTGAAATAAAATAATCTTAAATATGTTTAGAATGGCGTAAGTAAAAATTACAAACCCGGAACAGTTTGTAATAATAGATCAAACAATGTTTAATATTTCTACCTCTATTGCTACAATCATAAACAGTTATAAATTGCTTGATAACAAGACTATGTACGAACTGTTATTATGTATAAATTATTAACCTTCCATTAATAATTTCCTTATACTTGTAATCATCATTTTAAAATCCTGTAGTATGTTGGTTAGACTCACTTACATCAAAGAAAAGCAGGATGTCTGGAATAGAATTTGTGACAAATGATTTTGTTTTAATCACAACTTAGCGAGTCATATTTGGCTGGGTAAATCATTCAGATTTCTATGAAGATTTGTTCTTACCCAGCCAAGTATAATTTATTTGTGATTAATAAAAATATCATTTGTCATAAATTCTATTCCAGACATCCTGCTTTTCTTTGATGTATGTGAGGCTAACCAAAATACTACAGGATTTTAAAATGATGATTACAAGTGTAAGGAAATTATTAATGGAAAGTTAATAGTTTATACATATTAACATTTTATACATAATCTTGTTTTCAAGCAATTTTTAATGTTTTTCTTCGTAGCAATACAGGTGGAAATATTAAATATTGTTGGATCTATTATTACGAACTCTTTCAATTTTTTAATTTTTACTTACCCCATTCTAAACATAAAAATTTATTTAAGATGATTTTTAGTCAATAAAAGCATCAGGAACCAAAACTGAGACACTTTGAAAATCATTTCTGATCCAATGACTAGTGATCAATTCTCTCATATGTTCCACAGTTTGATTTACTAACAAATTGTGACATTTTGTCAATTTTTATATCAATTCTCCTCTTCCTGATTATGTGTATATTTTTCTAAACTAAGTTCATAAGAAAAGACATAATACTTGTATTTACACACATGCCCATCTTGTTATACAATCTTAATATAATTTAATACAAAATTCATTTTGCTTCAGAGGCCAAGATCTGACATTGGATCTGGAGAGGAAACCTTGTCAAAAGGACCAAGAGATTGGCACATTCCTGATTCTATGATAGTATTTGAGTTTTAATCATTCAGTAGATATAGAAATGTTTTCCTTAATTTATTTGAAAAAAAATTATTTAACTATTGAATTATCATCTGTTTATGTAAATTAGTAATTATTTCAACTATGCAATTATCATGCATACACACACATCCGTCCAGCATCGTCTTGGGGATGTTTTCTGCTGGCATTCATGTGATGTGCCCAGGCACAACAAACAAAGCATGTCTAACTTTATGAACTTCATCACATCTCCCCCTCCAGAGAGCCCACAAACCTCTGCATTAGTTCTACTTCTCCAATTATTGCTATCCTTCACAGGTTCAAATATGCGGCAAAGAATTTTCTCTCAAAAACAAGAAGAGCCTTTTCCTCTGAACTTATAAGAGTTCTGAACTCTAAGCCGTAGGTTAGGACAGGCCTGATAAGGGTCCTATATAAGTGGCACTTCCTAGAGCGGAATAATGATGAGATTTTAGGTGTCTGTTTAGGCCAAAATAACGCCTTTTGGCATTAATAAGCCATTGACTGATTTCTGTACTCATTTTGTTTCCAGAAGTTATCATTGACCCTTAGATACTTGAACTGGTCAATGTGGAAAGTGAATGAACCCATCACTACCGATTCTCTCTGTGCTGTACCTGCTCCAGGTCCTGCTTTCAAATACTTGTTTTTTCATGGTAAACCGTCATTCCTATTTCTTTTGCAGCTTAGACCAACTTAAGAAACCCACTTTTGAGCTACTTGAAGGATCTTGCAATAAGATCTAAATCATCTGCATAAGTACCTGAACAGACTTGTTAAATATAGTGTCGGTTGTCTGTATTCTCTAGTCACACATTACCTTTTCTAGGGCCAAGTTGAATAGCAGGCAGGCAAGCCCGTCACCCTTCCTAATACCTCTTGTGGAAACGAATTCCGGCGAAATGTCTGATTGCACTCAAACAGCGCATCTCCTGACGGTGATCCCTCTGAAATTGGTGAAAACTGGAATGTCACACTTCTTGTGTAACGGATAAATGATCCCCTTCTTCCACTGATTCAGGATTTTTATTTCAATCCAGATGATGAGAATAAGGTTGTAGAGGGCTCTTTGACATTCCTTCCAGAAGTCCAGCCGAAATCCCTCCGTTGTTATTGTTCAGGCCGTTTATAGCCTCGTAAAAATCATCATATGTCGGTGGATTAGAGAGTTCTTCATTATCCTCCCTACTTGGATCACAAACTCATCTATCTGAATTTTCTGCATCTTCGTTCAAGAGTGCATCAAAGTAACCAGACCATCGGCCCAGTATGTCATCCTTTTTAGTGATCATAGATCACCTCTACTTTGCTTAACCTTTCTATAGAACATTCTGGATTGATTCTGAATTATTTATTTTTCAATTTCCTCAAGCTGTTTCTTTTCCCATCCCCTCTTCTTCTTACGATGCAGTTTTTTCTCTCCTGTCCTCCTGTCTTAGTGTAACACTTCTGTATCATATTTTTGTAGGCTTTATTTTTGGCTTCTGTGGCTGTTTTAAAATAAGCATCAAACCATGGAGACCTGACTACTCATTCTTTCAAACCTATGGTTTCCTTTTTCATCCCTCTAACTAATGTCAAAAGAGTATTCCATTGTTCCTGGACAGAACTATCCAGTAAACCTGCGTTAGAAACCATCTTATCAAGCTTCCAACAATATCCTGTACTCACTTCTGGGTCTTTAAGCTTGGACGTCATTTTCCTTTCTATATTCTTTCCCTTGATTTTTCTAACATTGGATATTCTGGCTCTTATCTTGACTACTGTGAGATAATGATCAGTATCCATGTTAGCCCCTCAATAGGATCTACAGCTCATCAAATTATACTTGTGTCTCCTACTGATCAAAATATGGTCAATAAAACAACATGGAAATACAGAATAAAACACTTCTTTATGAAATAAAATAAAACTTTACCGAAAAAATATCAGTTAACTAACTGAAACAATTCTGAAAGGAAATATGAAATGAAATTACCCCTTAAAATAAAAGTAAATAAACATCGACAAATTAAAATGAGTAATGCTTCATCATCATACGCCTATCCCCTTTTACCACTGTGCAGTGTGAGGATGCCCTCTGTAGGGCTTGGACCAAGTGTCCCTCTCCTGTACCAGCTCTCTCCTCCTGTTCCAGTCTTGTCCTCATTTCCTGAATGCCTCCCGCACACCTTCCTCCCAGGTGATCCGTGATCTTCCTCTTGGTCTTCTTTCCTCCACTCGTGTCTCATAGATCATCTTCGCAATTCTTCCTGGATTCATCCTGAGGAGGTTTCTAAACCATCGTAATTTATTCTCCTCTAGGGTAGTTTCTAGGCTGCACCTCGAAATCTGACCCAATAGTGGTGTTGCGGATCCTTTCTCTTCTGGTCTTCCCTTCGAGTTTTCTCAGGTACCGCATCTGCCTTGCCTGGATCTGGCTCCTGTGAGGGTCCATGACTCCGAGGAATAGGAAAGAATGGGCAGGAAAATTGATTTGTAGATGGGCATCATTGTCTTCTTAGTGACTTTCTGTTGAGAAAGGCTCTTCGGACCGTGTGGAACATTCGTCCAGCTGCTGAGGAATTAATTTTAATTATATTTTGTATTTTTTTTTTGTTAGTGCTGTGGTAAAATAATTTTCTTCTTTCAAATTTTTAAGCATTACTCATAAAGATATAAATAAAGATGAACAAATTATCTGGCAAGACGAAGATATAATGGAAAGATGGAGAGAATATTTCAAGGAGCTGCTAGAAGGTAGAGATATCAGCTTGGATAAGATCCAGAGGACAGTGGAGGATTATTCAGATGAATACGATTTTATCAGAGAGGAAGATTTACAGAAAGAAATCTCAAAGATGAAGCTAGGCAAGCCAGAAGGGTTGGATGGAATAACTCCCGAAATGATGTGTCACATGGGCAGCAAAGGTGAAGAAATGTTTCTCCATCTCTTGAACCTATGGCATAAGAAAAGGATACCAAAGGACTGGGAGATCACTGTGGTTGTGCCTATTTACAAGAAAGGAGACAATAGAGAATGCAATAACCATCGAGGCATATCTCTACTCAGTGTGTCAAATAAGCTCTACTCAAAAATTCTAGAAGAAAGAATAAGAAGAGTTGTCGACTGCCAGATTGAAGAGGAGCGGTATGGATTTAGAAACTTGAGAAGCACCCAATTTTGGACCTAATTTTCACTTTGAGGCAGGTCATAGAGAAGTCCAAAGAGAAAGGAAAAGAAATTTCTGTCTTCTTCGTGGATCTGGAAAAGGCCTTTGAGAGAGTCAAATCAAAAAAGAGATATAGAACAAGCTCTGTCTAAAGGAGAGTAGATTTTGGCACGATCCTGGCTGTAAGGAGTCTCTATCACAAGATGAGAAACATTGTAAGGACCGGTAACCATGCCTCCAAGGAATTTGAGACAACTCGGGGTGTACGCCAGGAATGTAGTTTAAGCCCTCTACTCTTGTATAAATTGGTCCATTATATTGATCCTAGACTGGGCACTGAAAAGAGGTAAAACTAGATTGCGGTACTATCAACTTGGGCATAGGAACCTGCAGCCTACACTATATACAACACTTGCATTTGCTGACGACCTCGCCGTAATTACTGCCAATGACCAGGACTTGCAACATAATGTAAACATCATGCAAGAAGGGCTGTCCTGCATTAATATGGATATTAACCAAGAAAACACAAAATGCATGAGAGTAGGAAGAAAACCCCACAGAGTTATGAGAATTCTGAGGTTGAAAGCCCCCCCTTCTAACTCGTTCTATATCCTCCTTTTTGACTCTGTCAAAGGCCTTTTCCAGATTTACGAAGCAGACAGAAATTTCATTTCCTTTATCTATGGACTTCTCTATGATCTGTCTCAAAGTGAAAATTAGGTTCTGGGTGCTCCTCGAGTTTCTAAATCCATACCGCTCCTCTTCAATCTAGCAGTCGACAACTCTTCTTATTCTTTCTTCTAGAATCTTTGAGTAGAGCTTACTTGGCACACTGAGTTGAGATATGCCTTGATGGTTATTGCATTCTCTATTGTCTCCTTTCTTGTAAATAGGCACAACCACAGCGATCTCCCAGTCCTTTGGTATCCTTTTCTTATGCCATATCAGGTTCAAGAGATGGAGAAACATTTCTTCACCTTTGCTGCCCATGTGACGCATCATTTCGGGAGTTATTCCATCCAATCCTGCTGACTTGCCTAGCTTCATCTTGGAGATTGCTTCCTGTAAATCTTCCTCGCTGATAAAGTTGTCTTCATTTGAATAATCCTCCATTGTCCTCTGGATCTTATCCGAGCTGATATCTCTACCTTCTAGCAGCTCCTTGAAATACTCTCTCCATCTTTCCATTATATCTTCGTCTTGCCAGATAATTTGTTCATCTTTATTTATATCTTTATGGGTAATACTTAAAAATTTAAAAGAAGAAAATTATTTTACCACAGCACTAACAAAAAAAATACAAAACATAATTAAAATTAAAATATCATTTACAAGAGAATAAAATAACGGCAGACACTGCTTTAGTGAGGGCTAGAGAATGTAGTTTCCTCTTTGGTCATTTTATAAATCAATTTCAATAAGGATATTTTTATTTTAAGTATGTTTTGTATTTTTATTGTTAGTTTGGTGGTAAAGTTATTTTCTTCACAGATTTATTTCGTATTTGATTTCAGAATTGTTTAGGTTAAATAACAGATTTTTTTTTTTTTTTGTAAAGTTTGGTTTTATTTCATAAAGAAGGTTTTAAATCTGCATTTCCGTGTTATTTTATTGACTGTATTGTATTGTATTGACAAAGTGAATTTAATAAATTTATTTTCATACTCTCAAAACACTTTTTAACCGGGAAACCTAAACTCCATACCACACTTTTTGTTGAATCAGGTGACATTATAAATACAATTATATGCGATTATAAACAAATCCCAAAAGAAATCAAAACTTAATTTATACAAAACAAAAGCTTAATAAAAGGGGAGAAGTTTTACTGAAAGTGGGATAACTGTAGCTCAGCAGGGGAGTGAACACTCACAAGTGTGATTTTAAAAATAAAATAAAACTTTTCACTACTAGTCCCACCGAAAGCCCCCATACAATGGATTTAGTTAAGCCAAACCATATTTCTTAATAGAGAATTTTGTCTATTTTATGATGGTGCAATTTGAAATTAATTACCATGAATAGTTTTTTAGTGCTTCCCTTTCAACCAAGAACGTGACACCTTAATTTTCCTTTTTTGTTATGGGGAATCACTTCATAGTTCATATGAACCTTTTTTTTTCTCCTGGTGTGGAGAATCAGCCCCTGAAGCTTACTGATTTTTATGCCGTACACCCTGTATAGTAAATGATAAATGCATTTTTATACTTAAATATAGATTATTTTGTATGTTTTTACTAAGTAGCTTTTCATATCAAATCTGTCCAAAATTAAGTAATAATTATTTACTGGAATAACTTAAGTATATTAGTTGCAAATTATATTTTAATTGTATAAAATATTAAATTTACAGAATGGAAAAGGAATATGGAGGGAAGAACACATTCCTGAACCGGAACTTAATGGCAATGCCATTAAAGAAAGACTTATGACAAGCCAACTTCCAGAAAGCTGTGTATGATTGATTAGTCCATGTTTTTAATGTGTTTTGTAATTTTTAAATTTCAAATAAAAATAGTTTTCAAATGCTTACCTGAAAGTTTTGATGTAAATTGTGGAGTCCTATTTCAATGTTGTTCTATTTTCTAATTGTATAGAATTTAGAAAATTAATAGGTAATGAAAGAGTCTTAGGGAAAGGAATGCCCACATTTTAAATTTTGTTGATTTTTAATTTTTAAAGTTTACATACTAGTTTAACACTTGAAAACCTTCATTTTTTTATTTAATAAATTTTATTGTAAAATTAAATATTTTTTTACCAAATAAAAATTGAATGATTTTTATTTTAAAATTAATCAATCCCTCATAATCCTGGATAATAGATACATCAGCAGCTGGCAAGAATATTGTAAGGATTATTCAAAGAGGAAAGGAGAATAAAATCATTCATTCTATTCCATTTATTATCCTGTAACTTAAAAATTAGAAATAATGCTAAACTAAATAATCAAGTTATTTTATTCATTTTTTTTTTTTTTTTTTTTTTTACCTAAGTTTTAATAAAAATATCTCTGAAATATATAAATGCTGACCTGTTTTAGGATACAACTTGTACAGTATTAAAAATTTAGTACAATATTGACGATTTAAAATCACATTTTCTGTTATAAATTGGTTGAAATATGAAGTGGTTTTTGCATTATCATTATTATTTTTTAAAATATTATTATACCTTTTATTGCTTAATTTAAATTTATTAGGATTCAATAACTTAAAAAACAAAATTAAAAAATAACAAAACAGTGTTTCATGTTTAGTTTTTACTACAGAGAGAATATGTGTATGCTTCTGTTGTTTAATTTATGTAATATTTTAATTTATTTTAAAATTTTAATGAATATTTACCATTGATTTAAAAGTCCTGTTAGATCTTTTTATGATAGATTAGGCTTCTTAATGAGATGTATTATACGCCACTATAGATTTTATGAATTTTTTTTTTTTTATATTATTCCAAATTACACGTGAATAAGCATTTACTAGGAAGAGAACTATTATAACCTTAATTTCAAAATGTGCATTGAGGAGTTGTATTTCCAAGGTATATCACTAAAGATGAAAGGTTTTATTTTTCTATATGTGAATGTAAATGGAATATGTTCTGTTTACTGATTATATTTACAGAGAGAAATGCTTTATTTACAGCAACGCTGCCCAACTACCTTGGGTTGCTACTGATATGTATTGATGTTGTTAAATATTATCGTTATTGAATTTAAAGAGACCAGGTGCGAACAAAAGAAATAAGGGTCGAGCAGGTAGAGAAGGGTAACTGACAGGCGATGACAGATGTCACCACATAAGTGATAAGGGATAAGTTAATTTAAAAACCCTACTGAGAAGTTAACACTGTAACAATGCCAAAAGCTGGAACATCTAATCAATTTTAAGAACTGGTCCCCTTAGGCTTCGCTGGCCTCGAGGAAAAAGTGGAAAAGGTATGATTAAATTAGACTAGATGGATAATAGTTCGCAGATACCGGCTGTCAGGACAAGGGGCGGAGCCATCCGATGAAATCCCAGAATTTCCTCCCTCTATAAAACTAGTCGGCCAATGAACATCGTTTTCAACCCCCTCTTAGGCAAAATAAGAGAGAAAGGGGGAAAGAAGCAAAGAGGTGAAAAGGAAGTACTTCTAAACTGATCGAGGCTGAGGGTGGACGACGAGACTCTGAAGATGAGAAATGCGCTCTGAATCCTGACCTTGCCTGATGCAAGCCTACAACGATCGCCTTCAAGCCTTCGCCTGAGGAACCATCAACACCAATTAGTACAGATAAGAGATTTATGTTAAAACAATTAATGGCTAAGTCTAGGCTGAATCATTCCATGGTTAACTTTTTATTGTAATAGTTTGTTATTTTAATTTTGAAGAATAAAGATAAGTGTTAGCAAGGAGGTAGTTTTTTAGTAACTATTCCCATATTTAATATGAATATATTTCATTAAAATAGCAGTAACGTTGATTAACATTAGTATTAAACTTAAAAGTAGGAACACTATCTTGGTTAATTATTAATTACTAAATGGTTAATTACTAATTACTAAATGGTTAATTACTAATTACTAAATGGTTAATTACTAATTACTAAATGGTTAATTACTAAACTGGATGGTAAGTCCCCACAAGCCGGATGCCATTTATTTATGCTATGTTTCTCTAACTTTCGTTGATCTTGATTTACTATTTAGCTCTAATACATTAGTCTATATATATAGGGATGCCATTGGGCAATCATTGAAGATGATTAACCCAAAATTAAGTAAGCTTATGAATACTTTTGAATTTCTTACCTTGTCCTCTAAATTGGGTACCTTTCCAAAGGCCTGGTTTGTGTTTACCATTATTTAATAATTAACCAAGATAGTGTTCCTACTTTTAAGTTTAATACTAATGTTAATCAACGTTACTGCTATTTTAATGAAATATATTCATATTAAATATGGGAATGGTTACTAAAAAACTACCTCCTTGCTAACACTTATCTTTATTCTTCAAAATTAAAATAACAAACTATTACAATAAAAAGTTAACCATGGAATGATTCAGCCTAGACTTAGCCATTAATTTTTTAACATAAATCTCTTATCTGTACTAATTGGTGTTGATGGTTCCTCAGGCGAAGGCTTGAAGGCGATCGTTGTAGGCTTGCATCAGGCAAGGTCAGGATTCAGAGCGCATTTCTCATCTTCAGAGTCTCGTCGTCCACCCTCAGCCTCGATCAGTTTAGAAGTACTTCCTTTTCACCTCTTTGCTTCTTTCCCCCTTTCTCTCTTATTTTGCCTAAGAGGGGGTTGAAAACGATGTTCATTGGCCGACTAGTTTTATAGAGGGAGGAAATTCTGGGATTTCATCGGATGGCTCCGCCCCTTGTCCTGACAGCCGGTATCTGCGAACTATTATCCATCTAGTCTAATTTAATCATACCTTTTCCACTTTTTCCTCGAGGCCAGCGAAGCCTAAGGGGACCAGTTCTTAAAATTGATTAGATGTTCCAGCTTTTGGCATTGTTACAGTGTTAACTTCTCAGTAGGGTTTTTAAAATAACTAATCCCTTATCACTTATGTGGTGACATCTGTCATCGCCTGTCAGTTACCCTTCTCTACCTGCTCGACCCTTATTTCTTTTGTTCGCACCTGGTCTCTTTAAATTCAATAACGATAATATTTAACAACATCAATACATATCATTACATACATAGCACACTTATCAACCTATTGCATAGTATACATAACATTTTTTTTTCCTTTCATTTTAGCTATAAACACATTATTATAATCACTGCATTATCCATATTAGATCTCTTCTTTTTATTTTCCTTTTGTTTGCTGCAAACATTCTACCACTCTTTAATCTATCCCTCATTTCTCTTTTCCAGTCACCCTAATCTATTTCATAACTTAAAATAACGCTTTTTTTTATAAATGCCCCAAAAAAATAATAAAATAATTAAAAATTGATCAAATGTTCACATTTTAGAAACTCACATCTAAGCATCAAAATTAGTACAAGGAATAATAAATAAATAAAAATGGCAATAAATATATTTAAAGATAATAATAAAAAAATAAAAAAAATAAATGTCCACTCAAAAATTATTGATTTTAATTAGAATTTAGAATTGTAATATTATAACATGGTTAAATACTCTGAAATAGTAAATTTAATATATTATTTTAACTTGGATTTAAAAAAATTAAATTCAAGTAAATTTATGTTTATATTTGTATTAATATGTATGCATTTATTAATTAATCTGAGTTAAAAAATGCTATAATATTTAATGTATATGGGTGTGCTTATGTATAAACGTATATATGCACATTTCCTTTAAAAAAATTAATGCTGAAAATGAAAGTAATAGTTTTGTTTGGTTTTTAAAATATATATTTAATTAGTAATTCACATGTTTCAAGAAATAATTTCCTTTGGAATAATAAACAAATAATATTGCTACCAAGTTGGCCACCATCCAGCAGTAGATGTTCTGTACCTTGTGTTTATTTTATTTGATCACATGATAGCTTTCATTTGGTGCTATTTGGTCTTCTCTTTATTTTACTTTTGATGAAGGTTTAGTTTTATCTGGGTTATTTTTGTTTCATCTTGTAACATCTCAGTTGTGTTTCCACTAATATATCAGGGTACTTTCTTAAGATCTTAAATTAAGAAAGTTTAGTGTTTATAAGTGTACCTTTTTGGCTGTACACAAATGTGTATCCTTGACATTACAAGCATTATTCTAAATTGGTTTTATTAATAAATATTTTTATGTTATATTTTTTTCTTATCTCAGTATTAAATTCTAATGCTTCTAAGGAAAGTATGTAGTAGCTTAAGTCATAGATTTAGGTTATAACAGTTCAATATCTGTTTCGTATCCTTAGTCATCCTTCTATTCTTGTAAGCCTAAGGTTGGTAGTGTTATGTGTGTATTCAATCAAAATGTTAAAATTGTCATTTTTGGAATGTGAAACCTTTCAAAATAAGCCATATTTGTATTTCAGCTTATATTTTTTAAATATGTTTTAATTTGTAACTTCAGAATTTAGTAATTGATGTTGGGTTTTTTGAAACCCAATTGTCAGTTTGAGGAATAGGTAAGTTAAGGCTATACAGGGGTTGACTCATTTTGATTAATTTTATATGTAATGGGATGAGATTTATTTTGTTTTATTATAATATTCCATAACTTGTATCAGCTATTCACTTTCCATTCGTAATATTGTTACATAAATGAATCAAGCATTTGATTATGGTATCTTTTAATAATTGTTTTGCCACCCATGTAAGTTGCTTTTAAGAATCTTAATTCTAATAAGTATGCCGTAATATATATATATATATATATATATATATATATATATATATATATATTACGGCATACTTATTAGAATTAAGATTCTTAAAAGCAACTTACATGGGTGGCAAAACAATTATTAAAAGATACCATAATCAAATGCTTGATTCATTTATGTTACAATATTACAAATGGAAAGTGAATAGCTGATACAAGTTATGGAATATTATAATAAACTAAAATAAATCTCATCCCATTACATATAAAATTAATCAAAACACAGAGATTTCTTCCACTATATCCTCTGTAATTCATATATATATATATATATATATATATATATATATATATATATATATATATATATATATGAATTACAGAGGATATAGTGGAAGAAATCTCTGTGTTACACTTGTGAAAGGACTTAACTGAAAAAGACATTTTTTAACTTTGTCATTTTGAAAATATCTATTGGACAGGAGACAAACCAGAATAAAGTATTAGGTGAGTGAGAATCGATACATGGGTTTAAAAAGGAATAAGATAAAAGAGAAATTCAAGATACCTGATAGTGTCAACTGTCAATATTTATGTAAATTGTCATGATTTTGTGTCAATAATTAATTAACTATAAATAAAATTCACACCAAATCTTATTAATAACTGCTAAGAAACTCTTTAATACTGAAGGAAAAGGTATTTAATTTAACTGTTATTTTTAAGAAAATCAATTTAAATTCTCATTAGGTATTTAAATTTTTTTTTACAGATTGCCTGGCAAGAAATTATCATGAGCATATATTTAGTCCTTACTTATTTTACTTTTGGAGTTTTTTTTTGTTATGGATTCTGGTGGGATAGATTTTCGAGCTACAATTTTATGCGTTATGTTCCTATGCTGCACATGTATTAAATATATGAACAATCCAAAAATATAATTTATGAGAAATCAAATTGTAGGAAAATAAACTATTCTTATAATTTTGGAGATAATTATAATATTTCAAACAAAATTAATAATAATTAAAATAAACGATAATAAAGAAAAACAACTACAACAATACTACTCTCTCCGTTCCACCCATTCTCTGTCTGTCTGTCTGTCCGTCCGTCCGTCCGTTCCTTTCCTGAAAAAGAAGAAAAGTTTTTAAAACAATGCCAGTTTGCTGTGATATTTAAGCATGGACGAAATAGTGTATGTTACCAACAATGAGCCTGTAGTCTTCTCTTGTAAATATATCTGTGAAATATATTGTGTGTGTTTTTACCTCTTGTTCCTAATTGTAAATAATGTATGAAATGATAAGTTACTAAATGTTCTGTTTCATAATCTGATTCCAAATATGCTTCAGAAATTCCCTAATTTCCACAGATATAATACACTCTTAATCTAACATTAATTTTAATAATTTAATTGAAAATGATTAAGTTTCATTTATTAAGATGGAGTGTTTTTTACAAAGATTGGAATCAGATTACTATTGATGCTGTGGCGACTGGGCAGTGATAGTGATATCTATATATATATTTATCTTATAATCTTATATTATATCTTATATTTATATAAATATATATTATCCGATTTGGTAATTACAATGTAGATTTTAAAAAAAATCATGATTTTAATTGTATCGTTATTACTATAATGGTGATATTTGTAAGAAATGGATTTTCTTCTTGGAGCATGTTACGTTTTTTCATTATCTTAATTATTTGTATGCATGTCAACTATAAACCTTCCATACTGATGTAGTTAAATAATAATAATACTAATTACGGCAAATTCAAATTGTTAGAAATAACAGCTGATGAAAAAAAAAGATCTGTTAAGCAGATTTTTAGATACCTTTCCTATTTTTTTCTTAAAGAAATGTAAATAAAATTAATGTTGTAATATTATAATTATATGTAAAAAATGATGTATAGAATTAAAGATAAGAAAAAGAAACTTAATGCATTTTAAAATGATACTGTACAACCCTTGAAAGTTATCATTCTCTTTTCAAATTAGTGATTTTCATAATGAAATTACTGTAATATTATTAACATCTGAAAAGAAGAAGTAATCAGATAAAATTGATTAGACTACCTTAGTTAAGAAAACTATAGCTTGAAATGATTTACATAAACATTTTTTTTTTTAATTTATTTTAGTTCATGTAATTTAATTATTCACATTAAAATAAAATATCTCTATATAAAATTCTAAAAAGCTTCAAAGTTCACTTATTTTCATTCTTCCTTAATTTCATTATTATTTAAGATAAGAAGTGATTGAAAAAAACGTTTTAATAAATCTATATGAAAAAAAATCATAAGATAATAATGTTAAATATTAAATTTTGGATAATATAATAATTTTGGACTGTACAATCCTGAAACACACGCAAAGCCTCTCTTCCTAAATTTTAAGACAATCAAATGATGCAAGCTTAAATTGTAGACCAAACTTAGACACACATATTTAAGGTCTTTAAACTAGGTAATTTATTTATTTTCATGCACTTATTGAGCTTGAATCCATAAGGGAACATTAAAGTGAAGGATAAAATTTATAGCTCGAGAGTGTTTATGGATCGTGTGAAATTTATTCTGAATAATAAAACACTTATGTAAATTTGTTTAGAAAATGATTTAAAGAACGATACTGTTTATTTTGAACATGCTTCAAGTTTTATTTGGATTTTATATGTTGAAAAAATAAAAAATTATTAAAAAACTTAATCACAGAGATGCAAGGGATCTGTTTTTGTTTATTCGAAACATAAATAAAAGTATAAAATATGTGAAGAATGAAAACACTTGCAATCCTATAATTTTGCCGTTATCATTAAGCTATGGCAATTCACGTTGGATTTATTTTGACGAATCCTTATCACCTTTAACAAACTTTAGCTATATGTCATCATGTCTACAAATGTGAACTCTAAATCAATGTCTATATTAATTCTATATTTAATTCTATATATATCAATGTCTATATTAATTTTTATATATATATTAATTTTCACCTAAGCAAATGAATGCCGTAATAGCCAAGCGCAGGGGTTCCGAGACTTTGTCACTACGAACCACCATTCAGATAACTGGACGTACCACTACCTGATCTTACGACATTAATATTAAACATTTATCTTCATACAAAAATTCAAAATGATTCACAAAAGTTTATTAAACAGATAATCTGTATATATTACAGTATAAACTACTGTGTATATTACAGTATAAATTACTGTGCATAATACAGTATAAATTACTGTGTATGTTACAGTAAATATGCTTTAGAAAATAATAAATTGAAAATAAAGTTCAAAAATCCTATAAAATAATAAAACTTTAGCTATATGTCATCATGTCTACAAATGTGAACTCTAAATCAATGTCTATATTAAGTCTATATTTAATTATATATATATCAATGTCTATATTAATTTTTATATATATATTAATTTTCATCTAAGCAAATGAATGCCGTAATAGCCAAGCGCAGGGGTTCCGAGACTTTGTCACTGCGAACCACCATTCAGATAACTGGACGTACCACTACCTGATCTTACGACATTAATATTAAACATTTATCTTCATACAAAAATTCAAAATGATTCACAAAAGTTTATTAAACAGATAATCTGTATATATTACAGTATAAACTACTGTGTATATTACAGTATAAATTACTGTGCATAATACAGTATAAATTACTGTGTATGTTACAGTAAATATGCTTTAGAAAATAATAAATTGAAAATAAAGTTCAAAAATCCTATAAAATAATAAAACTTTAGCTATATGTCATCATGTCTACAAATGTGAACTCTAAATCAATGTCTATATTAAGTCTATATTTAATTCTATATATATCAATGTCTATATTAATTTTTATATATATATTAATTTTCACCTAAGCAAATGAATGCCGTAATAGCCAAGCGCAGGGGTTCCGAGACTTTGTCACTGCGAACCACCATTCAGATAACTGGACGTACCACTACCTGATCTTACGACATTAATATTAAACATTTATCTTCATACAAAAATTCAAAATGATTCACAAAAGTTTATTAAACAGATAATCTGTATATATTACAGTATAAACTACTGTGTATATTACAGTATAAATTACTGTGCATAATACAGTATAAATTACTGTGTATGTTACAGTAAATATGCTTTAGAAAATAATAAATTGAAAATAAAGTTCAAAAATCCAAAATCAAAATTAAAATTGAAATCACATAACAACAGCAACAGTAATATTAATAACACAGAAACTATTTTTCAGATAAAATTGTACCCATCAGAAATAAGATAATTGGACTGTATTTTTCAGTTAGAACCTTGTTCTTATTTATTTACAATCAGAGTTACAATCAATGTTAAGCTTGATGGAGCTTATTTTGATTCTTAAGTCCTCATCAACATTATCCTGAATCATTTTTATGAGTTGTAGATCGTGTTTATTCATCTTATGATTGATACTATATATATATTATTTAAAAAAAATGGTTATCCCTCATTGAACGTGTTAAAAAGATGATTCTTTTCTTGACTGTTCGCATACCACGGTTTGAGAACCCCTGGCCTAGCGCGTTGGGGTGTTGATCCCGGAGTGCCCGCTTCGGAGAAGTGGGTTCAATTACCACTAGCGGCCATTTAATATTTATCACCATCTGCACAAGAAGATGAAGTTAACCGACAATCCAGGAGAGGTGGACTGTAACTGATCAGAAAGGCCAAATCGGAGGCGAGGCCGGACGGGTGCAGAGTCATATGTTTAATTTTTAAATATGTTTATAAATTTTACAAAAAGAGACTTCTTAGGAAGTTGTTTAACTGAATTTATGTGGCTTAGTAAGCTTAACGGGAATGATCCTTTTGAACAGACATTACAAGACAACATAATCTTTCAGGATTATTATATAAATAATAACATTTATTAATTATTTGTTTACAAAACTAAAGTTATCTTTTTATATAAAAATAAAGGCAGGCGATTGCTATTTCACCAACAGTTTTATAAATGATTTTATTTATTATTGCTATTTCTTATAATATTAATATATTTTCTGGTGGGGCGTACAACAAATAAGTACCATATATATATATATATATATATATATATATATATATATATATATTTTATAGTATTGGTATTCTTATATTAGTCAGTTTCATAATAATGTAAAGACAGTTTTTTTTTTTACTAAAAAATCCCATTACAAATGAACTTACTCTATCTATCCACAGTACTTGTATATCCTGAATAATTTGATCCCAGAACTACTTCCAGTCTAAATACCTACTTAATAATTTAAAAAAAAAAAAAAAAAAAGCTTAATATAATTAGTTTTTCATAAAGGAGGGAGGAGTTAACACATGGCATTGACCCAGGAAATATTAGTTGTTAAATAGGGTTTATAACCCAGGAAGTTATTGTTATGCTTCCTGGTTATCAGCGTTAAAACAAGTTTTATTTCCTTAATCATCCCTTCTCCTATAGTATGTATAAAAGCCTATCTGAAATGGACAGATCAATCAGTATTAGAATGTAGTATTAGAATCAGTATTAGAATGTAAGGTAGAATAAGAGAATGTGAGATACTCTCACTATATTAGCTTTAAGTCTAGTATTAAGTCTAGTAGTAATATATTTAGTAGAGTCTATCTGTAGTTAACGCTAACAGTAGCTCATTATTTATATTATATATCTGTTTAATAAAGTCATTTTTAAGACTTGCATTCATCGAATTTGTTAACTGGCGCCCGAAAAGGGACAGCATCCACCTACATCTGATCTGTAGCTCTGATCGCTGTTTCAGAAGAATAATTTGAAGGACTTGCAATTTCTTCACTGGTCTCAGGTTTTATTTGCAAGTCGGCCCACTTATCTAAGGTGCCCTCGCTTCAAGTTCTACACTGTGGACAGACCCACTGACATCAAGTACCCGGCAGAAGAAGTTGATAACTGCACAGCACCCATCTACATCACCTCTGGCTCTGATCGCTGTTCAGATGAACTTTGAAGGACTTGCAATTTCTCCACTGCTCTCCTGTTTTATTTGCAAGTCGGCACACTTATCTAAGATACCCTCGCTTCAAGTTCTACACTTCGGACAGACCCACTGACCTGTCAGGTGTTGACATCTCAGGTATTTGTCTACATCTCTGCTGGATTCACTGACCTCAGGTGTCCAGAAGAAGATAACAGATCGATAAGTCGTAAGTTAAAGATTTTACTTTATTTTTTAGTTGTAAGAATTACATTTTTGTTTAGTTTAAATTCTGGTAAACCAAATATTAAGGTTTATTACAATTGATGTAATATAAAAAGCAAGGAAACAAGTTGATAATTGAATTATTTAAGAATTTAATGAATTGAACAGTAAATAAATTGCTAAATGATATCATAAAAGATTTAATAAGAAAGCAATATGAATAATTTATTATTAAAGAGTTAATGTTTTTGAAATGAAGGTAATTTGCTAAATGAAGCATTTATTGTGATTTATAATTCATTGTGAGTGAATTATAATTTAAATTGTGATAAGATTTATTACAATTGAAGTAATTTAAAGTTGTTGATTTATGTAAATTTGCTATATGATATCGTAAAAGATTTAAAGTTTTGAAAAAACAAGTAATTTGCTATTGAATAGAATTAAGAATTAATTAATAAGTAAGCGAATAAGTAATTGTAATATTGCAATATAATTTATAAATAATTAATTAAATAGTAATTAGAAGTATATAGCATCCTTAATGATGGATGAAAATGATTATTGTCTGAAGGAGGAAATAGAAAATTTTTCTATTTTTAAACTCCCAAAACAGTAAATATTTTGTTGAATCTTAAACAATAAATAAGCGAAGTGACAAAAGGTCAAATGCATTAGATAATAATAATTGGAATTAATTAATACAAATTATATGGTCTTAAAAAAATAAAGGAATAAGTTATATATAGTTAGTTTAATGAATTTTATAAAATGGTATTATAAATAATACTTACAAATAATGTGATTAACTATGAAATATATTATAAAATATTTTGATCAGAGATAATAATTTTAAATAATTGATATTAGAGATATAATGATATAAATGATAAAAGATTTATTGAAAGAAGCTATGACATAATAACTCTTCTACATATGTATTTAATTTTAAGCACGCCATTGTTATTTTAATATGGATAATAATTGATAATTTTGAGTAAAGAATTGTATTTAAAACACTCGGGAAACACTGAGAGAAATACTAAAATATTTGAGAAATACTTTCAAATCAAAATTATAATAGAACTTATCTGCGAGAAAATATTCAACAATACAATCATGAATGGTCCTCGAGGGAACAAAATAATTTTTTCAATAATAGGTCAAATAACAATTATAGATTATCAGTACATAGATATAGATTATCAGTACAGACCTTTTAATAGTTTTACCGGACAAACATATATTTTATATTTAAACTTTTATGCAGTCACTAAATTCTGAACAAAAATTAAATTGAAACTTCTCCTAATTTAAGCAAAACCTCTAAGCGTTAAACTGATAAATATAAATCATTTAATGAAAACTATATATACAAAAAACAAAACAATTACTTACAGTTGCCTGGAAGAAATACATGTTGAGCAATAAATCACTGTTAAAAGGATATAATAAATTAAAATCTCAGTAGGAATTTGCAGATAATTTTTATGTTTAACTCAGCGTTCCGAATGACTCAATGTTCTAGTTTCGTAAGTAAGTCAGCAGAAATAAAAGGAGAAAACAATTAGTGTTTAGACACCTCTTTCAAATCAATTTGATATTGATTTACTGTATATTACTAACCTTTCCCAACGCAACTTTTCAGATAATACACATGAACAAAAATTTTAAACTTTCTCATAAGAATCAAAATTCACAATCCTTATATGGATATTACTCAATTTAACTATTAAATTGATTGAAAAAACATATTTAGTAAAGGAACTATTTACTGTTGCATCAATATATCATTAATGATATCCTATTTAAATTTTTATTTTAAAGATTTACCAAAAATAAGGCTAGATAAATCTATTCATTGTTAATAATTATTAGTTAATAAAATGTTTAAATAGTTCAAGAAAGAAGGGACAAATGTTAAATTTGAACTAAATATAAAAGGTTAGATCTAACTCCTATATATAATTATTGTTTCTGAAAAATGTTTAAGTGTTATATATCCTTATAATAAAATTATTATTATTTACATTAATATTATTCTTATTAAAAACAATGGGTATAAAAATTATAAATTGATGTTATTATAGTAATGTGTTTTTATTTGTAATTAGAGTTAAGTGTAATTAAATCTGTTAGTTAAAAATAATTATTAATTATATAAAAAGAATTGGACATAACATTTTCTCATAAAATAAAACTTGAAATAAGTTAATATGTATGGATTTAGTAATTTATAACTTATTTGAATTATATATCTAATATGTTGGATATTAGAAAGTTTCAATTTTATTTAAATGTATAATTGTTTCTTATATGTATTTAATTATCTTTTAATTCTACCATTTACTTATTTTAAATATGTTTTATTAAAGTCCCTTTAGGTAAATAGAAAATGTAAATAATTTTTTTAGATATTTTATAGTATTGGTATTCTTATATTAGTCAGTTTCATAATAATGTAAAGACAGTTTTTTTTTTAATTAAAAATCCCATTCCAAATGAACTTACACTATCTATCCACAGTACTTGTATATCCTGAATAATTTGATCCCAGAACTACTTCCTACCTAAATACCTACTTAATAATTTAAAAAAAAAAAAAAAAAAAAGCTTAATATAATTAGTTTTTTTTCATAAAGGGGGGAGGAGTTAACACATGGCATTGACCCAGGAAATATTAGTTGTTAAATAGGGTTTATAACCCAGGAAGTTATTGTTATGCTTCCTGGTTATCAGCGTTAAAACAAGTTTTATTTCCTTAATCATCCCTTCTCCTATAGTATGTATAAAAGCCTATCTGAAATGGACAGATCAATCAGTATTAGAATGTAGTATTAGAATCAGTATTAGAATGTAGTATTAGAATGTAGTATTAGAATGTAGTATTAGAATGTAGTATTAGAATGTAGTATTAGAATCAGTATTAGAATGTAGTATTAGAATCAGTATTAGAATGTAGTATTAGAATCAGTTTTAGAATGTAAGGTAGAATAAGAGAATGTGGGACACTCTCACTATATTAGCTTTAAGTCTAGTAGTAATATCTTTCGTAGAGTCTATCTGTAGTTAACGCTAACAGTAGCTCATTATTTATATTATGTAACCTGTACATCTGTTTAATAAAGTCATTTTTAAGACTTGCATTCATCGACTTTGTTAATTTAGCGAACAACAGAAATCTAGAGGTTCTTCAATTTTACGGATTTGATGAGGATGAACCCATGCTGCATTCCAAAATAACCAATTGCGACATGAAAGCTCAGATTATCAGTGATGTTCAAACATGACGGCCAAACAATTAACTGAAATTTACACTACGCTACCTGACCTTGGCTCATTATTTGTTTCATTAAATATCTGGAATGAATACCTGAATAACAATGCAATATTTTCTAATTTTATTTCTTATATTTTACTAAAATCAACAGTGTATATTGTCTGTTTATTTAAAGTTAATTTTGTAATTAATGTTATTTTAATATATAAAATGATTGATGAATTATTTTAAAATGTGGCCAATGATTTTTTTAAGCTATTGGCGAATTTATTGTTTAAAGTGGAAATCGGCTTAAATTTTGGAATATATACGGCCTTTAAAAATATAGGTTTTATAGATTAATGGGGATTAAATTGGATTTGAAGTTTTTAACGCCACACAGTGGTCAGAATAGCAAATTTAGCAGGATAAAATAGGATTTTTTGAAGTTCTCATTTCAAGATTAGCTGCTATTTGTAGAGGGGCTGCTATGTACCTAGACTCTGAAAGGATTAATTAAATTTTTTACATTTTCTCGACTGGCGAGGAGTTTTATTAATTCCAGATAAATCAGATATTTTCTATTGTGAAGAAAAATGTGTCTGTGATTCAATTTTTTACTTAGCTAATTCCTATTATACCAGATCCCCAAGAATTGAAGTTAATAAAATCTGTAATATAAGCAAAAAAAATTAATATTAATTATTACAACTGCCTCAGTTCATTGTCATCTATGGACATCTTAATAAACAGAATCGATTACTTAGAATAAATAACATTCTGAAAGCCATAGAAAAAATCTCACGCAATTGCACTCACAAATAACCAATTGCGACATGAAAGCTCAGATTATCAGTGATGTTCAAACATGACGGCCAAGCAATTAACTGAAATTTACACTACGCTACCTGACCTTGGCTCATTATTTGTTTCATTAAATATCTGGAATGAATACCTGAATAACAATGCAATATTTTCTAATTTTATTTCTTATATTTTACTAAAATCAACAGTGTATATTGTCTGTTTATTTAAAGTTAATTTTGTAATTAATGTTATTTTAATATATAAAATGATTGATGAATTATTTTAAAATGTGGCCAATGATTTTTTTAAGCTATTGGCGAATTTATTGTTTAAAGTGGAAATCGGCTTAAATTTTGGAATATATACGGCCTTTAAAAATATAGGTTTTATAGATTAATGGGGATTAAATTGGATTTGAAGTTTTTAACGCCACACAGTGGTCAGAATAGCAAATTTAGCAGGATAAAATAGGATTTTTTGAAGTTCTCATTTCAAGATTAGCTGCTATTTGTAGAGGGGCTGCTATGTACCTAGACTCTGAAAGGATTAATTAAATTTTTTACATTTTCTCGACTGGCGAGGAGTTTTATTAATTCCAGATAAATCAGATATTTTCTATTGTGAAGAAAAATGTGTCTGTGATTCAATTTTTTACTTAGCTAATTCCTATTATACCAGATCCCCAAGAATTGAAGTTAATAAAATCTGTAATATAAGCAAAAAAAATTAATATTAATTATTACAACTGCCTCAGTTCATTGTCATCTATGGACATCTTAATAAACAGAATCGATTACTTAGAATAAATAACATTCTGAAAGCCATAGAAAAAATCTCACGCAATTTATATTACATCTAATTTAATAAGTATAATAATACCAAACTATATTTTGAATTGCTTATTTTTGAATTTTTTGTGTTTCTAGAGCTGAAGATGAATGTATAACATTGAAACTAGCTTTCAATAAAAAAAAATTATAGAAGTGGCTTATAATTTATCAATCTCTTGCATTATTAGTTATCTTAAATGATTTTCTAAACGAGAAAATATAGAGTGAAAAAATTTAGTCGTAATATGCACCAATGGTGCTCGTACAACGTCTGGAACATTCCTAAGTGTACAAGCTTTGTGAAACAAAAATCTCCAGAGTTTATCTGGACGCATTGCCTGATTCACAGAGAAGCTCTGGCATCCAAAGAAATCCAAAAGACATTGTTTACCGTCGTAAATTATATAAAAATGAGGTCCCTAAAATCAAGAATGTTTCCTGCATTTTGTAAAGATATGGTTGCAGCACATTCAGCATTACTATTTTATTTCGAGGCATGATGGTTATCACGTGTGAGATTTTTGCAACATGTTTATGAATTAAGAGATGAAACAACAACTTTTCTAGAAGAGGAAAACCGACAGGAAGCAAATATGTTTCGAGATGGTTTATTTCTGATGAAATAGAGTTACTTGGTCGACTTATTGGAGAAAATACCTTGAATCTTCAACTCCAAGGAACAAATGCACATTTGTGATAAAGTTAATGCTTTATTTAGAAAGATTGAATTGTGAAGCAGAAATATAAAGCAAAAAAAAACTAGAAATGTTTATAAATATAGATGCATGTGTTAAAACTTCAAGACTGAAGAATAACATGTGGAAGTTGTCTTCCTAACCATTGAAAATCATTTAACCATGCTGGCAAAGAATTTTAAAAAGTGTTTTCTAGCTGACTTCAACTTGATAGCAGTAACGAATTGGTTAGGGACTCATTTCAAAATACTCCCGAAGGTCTCTTAATTGCCGAAGAATAAATCTATATAGACTTCACGGCAAGTGGCGAAATCAAACCACAATTTAGTAATAAATCACTCTTTGCATTTTTGGAAGGTTTGGATGATGAGTTTTCTGCACTAAAAAATAAAGGATTTCGTATACTATTACCATTATCAACAACCTGCCTTTGCGAAACCGGATTTTCTGTGGTGGCAGTTTTAATGACAAAATATAGATCTCATTTAAATATAGAAAAAGACCCTAGAGTGGCAATTTGTAATATTAAATCTTTATTTGAAATACTTTGCTCTTTAAGACATGCCCAAGGGAGTCACTAATAAGTATTAATCTGCTTTTTAATTTAATTTTGATAAGTTAATTATTAAATACATTGTGCAATATCTATTTATATCAGTGTAAAGTATATTTTATTTTTTATTATGTCAGAATGTTTTTTGTAAAATAAATATTTTTTATCAATATATTTTTTCTCGGTATACTCGCGCCCTCCTTTAGTTTTATCAGGCTTCCCTAGGGGGGCGCGCCCTCCAGGTTGTGAACCACTGAATTATGTGAATTTACGTAGGTTAGCCCGGTCACTACATTCACTAAACGCTTAAAATGGACGACCAACCGTTCCAAAAATACTGAATTTTGACAGAAAAATCCTTTTTTAACCAACATTCATTTAGATAATGAAAATCCGATAAATTACGTAGAGAACGCTACCAACGTTTTCTAAATTTTTAACAACATTAGTTAACATACTCGACATTTCTTCCTCATTAATTGTCGTCGAGAATCGTTCTTGGAGAACCTTCATAATTTCTCGAACCACTACATCTCTCCTGAAGAACTTGAGTTTCAGCCATTGTGAAATGAGGTTTATGTTTTTCACCACATGACTACTTCTTGCTAAATAAAAAACTCAGTGTTTTATTAAGATGACTTAAGGTTTTAGTTATTTTACTACAACATCATAACGCTATCAAGGATCAAAAAATACGAAATTAAAAACGTGAATTGCGTACGATTTTTTCTATTGCTTTCAGAATGTTATTTATTCTAAGTAATCGATGCTCTTTATTAAAATTTCCATGGGTGGCAATGAGCTAATTAATATTAATTATTAATTATTAGCAGCCCGAAATAATTCAAAACGTCTGAGCCAACGTGGTCACTCACTTGGTTCTTTAAAAGTAAACTGCCGAGGTGGGTTTACTTGATACAAGGCCGTTGGTGCTGACATCTGAGTTATCGATGCTCCTAAACCACATTCTCTATTTGGAGGGTTTGACGATTCTTCAGCAGACATTTTGCATCATGCCTGACAGTATGAAGTATAAGGAAGAATAATATAAATGATTAAAGAAACGCAACTTGCTTTTTTATTCAAACACTACCCTGCCGTACATATGATATAACCTCAATTCAATCTTCCTAACTTTACACTACCAATTGGGAATGAAAAAAATCACAATTATAATTCAGGAATCGTTTGTAAGAAACTATTCTCGATTTAGTAGAATCTATTCTCGATTCCGTAGAATCTACTCTCGTTTCAGTAGAATCGATTTTTCGATTTATACGCTCAAACTGTATCCTCTAACTTGAACATTGTGTCATCATGTCGGGGTCGCCAATAGTTGTTATTGTGGTTATTTTTGAATAAAGTAATTAGTGCACATGTTTTTAAATTCTAATATTGAATGTTGTTTTGTTTTGTTTTGGTGATATACACTACTCATGAATATCTAATCCTAGTATTAAAAAAATAATATACTATCGCACATGATATTATTTTGCTATGCTCAATTAGCCAATTGTTATATAAACAATTCATTTTTAAAAATATAATTGAATTTATTGACATGGCTCAATTTTAATTATTTTACTTCCAACTCGATAAATATTAATAAAATATCATATGGCTATCTTCAATCAATTTGCCTTGAGGTCAATGAAAAACTCAGTAGTTTTTTTTTTTCAAGATGTTTGGATGATACTTTGTCTCCCTCTTCAGCATCTAGTATAAACATAATAAATTATCTGTATTATATTTTGTATAAATATCTTTAATACGTTATTTTTACAAAGGTTCTGTACCTTTTGTTGAGCGAAGGATTAAATTTATGAAGAAGATAGATGATTTATCATTTTTCTATTCTTTAACTTTATTTAAAAATGAAAATTAAATAAACAATAAAAATTATAATGCTTCTATGTCAATTCTTTGATTGTAACAGTATGCATTTATTCCCGGTAATTAAATATATTTACACTTCACATTACGAATAAATTTCAGCTCCCTTATTATCAAGATCTGCTAAGTTTAACATATTTCATTTTATATGAAAGAGCCAAGAGTATAAATTAGATAATATTAAAATTTAAAAAGATTTTATTTAATTTAGAAATATTTCTATTTGAAATATACTGTACTTACTGATTTTCCAAAACATAATATTTTTAAGTTTACTTTAATACGGTAAAAGAATTTTATAGTTTCATTTTCCTGTAGGTGAAGAAGTGGAAGTAACCATCCCTCCAGCTATTGCCATTGCATCAGGTGTTGGTGTCGCCATCATGATTTTGGCACTCTTTATTATACGTAAATTTATTCCAGCCAGAGAAACTCGCAATACATTGCAAGAGAAGCTATCAACAATTTTTCTTTCTCAAGTTAAGCAAAAGGGTAATGATTCTGAAGAAAAAGATCCTGATATTATCCCAATCAAGTATGGTATGTTTTAAAAAAAACAAAAAATAAAGAGAATTATTGTTTATTATGGGTTTGTTAATTAATAATTTTTATTTTATAAATACAATGCGAACCAATTTTCTTTTAACAATTATTGTTTATTCATAATTTTTTTCAACGTTTCGCTGTTCTTCATAATGAGGACTATCTTTTATTATTATTATTATTCTATGGCACTACGGTCCTTGTAGAACCCTGGCCTCCTTCACAATCTTCCACCATTCGTCCCTGTCCATAGCCGCTCTTCTCCACCTTCGGACTCCAAGTGTCCTCAGGTCCTCTTCCATATCTTCCAGCCACCGCAATCTGGGTCCCCTTCTTCCTCGTCCTCCACCAGGGTGTCCCTCCAGAAGCTTCTGTTGGATACGCTGCTCTTCCATCCTCTGTATATGCACCATAATTCTACCCTATAAACAGCCAATATAATAAACAGCCACCTAATTCTACCCTTCTCGATGCAAGTGACAATATCTGGGGCCCTATATAGATCACGGAGCTCCTGATCATTTCTCTGTCTCCACCGATTTCAGTCCTTCAAGGAACCAAAAATCCTTCTCAGCACCTTCTGCTCCCACACATTGAGTAAGCGTTCTGACTTTCTGGTGAGGACCCATGTCTCACTCCCATATGTCACCACCGGTCTAATAATGCTGACGTATACGGCCTTCTTTAACTGCCAGAGTAATACCTTCGACCTAAGTACTTTTCCGAGCGTCCAGCAAAATCTACTTCCGGCCATCATGCATGACTTTATTTCTGCTGTAATGTCATTCTTTTCGTTGATGTTGGTTCCAAGATATTTAAACTCGTGTACCTGCTCAAAGCAGTACTCTCCAGTCCTAAGACCATTCCTTGTCCCCCAATCTCTCCGAGAGATCCTCATATATTTAGTTTTTTTTTTTTATTAATGTTGAGTCCCGTAGTTTTGGAGGCCTGCTCACATTCTTCGAAGGCTCCTAGCAGAGATGCCCATGTGCGACCAGTAATGACAATTTCATCTGCAAAAGCAAGATGCGCCAATCGATTATAAATGGTCCCCCAGGATTTGTCCTAATGGCTCTCATCACAATTTCCAATACTATGTTGAATAGGATGGGGGAGAGGGGATCTCTCTGCCTTAATCCTTTGTTGGTATGGAAACCATTGGACTTCATGTTTTGGATCTTTACTTTCACTTGCTTTCCTTCCAAGGTTGCACGCACCAATCGAATCAATTTTCCTGGGACACCCACCTTAGCCTAATACAACTTGTGTCGGTCCACGCTGTCGTATGCCATCCTGTAGTCTATGAAGAGGTGGTGCAGATCAATAGCACTTCTCCAGCATAGTCCTTATGCTTGAAATATGATCGATAGTGGATCTACCCTTTCTGAATCCACATTGGTATTCCCCAACCTCTCTCTCAGAGTACTGGAATATCCTGCTCATCAACAAAGCAGAAAAAACTTTTATTCTGTGTTTAGCAATGCAATTCCTCTATAGTTTTCACATTCCATCTTGTACCCCTTCTTTTTATAAACAGAGCACATTAGTGCAGTGGACCAGTCTTTTGACATCCAGATGTCAAAAATCAGATGGTACATTTCCTCGACTAATGCATCCCCTCCATGTTTTCACAGCTCTACAGGATTCTCATCCTCTCCTGGGGCCTTGTAATTTTTTAAGGATGCAATGACTTCTTCAACCTCCTCCTTCTCTTGTGGTTCTATTATATATTTATTTAATTGGGCAGGTCCGCTGTACCTCGATGGGCCTGAAACGAGTTCCTCTGGCACTTCTGGATTCAGGAGCTCCTCAAAATACTGTGATCACCTATTCACAAAACTCTGTAGATCTCCCAGCAGTTCGCCATAGTCATTCTTTATAAAGGCGCTCTTTGGTTTAAAGTATCCTTTGTGCTCTTTGAGAAGACCGAAGAATTTTCTTCTATTTCTCTCCCCAAACTCCTCTTTCATTTGTAGGAACTTCGCTTTCTCCGCGTCCCGCTTCCTTTTCCTGCAAAGGGTCTTGACTCTTCTCCTTAGGGCTTTATGCTTATCTTTATTTACTCTGGTCCTTCTTTGGAGCACTGTTTGTCTGGCCTTATTTCTTTCTTCTACCATCCTCCTGCATTCCTCATCAAATGCAATGAGGACTATCTAGAGCTACATTTTCCTGATCCACTATCACACAATCTTTTATAAAATAAAATAGAATAGATAGTCCTCATTATGCAAAATCCTTAGATATAATTATAATAATGGCCATATATATTTTATATATAATATATGAATTGAAAGAAGACTATGAGGATTAATATATTAACCAATAAAAATGAATGATTGAATAATATAATAGAGTAAGAAGATCCTAAAGATGAGGTAGAGAGCCGTTGAAAAAAAAAAAAACCTGTACCACTACAAACCTTGAAGGGTCTTGGGTTCAGTGCTTGGTAAGGACCATACTGTTTCTAAGCCAACGGTTGTGGAAGGAAGTGATTTGGCCAATACCATGCTCAACCGCCAGGTTTTTTCCCCCAATTAAGGGTATCCACTTTATAGAGGCTGGGTGAGCCCTGGGAGGGTCTCCTGATCCCACAGGGCTGATCAACGGCTGAAAACAGAAAAAATAATTATCGGCCACAGCCGATCTCGAACCCGGGACCTTGAGATTAGTAGCCCATTGTCCTACAAACTGAGCTACCCCGCTTATTGAAAAAAATTAACAATAAACAATTACAATATTAATGGAAGATTGTTTCACTTTTTATTTATAAATTGAAATTTCAAATATTTCCTAAGTAATGAAATTATTATCATAAATACTAACTATGTTGTTAGAAAAGTCTTTGTGCATTAATTCATTGCTGACATTAAAGTCTCCATTTGAATCCTTATTCAACACTGATATAAACAATGAATATATCATTGTTTACTTTGACTAGTCCTTTATTTAATTATATATACCAACTGCCTCTACCTTTAATTCCATTTTATAAATTTCACTGATAATGCTGGAAGAAAACATAGTCATCCGTGGTCTTCTGAGGCACTACTGGAAAAAAAGGATTAAGTGTGAAGGCAGCTGCTGAGGAAATTTGTGTTGTGGAAGGTAAAAATGTTATGCATTGTAATGCAGTAGCATTTTGGTTCAGGAGGTTCAATTCTGGGACCAACAAACAGCCTTTAAGGTAATGCTTTGTGTTTGGTAGAATTATGAGGATGTTTAGCACTTAGATCTGGTTCCAGATGGCAGGATTACTGATTTTTAGCTTCACTGTGAACAACTCGAAAGAGCATATAGAGTTTTAAAAGAGGAATTCCCTACTTTGGTCAATCATATTAAAGTGATTTTTCAGTAAGACAATGCTCCTGCCCATCGTTCACTCTTAATTAAAGAAAGATTCTCTGAAATGGAGGATGTTAGCATCTTAATCCACCCTCCTTACAGCCCTGACATTGCATTGTTTGGCTATGGTCTTTTATGATCAATGGCACAATTTTTGAAAGGCTGGCACTTCAAAAACAACAGGAATGTCAAATCAGGATGTGAGGAGTTTTCCACCTTGAAAACCAAGGTCAATCAAATTCAACTTCTGGAAGACTCATCCTAGTACTGTCCTCACTACATATGCTGATGACAAATGTGTGTTATCTGTGAATAATGACTGAACTGCTACATACCAACTCTGCAGTCCCACATAACTTCCATTGAAGAATGGTGTCAGAACTGAAGAATTAAAATAAATCCCAACACATCACTTTTACCCTTCATCGCAAACCCACTACTTCTTGTCCTCCTGTATCCTTTAATAATGTTCCACTTACCCATGTTGAACATATCCACTACCTAGGACTCCATCTTGATAAACGCCTTACATGTACACCTCATACAAGTCTGAAACGACAAGAAAATGCTCGTAGATACCGTTTACTACAACACTTACTTGACAAACGCTCTAAACTTCCTATTTACCATAAAAAGCTCATATACGTTACCATTATTAGGCCTATTTGGACATATGGGATTGAGCTTTGCGGCTCCACGAAGCTATTAAATTCTTCCTGTATCCAATGCTTGCAATCCAAAATCCTTCGAAGAATCCTTAGTGCTCCTTATTATGTTACAAATAAAATTATCCATAAAGACCTCAAAATTCCCTTAGTTGGAGACTTGGCCCGAAATAGAAATACCTCTTTTAATTAAAAACTCCTTGCCCACACTAACCCACTACTGTGTAACCTTTCATCCCAAACTATTCCCAATAATCCTCCAAGGCGCCTGAAAAAAAGATGGCCGTGGGACCTCCTAACATAGAAGTCACCAAAGTGCTACCAATGGGTAGCTCCTTCTCATGTCATTATCGAGTTTTATGTACTTATTATCACATTTACTTGTTATATATTCTTATACAGTTGTAAATTTCTGTAAATAAAAAAAACAAAAAAACCTTCTGGTAGAAAGATAAGTTAAAGTAATTGGCAATGATGGGCTATGTTTTGAAGAATAATTTTAATGCATATTCTTTTTTACACTGAAAAAAATAGAATAATCACAAATTCTATTTTATACTGAAATTTAAATAAAACCTATTCTATACACAAAGACTTTTGTAAGAACCTAGTAATTTTTATATTTCAGTAAAATACAATTGTTATTTTTCAAACTCTTCTACAATAAGTGATATAACTTAAGAATCTAGTTTTGCTTTTCAAGAATACTTAAAAAAGCATAAATAATACCTGTTGATATATAATTACGAAGTAATATAATTGCTTGTCGGCTTATACCCACTATGATTTTGAAAATATTTAATTGTTGCTCTTAAAGACTTAGTAAAATAAATTAGTGTGTTTATGTTATTTATTCATATTTCATTCCTACAATATTCAGGTTGCCTAACATAAACATGCTTCAGGTCAGACTCAATATGCCATAAAGCCAGAGCAAATTTAGTTTCACCAAAGTTACATTCAAGATACTGTCATAATCGGAGTATCGATTATGGCATCCGTACATGTATGAGAGAATGAGTTACTAGTCACTATGAAATATATGAAAATATGAGTCACAAGTCATTGGATCAGAAATGATTTTCAAAGTGTCTCAGTTTTGGTTCCTGATGCTTTTATTGACTAAATATCATCTTAAAGAAATTGTTATGTTTAGAATGGGGTAAGTAAAAATTACAAACTTGAAAGAGTTAGTAATAATAGATCCAACAATATTTAATATTTTCATCTGTATTGCTACGAAGAAAAACATTAAAAGTTGCTTGAAAACAAGACTATGTACAACCTGTTATTATGTATACATTATTTACCTTCCATTAATAATTTCATAATGCTTGTAATCTTCATTTTAAAATCCTGTAGTATGTTGGTTAGCCTCACTAAGAGCAAAGAAAAGCAGGATGTCTGGAATAGAATTTGTGACAAATGATTTTGTTTTAATCACAACTCAGCGAGTCATACGTGGCTGGGTAAATTCCTTCGGATTTCTATGAAGATTTGTTCTTACCCAGCCAACTATAATTTGCTAAGTTGTGATTATTAAAAATATCATTTGTCACAAATTCTATTCCAGACATCCTGCTTTTATTTGCTGTCAGTGAAGCTAACCAACATACTACAGGATTTTAAAATGCTGATCACAAGTATAAGGAAATTATTAAAGGAAAGTTAGTAGTTTATGTTTATTAACATTTTGTACATAGTTTTGTTTTCAAGCAATTTTTAATGTTTATCTTCGTAGCAATACAGGTGGAAATATTAAATATTGTTGGATCTATTATTACTAACTCTTTCAAGTTTGTAATTTTTACTTACCCCATTCTAAACATAAAAATTTCTTTAAGATGATTTTTAGTCAATAAAAGCATCAGGAACCAAAACTGAGACACTTTGAAAATCATTTCTGATCCAGTGACTAGTGATCGATTCTCTCATATATTCCACAGTTTTATTTACTAACAAATTGTGACATTTTGTCAATTTTTATATCAATTTACTCTTCATGATTATGTGTATATCTTTCTAAACTAACTTCATAAGAGAAGACATAATACTTGTATTTACACATATGCCCATCTTGTTATACAATCTTAATGTAATTTAATACAAGATTCATTTTTCTTCAGAGCCCTACCCAAGATCTGACAATGGATCTGGAGAGGAAAGCTTGTCAGAAGGACCAGGAGATTGGCACATTCCTGACTCCATGATGGTATTTGAGTTTTACTCATTCAGTAGATACAGAAATGTTTTCCTTAATTTATTTGAAAAGAAAATTATTTAACTATTGAGTTATCATTTGTTTATGTAAATTAGTAATTATTTCAACTATGCAATTATCATGCATACATACACACCCGTCCAGCATGTTATTGGGGATGTTTTCTGCTTGCATTCATGCGATGTGACCAGGCACAACAAAGCCTGTCTAACTTCATGAACCTCATCACATCTCCACCTCCAGAGAGCCCATAAACCTCTGCATAAGTTCTACTTCTCATATTATTACTGTTCTTCACAGGTTCAAATATACGGCAAAGAATTTTCTCTCAAAAACGAGAAGAGCCTTTACCTCTGAATTTATGAGAATTCTGAACTCTAAGCCGTAGGTTAGGGCAGGTCTGATAAGGGCCCTAAATAAGTGGCCCTTCCTAGAGCGGGATAATGATGAGCTTTTGTGTCTGTTTAGGCCAAAATAATGCCTTTTGGCATTAATAAGCCATTGACTGATTTTGTTTCCGGAAGTTATCATTGACCCCAGATATTTGAACTGGTCAATATGGAAGGTGAATGAACCCATCACTATCGATTCCCAATGTGGTTTCAAATACTTGTTTTTTCTTGGTAAACCATCATTCCTATTTCTTTTGCAGCCTCGAAAAACTTAAGAAACTCACTTTTGAGCTACTTGAAGGATCTTGCAATAAGGTCTAAATCATCTGCATAGCCAAGTACTTGAACAGACTTGTTAAATATAGTGTGGGTTGTCTGTATTCTCGAGTAACACATTACTTTTTCTAGGGCCAAATTGAATAGCAGGCAGGCAAGCCCGTCACCCTTCCTAACACCTCTTGTGGAAACAAATTCCGGCAAAATGTCTGATTGCACTCAAACAGCGCGTAACACGTCATCCATTGTCTGTGGAGCAGCTTTAAGTATATAATTTTGGACAGTATTTTATAGGCACACTGAAGAAGTGTGATCCCTCTGAAATTGGAGAAAATTAGAATGTCACACTTCTTGTGTAACGGATAAATGATCCCCTTCTTCCACAGAGTCAGCATTTTTTTTTCAATCCAGATGATGAGAATAATGTTGTAGAGGGCTCTTTGACATTCCTTACAGAAGTTCAGCCAAAATCCCTCCTTTGCTATTGTTCAGGCCGTTTATAGCCTTGTAAAAATCATCATATGTCGGTGGATCAGAGAGTTCTTCATCATCCTCCCTACTTGGATCACAAACTCATCTATCTGGATTTTCTGCATCTTTGTTCAAGAGTGCATCGAAGTAACCAGAACATCGGCCCAGTATGCCATTCATTTTAGTGATCATGGATCACCTCTACTTTGCTTAACTTTTCTGTAGAACATTCTGGATTGATTCTGAATTATTTATTTTTCAATTTCCTCAAGCTGTTTCTTTTCCCATCCCCTCTTCTTCTTACGATGCAGTTTTTTCACTCCTGTCCTCCTGTTTAAGTGTAACACTTCTATATCATATTTTTGTAGGCTTTATTTTTTGCTTCTGTGGCTGTTTTAAAATAAGCTTCAAACCATGGAGACCTGACTACTCATTCTTTCAGGGTCCATGACTCTGAGAAATAGGAAAGAATGGGCAGGATCATTGATTTGTAGACAGACATCTTTGTCTTCTTAATGACTTCTCTTCTGTTGAGGAAGCCTCTTCGGACCGTGTGGAACATTCGTCCAGCTGCTGAGGAATTAATTTTAATTATGTTTTGTATTTTTTTTTTGTTAGTGCTGTGGTAAAATAATTTTCTTCTTTTAAATTTTTAAGCATTACTCATAAAGATATACCCAGGACCTAATTTTCACTTTGTGACAGATCATAGAGAAGTCCTTAGAGAAAGGAAAAGGAATTTCTGTCTGATTCGTGGATCTGGAAAAGGCCTTTGACAGAGTCTAAAAGGAGGATATAGAACAAGCTAGAAGGGGCCTTCAACCTCAGAATTCTCATAACTCTTTGCAGTTTTCTTCCTACTCTCATGCATTTTGTTTTTTCTTGGTTACTATCCATATTAATGCAGGACAGCTCTTCTTGCATGTTGCTCTGTTTACATTATGTTGCAAGTCTCGGTCATTAGCAGCAATTATGGCGAGGTTGTCGGCAACTGCAAGTGTTGTATATAGTATAGGCTGCAGGTTCCTATGCCCAAGTTGATAGTACCGCAATCTAGGTTTACCTTTTTTCAGTGCCCAGTCTAGGACCAATATAATGGACCAAAATATACAAGAGTAGAGGGCTTATACTACATCCCTGGCGTACACCCCGTGTCATCTCAAACTCTTTGGAGGTATGATTACCGGTCCTTATAGTGTTTCTCATCTTGTGATAGAGACTCCATACAGGCAGAAATTTCTTTTCCTTTCTCTTTGGACTTTTCTATGACCTGTCTCAAAGTGAAAATTAGGTCCTGGGTACTTCTCGAGTTTCTAAATCCATACCGCTCCTCTTCAATCTGGCAGTCGACAACTCTTCTTATTCTTTCTTCTAGAATTTTTGAGTAGAGCTTACATGGCACACTTAGTAGTGATATGCCTCGATGGTTATTGCATTCTCTATTGTCTCCTTTCTTGTAAATAGGCACAACCACAGCGATCTCCCAGTCCTTTGGTATCCTTTTCTTATGCCATATCAGGTTCAAGAGATGGAGAAACATTTCTTCACCTTTGCTGCCCATGTAACACATCATTTCGTAAGTTATTCCATCCAATCCTGCTGACATGCCTAGCTTCATCTTTGAGATTGCTTCCTGTAAATCTTCCTTGCTGATAAAGTTGTCTTCATTTGAATAATCCTCCAATGTCCTCTGGATCTTATCCGAGCTGATGTCTCTACCTTCTGGCAGCTCCTTGAAATACTCTCTCCATCTTTCCATTATATCTTCGTCTTGCCAGATAATTTGTTCATCTTTATTTATGTCTTCATGGGTAATATTTAAAAATTTAAAAGAAGAAAATTATTTTACCACAGCACTAACAAAAAAAATACAAAACATAATTAAAATGAATAAAATAACGGCAGACGCTGCTTTAGTGAGGGCTAGAGCATGTAGTTTCCTCTTTGGTCTTTTTAAAAATCAATTTCAATAAGAATATTTTTATTTTAAGTATGTTTTGTATTTTTATTGTTAGTTTGGTGGTAAAATTATTTTCTTCACAGATTTATTTCGTATTTGATTTCAGAATTGTTTAGGTTAAATAACAGATTTTTTTTTTTTTTGTAAAGTTTGGTTTTATTTCATAAAGAAGGTTTTTATTCTGCATTTTCGTGTTATTTTATTGACTGTATTATATTGTATTGACAAAGAAAATTTAATAAATTTATTTTCATACTCTCAAAACACTTTTTTGTCCGGGAAACCTAAACGCCATACCACACTTTTTGTTGAATCAGGTGACATTATAAATACCATTATATGCAATTATAAACAAATCCCAAAAGAAATCTAAACTTAATTAAAGCTTAATAAAAGGGGAGAAGTTTTACTGAAAGTGGTATAACTGTAGCTCAGCAGGGGAGTGAACATTCACAAGTGTGATTTTAAAAATAAAATATAACATTTCACTACTAGTCCCACCGAAAGTCTCAATACAATGGATTTAGTTAAGCCAAACCATATTTCTTAATAGAGAATTTTGTCTACTTTATAATGGTGCAATTTGAAATTAATTACCATGAATAGTTTTTTAGTGACCTTCCCTTTCAACCAAGAACGTGACACCATAATTTTCCTTTTTTGTTATGGGGAATCAGGCCATAGTTCATATGAACCTTTTTGTTTCTCCTGGTATGCAGAATCAGCCCCTGAAGCTTACTGATTTTTATGCCGTACATTCTGTTTCGTACATGATAAATGCATTTTTTATACTTAAATATAGTTTTTTTTTATATGTTTTTACTAAGTAGCTTCTCATATCAAATCTGTCCAAAATTAAGTAATAATCATTTACTAGAATAACTTAATTATATTAGTTTCAAATTATATTTTAATTGTGTAAAATATTAAATTTACAGAATGGAAAAGGAATATGGAGTGAAGAACACATTCCTGAACCGGAACTTAATGGCAATGCCAGTTAAGAAAGACTTCCAGAAAGCTATGTATGATTGATTAGTACATGTTTTTAATGTGTTTTGTAGTTTTTAAATTTCAAATAAAAATAGTTTTCAAATGCTTACCTGAAAGTTTTGTTCTATTTTCTAATTGTATAGAATTTAGAAAATTAATAGGTAATGAAAGATGTCTTAGGGAAAGGAATACCCATATTGCCAAATTTTGTTGATTTTTAATTTTTAAAGTTTACATACTAGTTTAACACTTGAAAACCTTCCTTTTTTATTTAATAAATTTTATTGTAAAATTAAATATTTTTTTAACAAATAAAAATTGAATGATTTTTATTTTAAAATTAATCAATGCCTCATAATCCTGGATAATAGATACATCAGCAGCTGGCAAGAATATTGTAAGGATTATTTGAAGTGTAAAGGAGAATAAAATCATTCATTCTATTCCATGTATCATCATGTAGCTTAAAAATTAGAAATAATGCTAAACTAAGTAATCAAGTTATTTTATTCATTTTTTTTTTTTTTACCTATGTTTTAATAAAAATATCTCTGAAATATATAAATGTTTATAGGATACAACTTGTACAGTATTAAAAATTTAGTACAATATTGACGATTTAAAATCACATTTTCTGTTCTAAATTGGTCGAAATATGAAGTGGTTTTTGCATTATCATTATTATTTTTTTAAATAGTATTATACCTATTATTGCTTAATTTAAAATTATTAGGATTCAATAACTTAAAAAACAAAATTAAAAAATAACAAAACAGTGTTTCATGTTTAGTATTTACTACAGAGAGAATATGTGTACGCTTCTGTTGTTTAATTTATGTAATATTTTAATTTATTTTGAAATTTTAATGAATATTTACCATTGATTTAAAAGTCCTATTAGATCTCTTTATGATAGAGTAGGCTTCTTAATGAGATGCATTATAAGCCACTGTAGTTTTTATTGTTTTTATGAATTTTTTTTATTTTTTTTATTAATATTATTCCAAATTACACGTGAATAAGCATTTAGGAGGAAGAACACTATAATAAATTTAATTATAAAATTTGCATTGACGAGTTGTATTTCCAAGGTATATCACTAAAGATGAAAGGTTTTATTTTTCTATATATGAATGGAAATGGAATATATTCCATTTACTTATTATATTTACAGAGAGAAATGATTTATTTACAGCAACGCTGCCCAAATACCTTGGGTTGCTACATACATAGCACACTTATCAACCTATTGCATAATATACATAACATTTTTTTTCCCTTTCATTTTAGCTATAAACACATTATTATAATCACTGCATTATCCATATTAGATCTCTTCTTTTTTATTTTCCTTTTGTTTGCTGCAAACCTTCTACCACTCTCTAATCTATCCTCCATTTCTCTTTTCCAGTAACCTTCAGCTATTTCATAACTTAAAATAACGCTTTTTTTTATAAATGCAAAAAAAATAATAATAAAATAATTAAAAATTGATCAAATGTTCACATTTTAGAAACTCACACCTAAGAATCAAAATTAGTACAAGAAATAATAAATAAATAAAGATATACGGATAAATAAAAATGGCAATAAATATATTTAAACATAATAATAACAAAATAAATAATAAATGTCTACTCATAAATTATTGATTTTAAATTAAAAGAATTTAGAATTGTAATATTATAACATGGTTAAATATTCTGAAATAGTAAATTTAATATATTATTTTAACTTGGATTTAAAAAAATTAAATTCAAGTAAATTTATGTTTATATTGTATTAATATATATGCATTTATTAATTAACCTGTGTTAAAAAATGCTATAATATTTCCTGTATGTGTGTGTGTCAAGTGGGTCTTTATAAACAATGTAGCTCTTGAAAACATTGAAATATAATAGTAATCAGTTTTAAATAAAGACATTACTTATTTAGCATCCTACCTAGATGAATGTAATATCAAAATTAATTTATCTAACAAAACTATAAACTTAAAAACTGAAGTGTCTTTAATTATACTTTTCAACCGTAACCAGAAATATATATCTGCTAAAGATTTAATTTTTTTTTTGTATAGACTGAACTTTAAAAAAAATTATAGACTCTGCATTTCTTTTAACTATATCTTGAATTGAAATCTTTTACTTTTCCGAACTTAAATATTTTTAAGTGTGAATCATTAATAAACCAGCAGCCATATTTATTGATGTAGTTAAATAATAATAATACTAATTAGGGAAAATTCAAATTGTTAGAAATAACAGCTGATGAAAAAAAAATCTGTTAGGCAGATTTTTAGATACCTTTCCTATTTTTTTCTTAAAGAAATGTAAATAAAGTTAATGTTGTAATATTATAATAATATGTA
The DNA here is from genome assembly GCA_948150685.1 of Rhaphigaster nebulosa. Classification (NCBI taxonomy): domain Eukaryota; kingdom Metazoa; phylum Arthropoda; class Insecta; order Hemiptera; family Pentatomidae; genus Rhaphigaster; species Rhaphigaster nebulosa. The sequence continues at coordinate 28,372,716 of OX411307.1, read as the reverse complement.
AAAAATGATGTATAGAATTAAAGATAAGAAAAACAAACTAAATGCATTTTAAAATGATACTGTATAACCCTTGAAAGTGATCACTCTCTTTTCAAATTAGTGATTTTCATAATGAAATTACTGTTATTTTATTAACATCTGGAAAGCAGAAGTAATCAGATAAAATTGATTAGACTACCTTAGTTAAGAAGACTATAGCTTGAAATGATTTACATAAACAATTTTTTTTTTTTAATTTATTTTAGTTCATGTAATTTAATTATTCACATTAAAATAAAATATCTCTATGTTTTTATGTAAAGATTAAATGACCCTTATATGGAGTTATAAAAAAAAAATACAGTTATTACAGTCACATTAAACTTTTGTTTGTAATGTTTCTCAAGATATTGAGAAGATAAATTAGGTTCTAGGAAGGTCTCAAGTGCTTGACGAAAAAATTCAATTTTACAGATCAGGCTTTCGATGGTTCATGACGTTCTTAATTATGTCTTATGTGCTATAGGTGCCTTATATGGAGTAATTTCCATTGAAAAAAGAACTAACCTGAGTTGTCATTTTTGGGACCAATATGGCCATCTAATAAGCATCTAGGACTTAGAATTAAAAACAACGTTACTTAAAGAATAGCAACGAATCTCCCTAGATCTTGTAAAAACTTTAATGTCAAGCATACCACATTGTTTTGACTCAGTACTAATGATGACAACACAAGGTAATTTCATAATGATGACAACACAAGGTTTTATGTGCTCTACCCTTAATCTTTAAATGGATAAACTTTGGGTTTCCAATAATAAACTTAAAAGAATGAAGGTGGAATTCCCTTGTATTTTGTTTTCATTTAATACTATGCTAAGTCCTATAAGTGAATAAATAATTTATTATAATGTAAATGTTTATTAATTTCATAATGATAACTATAATAATTATCAACTATTAATAATTGCAATGTATATATATATATATATATATATATATATATATATATATATATATATATATATATATATATATATATATATATATATATATATATATATATATAAATATTTCTCAAATATTTTTTCACATTTCTACCATTTTCAAATATATTTTTTTAGAAACTTTATTTTTTTTTTATTTTTTTTTTTATTTTGGCTCAGTTATGAAAAAATTCCATTAAGTAACATGGTGTAAGAAGATTGGAACATTAACTTCACTTAAATACATTCTGCAGTATATTAGCTCATTGCTTATAACTATCAATTTATTGCTTCGCAATATTTATATAATAAAAAAAAAAATAAAAAAAACAACAAGCTTGTTGTTGCTAAATACATTTAAGATGTATATATACAACACAATTAACAGAAAGTTTACAAATCTTTAAATACCATCCCAAAAAAAAAAAAAAATATTAAATCCGTTAATTATTCTCACTGCTAATAGACCAGGCTATATTATGGCTATCAATTTATAAATGTAAACGGAATAGTGACAATAATATTTAGAGTTTAACAAATATTAGGCACATTCCCAAAAAAAAAAAAAAAGATTATCAAATTCTAAAAAGCTTCAAAGTTTACTTATTTTCATTCTTATTTAATTTCATTATTATGTAAGATAAGAAGTGATTGAAAAAAGGTTTTAATAAATTTTATGAGATTTTTAGATAAATCTATATGAGAAAAAAAAATCATAAGATCATAATGTTAAATATTAAATTTTGAATTAAAATGAAAACATTAAAAAGTGAAGGTGTTGGTATAGTTGACAGTAGATGTAATTTTTAGAAGAAGTTGATCAGGGGGTGTGGTCAATGAAGAGCACACTAATAAGTTGAACTAATTTTTAATGTGTGCCAACATTTCAGCCTTAGTTTCAGTCTATAATCAGGGGCGTTCATGTTGATGCTTGGCTCAATGCCCTCTCTGGCCTGATGATGGCCTAAAACTTAAGCCGAAACTTTGGTACACAATAAAAATAAGTTCAACTTATTATTGTGTTCTTCATTAACAGCAGGGGGGTGCCCTCTCCCGACCAACTTCTTCTGAAAGTTAAAAATGTAGTTAGAAAAGTTGAAAACCATTTTTAGAAAAGTTTTAATGTATCTAGAAACAAATATATTTTTAAAATTTATATACATAAATATAAATAAATAAGCTAATAATGGGGGTCTGGAATAGAGATGCTGTATAGCACATGGGGAGGGGGGGTCCTCCCCCAGGAAATGATTGAAGGTCACTCATCAAAACTGCGTGTTTCACACCACTTGAATCATTAGAATTTTTTTTTTTATTAACTGTAATTATAGGAACAATAATGTTTTTAGGAAGAATAATTTTTAACTTTTTTCTTGAAGCATCCTTATGTTTTGTAGATGAACTAATTTTTAACCCATTATTCAAATAGGCGCCACTCCCTCAATTGTATTTCTTTCTTTATACCAATGCCAACAAAATTTAATATTTTGTTTTGGGGGACTTAAACCCAAAAGCCCCCTTAAATCCACTAGCGACACCAGTCGATTGACTTTGGTTATTTCAAAACCTGTAACTATTGATATTATCAACAAATTATTACTTAAAATAATCAATAAAATAATATCATACTTAAAAATTGTGATGGACCCTCTCCCGTTCCCTCAGGTCCCAATAAGAGTCAGGCCCCTTGAAAGTTATCGAGCATTCAGGCCTTATGGGAGGCCCTGCTTAGTCTAACTCAAGATGAAAAATTCAGGCAGAATAAATTTATTAAGGACAATGAATGACCTTGGGTTTGATAATGACTAATACAATAATGCAATAACAAGGGTCCATGACTGCAATCTTAATTTAAATTAATTATTTTCAAGGATTATGCAATTATATGTTAATTGATCCTAATTACCTTATAATTACATTAACTCATTCAATATGGCAGCAATATTGCTGAACTTACCTATAATACTGTGCAATAATCAAAAAACTTTGGGTGTGACTGATACTGCTTTTTAACATAAAATACTTTCTTGAATTGTTAAATGTAACTTATCTTGATGACTAATCTTGTTCTGTTGTTTGGGAATTTAAAAAAAGTTAGTAGTTTTTAACCATTATGTTTTTTGTAACATGTTGGTTAGCTAGATTAACATATATAAAATTAGAGAAGCATCAACTTTTAAAAATGAATGGTCTGGTTGTTAATAAATTTGGATAAATTGTATAGTCCTTCATCTCTCATTAGCATGTGATCAATGCGTTATTGAAGCAATGACCAGAATAATTTTATTCCAATTTTATTCATGTATTTTTTCTGGTTAGAGGAATATATCCACACATGATTCATTATTTTATTACAAACAGGAATTTATCACATGGATAAAAATTGCAAAGATATTCTGACAATGATTTAATAATTCTAAATATACATAAAATACATATGTACATCTGTTTTTATTCCTTACATTTTTGCCTATAATATTCTAACCTACATTTTATGATTGAATATGAATATATCTATGATTGTAAATATATTTTGACAACTCATATACAACTTTCATGAGATCATTTCGATAGTTCAAGCAATGACTAGAATAATTTTATGTCAATTTCATTCAGAAATTTAATATATAAACAAAATATTAAAGAATAATTAAATAATTATGATAATTTTCTTTTTTTTTCTTTCACATCTTTTTCTGCGATTTATCTAAAATCTATAAAAATATCTCGTGAAAATAATAATTAAAACTAAATCTAAATTTGTTTGTTTCAATAGACTTACAACCGGCTATAGTTACAAGTATTATCACAAATAAATATGGGCATAACTAAATGACGATTTTACAAATAACAGAGCCTCTTTAAAATGTTTACACGTATTCAACCAAATTCTAATCTATTCTATAATTTTACACCTAATTACATTTATGAAAATATAATTCATAGTATGTTTCTTAGCGTCCATCCTACTTACTGGATAAAGCAACTAAGATACGCACCTCTTTTCATTAAATTTCGCTGAAGACTATTAACGGATGAATCCGTACTGGAAGGTAGCTAGTGAGGTAGTCTGTTGTAGGTAACAAGAATGTGAAGTTATTAAAGGATGGCATGCTTTGTTCATGTTGTGTCGTCATTTCAAAATCCATTCTATTTTCGCTAGTACTTGAAGTTTCACTGTTTTTTTCTGAAGAAGTGATTTCATGATTTGTTGTCATTTTCTTCGTGAAAGATTTGTCATTTATGTCATCATATTTGTTTGACATAAGCATTGGAGTAACAGAATCGGGCGTGGCTTTGAACGTATCTTGGGATTTTTCGGTAGGAGTAGTGTTGGCATTTTCGGTAATATTTACAATTGCTTGGTATTTTTGAGTGTAGACGAAATTAGTGTTTTTTGTACTATCTACAGTAGTCGAGGCCATCAATTTTCTATTACCACCATCTTCATTTATAACAAGATCGCTCTTACTTGAATAAGGGGATAAATGTGCATAACGCTGCGTAGTGGTTTCAATGCCAAGTTCATTTTCACTAGAACGGTTATTTTGAATTTCTGTTGTGGTAACTTTACTTGATATTTCGTCATATGCATCTTGAATATTTAGATTATGATATTTGCTAGTTGTTAAAACGGACGAATTCCATTCTGAAGTAAGTGTTTGAGTTTTGTCTGTGTTCATATTTATTCCAAATAAAGTTGTAAAATAACCACTATAAGAAAATTTTTCATTTTTATTACCAGGTATAAATTTCGTCATGTAATCAAGAACGCTTATGCTTGTGTTACGAAGAGTTGTTAGAGTCTTTCTGGTTTCATTTTTTCTTGAAACAATTGCTCCATTGCTTACATTCTCAGTCATAGGAAACGCACTGTTTGGTTCAGTCGTAGCTATTTCAATAGCTGAGCTATCAAAGTCGCCATTTGATGAAATAAATAACGATGTAGTCGAATAAACGTTCTCTGATGATGAAGTAATGGGTGAAATTGGTGGTTCTTGATTAGTAGCGACGTTTGCTGAGATGGGTGGATTATTACTAGTCAGTTTTTCAGTTTTTTCACTCAATGGATCAGTTATATTTTCAACTTTTTCATCTTCAACAATTTCCGTGATGGGAGTCGTTGTGTTTTCAATTAAAGAATTGCCGACGTCATAATGCTCATTTGCCTCATTTTCGACCAAATGTTCAGTTTTGTTTCTTATAACATAATCAAATGATGGTTGGTTAGGTTTTTCTTTGAGGTGTTTAGGAATATCTGAATTATAAAATTTGTCGCTTGTAATGGTAACTCCTTTTGTTATATTCGCATTATCAAACTGTGAGCTAGCTGGCTGTGGCACTGATGAACTGTTCCAATGAGAATAGAATGTTGAATTGGTGTCATGGAATACTAAATCATCAAAAGAGACATCTTCTTTTTCCTTTATAGCCGTATGATTACCATCTATTTTGTTAATAAATACTCCCGACTTAGTGCTATTATCATATGTAGAATCTGTAAAACCAAAATATCCAACACTCGATGATGTACGTGGCAGAAAGAAGTTACTGGATGAATTATTTTCTCCACTACCTGTAAGTATCGTCACGCTGTTATAAACGCTTTTAGTGATTTTTTCATAAGCACTTGTAGTCGATTCCTCGATCCAATTCGAATTACTCATTTCACGATTTTCATCTAGTTTATCAGTAAGGAAATCAGTAGCAGTCGTTAATGGAATACTGGCTTTGTCGACTTGAAGCCCTGATGTCAATTTTCCTAATGAACTTGTAACAAAAATTTTTTCTTTTGAAAATGCCTCTGTTTTCTCTATATTATTAGTATAATCAGATAATGCTGGAAGGGTCGCTGCGTCCGATTCATGAATGATTTGTGTTGTTTCAGATTCGGGACTGTCAGAATGAAAGTCTACAGGCTGGCGTTCTGTAGAATTATGTACTGTGTAAAGAAGTGAGACTGTTGAGTAATCAATAGAATAATTTGTTTCTTTCTCATAAGTTTTATTTGAATGTTTATCGATATCCGTGGATTCTTCATCATGGTAACGTTTTGTCGTAAAGTTTGTATTCCATGTAAAATAAGAGTTGTTAAATCGATAAGGCGGTGTGCTACTGTTTTGAAATTGTAAACCGGAATTCGAAATTTCCAGTTGTAAATCATTGAAAAACCCTTTCGAATAATTTGATGTGTCCAATATTTCAAGGGTGGATGCAGTATTACTACTAAAGGATCTAGAAGTTTCGTGACTGAAATTATTTAGAGACGGAGAGGTTACGGTGCCAAAATGTTCATCTGTATTTATTTTTCGTGGTGAACTAGGATATGGCAAACTGTATTCTATAGTCGGAGGGCCCATAGGATCAGTGATCGTTATGATTTTCATTCCAGAGACCAAATAATGGGATTTACTTGTTTCATCGACTGGTGATGAAGCATTGTAGGCATTTGAATTAGGTTCAGATTTATGATTTTGAATCGTATGGTTTTGAATAAAATTAGACTCAATTTTATTGCTTTGGGCACTTTCTTGAAAATCTTTGTGAGCTGTATTAGATGAAACCTCGGATACAGTTTGGTGAGGACTATTTGATGGAGTACTAGGAGCAATGATGGATTCTCCAAATGTACTCTTCTCAGTTGCCACGGTATTGTAATTTAAAATAGAAATTCTCTTTTCAATAACTGATTTTGTAACTTCATTATCATCAGGTAGAGTTGATAGAGCATCATCTTTATTAGCTTCAGATTTTAAATCACTTATACTATTGCGTTCTACAGATGGAGTAGTGTTTTCTTTTATTGCTATTGAAATATTTAAATTATCGAAAAACTTAGTCTTATTCAACGATAAACTGGATGTGAAAAGTGTGAAACTTTTCGATTGCCCTTGTGAGTAGTTCCAATTATTTCCATCAGTCGCTAAAGGCGTATCACTGTAGTTTAAAGTCTTTGAAGAAATATTCGTTTTATAATCTCTATCAGAAGAATAGGGAAAATTACCATCTGTTACCGTGGAAGGGGTATATGAAAGTCCAGTAACACTTGATGATTGAAAATAATCCGCCTGTAAATTTTTTTCCGTTGCAAGATTGTTCTGCTTTAAACGGAAAGGTGTATTAAAATTAAATAGTTGATCTTTTTTTGTGCTATTATTAAAAGTAGCTTTTGAATTGATTGCCGCATGAGAAGTCAATTGGTCAGGTCTTGTCGATGAGGTTGAATCGCTTTGTGATATGAAATGATTATGTTTTACTTCTTTTTCACTAGCATTACTAAGAGATGGACTAGGTGTAATGACTTTAGTCGGGCTATCACTATCCTTCTCTGTTTTGTTTTGGCTTTTATCGAAACCTGTAAAAAACGGGGGGTATGAATATCCAGTGAGGTTAAGCTCGTTATCTTCAGTAGTCGATGAATAAGTACTCATGTTATGGGTTTCTTTCCCATTTTTTGTCAAATTTCTCTCGTGAACATTAGATGTTGTGGTGTTTGATGAAGATCCTTCACAACAGTTATCAGGTGTGGAAGTTGAATCCAAATGAGAACTTTTATTTTCCGATGAATATAGTGTGTTTTGTGACTCTGTGACATATTTGTGAATTTGGATACCAGGATTGTTGGAATCAAATTCGTAATCTGGTTGACTTGCTTCAGTGACTTGTGATGATTCGACGGAAAGTGTTTTTGAATCATAAGGAATAGTGAACTTGTCGATTGTATTTTTTCTGTTATCATTATCTAACTCATATTCGTTTTCAGAACTTAATTGCAAGCTTTGTGAGATATTTTTAGAAAATTCTTGTTGTGTATAACCAGAATGGTCTACGTAAATGTTATGATGCTGTGATGTTTTTGTAACATCTGTCGAGGTTATTTCTTTAACAGTATCATTCCTAAGGAAGACGCTTTTTGTCGTTGATGACAAAGCCTCCTCCAGCTGATTTGTATTTGTTGGTTCAGTTTCTCCATTGTGCACTTCAATCACTGATTTATTTTCATCTTTCAGTTTATCAAACGGAACATGCGAGAAATTTTTATATTCATTAAAATTTAAATGGGAACTCATCAATAGGTTTTTCTTAGCGGTGATCTCAATATATTTGTTAAAACCTACAGCTGGCAGAGTTGCAGCTACGTAAATGGGTTTCTTTTTTGGAAAAAGTTTACCTTTTACCTTGTAGAATACAAAATCATCCTTTTCTCCTTCAATAGTTTTACAATTCAAATCACCTGCGTGACTCTTATCACTGTAATGAGCATTGATGTATAAAAACAATTTTTTAAAAATGTTATCTATCTCTACTCTGCTGTACTCCACAGATTTCTCCATTTCCAGCCTCCTCATTTCCTCATTTTTCGTTTCAGTGCCTTCCAATTTTAAAACGTAAGGACCATCACCTATTAAACATAAAATTAATACACTATTTGTTTCTCTTAAATCCAATAGTATTACAGTGCATAATTAACATTAGTGGGATGTAAATTATTGAAATGAAATGTTAATTTCTGTCAATAAGCCACACTTATTCTTATGTAATGAATTGGGTTGAATGGAATGCCAGATAACTGGAGAAAAAATGCATAGTTAGTATAAAAAATATAACGTGATTTTAAAATTTCACTAACAAAGTTTGAAACTAACAAGGGGAATGCAAGGTTTGTCCTTCGCCGATTTTGATCAACATTTTTTGGGTGATTTTACATTGAAAATAAGTTGACTCATATCGTTCCGTTTCATCGAATGGGCCTTAGGAGCTGAGGAAAAAAAATGAAACATGCTGAAAATGCTTTATTTTATATTTCGTGTTTGGAGAATGATATCGACATGATTTTATCAGCTAAATATTTATTTTTTAGAGTAAATTAAAGGAAAAATACAAAAATTAAAAGAGTATTTGAATGTTTTTAAATTATTAAATAAACTTGCCTCATAGATTTTTCTCACACCAAAAATGATTGCAAATTTGGATACAGCATATCAATAAATCTTAATGTTGAAAAAATCATCGAAAACAAAAAACATTATTTTTTTCAGTCCCAAGTGTGCTCAAAATTTTTAAAGCCACAAAATTACGTTTGGGTTTGAAGCCCTGTATCTCCTCTTTTTTTTATTTTTTTATTAAATGGCATTGAAAATTTCCATACAGCCAGTCTTGAAATTGTTTTTAGCAATTTTTTGTATTGGATATTATTATCACATGGCTTTAAAAAGTTAAGAAATTTTTCCCTTTGGTTTTTGTATGCAGGGCATTCTATAATTATATGGTGGAGGGTTTCTCTTTTCTTACATTTATCACAGTCTGTATTATTCTCAACTCCTATTCGCCGAAGATACACTCTGCATATGCCGTGATTAGATCTTAGCCTAGAAATTTTTTTTACTATTTCTTTTGTCAGGTTCAATCGAAAGAACCACGGTTTATTTATAATTTGTGGTACATTATCCTTATAGAACCTACCTGTGGGTGACTCCTGATAATACTGGGACCACTCACTAATCATATCTTTTTTAATAGTCAAAAAATAATTCGTGTAGGGCAGTTTAATGTTCGTTACATGCCGACAGGTTGGTGGACGTTTTAGCAAGGCGGTCTACCTTGTCGTTTTTGGGAATTTCCATGTGTGACTTGACCCATGTAAATATTAGTTGTTTTTTATTTTTTATTGCGAGAAAGTGTTCTTTGATTAGAGAACTAGAATGTTATTTTTATTTATATTGCTATTATTTTTAATTGCTACTAATGAACTCATGCTATCCGTTAGTATTATAAATTTATTTTCACCTGATCCGTTGATGAACTCAAGTGCTTGTAATATAGCATATAATTCAGCATTGTAAATAGACGTGTTGTGAGGTAACTTGTATTGAGCGGAATATTTATACTTATATATACGGGATGTATACTGCAGAGCCAGAATTTTCATTTGTTTTGGATCCGTCTGTGTAAATACTGATATGTTGGGGCCAGTTTTCTCTAATCAATGATTTTATATTTTCATTAATGATAATGGGAGGTAACGAGTTGAGTTTATTGTTTATTATTATATTAAATGTTTGAAATAGCATATCATATTCGAGTGAGTATAATGGTAAATTAGAACTTATGACTAAATTAACTATATGTTGATATTTCATAAAACTATTCTAGATAATGGGAATATATTTTTTCTTTTTCCAATATGTCGAGGTTAGAATAAGTACACACAGGGATACTATTTTGTTATAACATTTGTTATAACCAGATTTGATCTTGAAAAACATTCTATCAGTTAATAATTGTCTTCTAAACTTTAAATATGTTTCACCAGCCTCGTTATATAACACGTCTATTGGAGTGGAATTAAGAAGTCCTAAACACATTATTACGCATCTATTATGTATCGTGTCTAATTTCTTTAGAGTACTATCAGGCGCTTCATCCTAAATTGTTGCTCCGTAGTCAAATATTGCACTGAATGGTGCTTCTGTAAAATAATAGCGACATATTAGGATCAGCCCCCCACTCATTATTAGTACAGATCAGCTTTATTGTTCCCATTAGTTTTTCAGCTTTTTTATGAATTTCGGTTATGTGTTGGTTCCAGTTTAATTTCCTATCAAAGCGGAGCCCCAGAAATCGAACTGAGGTCACACACGGAAAGTTAATCCCGGCCAGTACAACTTCATCTCCTAGGGGAAAAACATGTTCTCTACTGAATGGACAAATAACCGATTTAGAGACCGATATTTTTAAACCCGTATCAAGTTGCCATCTTTTAAGTCCTCTCACTGCTTCCTCTAACAACTCGAGGCAACGGTTAATGTTTTTTCATTATTATCATCCGCTGATAGTAATATTGCTACTTCTTCGGGTATGTATTTCCTTAAGTCCGAAGAGATTATGGCAAAAAGTAGACCGCTAAGGATACCCCCCTGTGGTAACCCAATCTGAGCATTTCTTGATCCAATTATGCAATTATTGACCTTTTAAAACAATTGATTAAGTTCAATATGAATTTAATAATTTTTCCGGGGACTTTAATGGCTTCCATTTTTTGTGACAGTATATGTATTGGTATTGAGTCGTATGGCTTTTTTATGTCCAGAAACAATCCGATCGTTTTTTTACCTTCACTAAATCCTATATTTATGTCTGTGTGCAGGGCTAATAAACTATCCATGCTCGATTTCCCTTTCCTAAAACCATATTGCGAATCGGGTAGTTTATTCTGGGATTCTAACCACCATTCGAGCCTACATTTAATCATTCTTCCGAAAGTTTTGAGTATACAGGAACTTAATGAAATAGGTTTAAAGGAAGTGGCTAATTTTGGATTTTTACCTGGTTTTAGAATCGGTATCACACAATATTCTCGCCACGATTCCGGTATTAAATTTGTTTGCCATATATTATTGAATATATTTAATAATATGATTTTTAATTGTTTTGGTAATTTATGTAACATTATGTAATGAATATTGTCTTTACCAGGGGAACTGTTAGCATTATTTTTTATTTAGCTCTGATAAAATAAAATTACCTGATAATCGGCAGTGAATTTCTTCATTTTCTCTATCGTTATCAAATTCGCATGTAATTTGGGGCACTGATAAAGGGGGGGGCTAAGATATCTAAAAATTCTTCGCACCAGTCCCCTATGAGGGGGGCCATTCTATTTGAGGTTTTCCGATTTTTCAAAATGGATAATTTATTCGATACTTCTTTGATTGGGTTACTTCTATTTATGCTTGAAGTGAACTCTCGCCACGATTATTTTTGTTTATTTTTTGTGACCCTTTTGAATTCGGCATCCGCCCTTTGATATGTTATTAGATTATCGGTTGTAGGATTATTTTTATATGCCCTACATAATAGTTTCCTTCGATTAAGATATTGTCCACATTCGTTATCCCACCAACTTCTACTGTGTTTTTTATTAAAAACGGGATGGTATAAGAGAATCGCACGTTCACATGAATGAAGAAATTTGACAAATTCGTCGTACGTGGGGTTATCGGGGAATAGTGAAGCGTTTTCAAGGACAATTCTTTCAAATTCGGTCCAATATGCCGTTTTAATTTGCCATTTTCTTGTGGAATTATTTATGTTTTGAGTATCATCACATTAATACGGAATTTCTATGGTTATGGGGAGATGATTAGAACCTAAAGGATTAACATGCACTTTTCAAATAGAACTGCTGGCAATGCTTATTGAGCTTAAAGTTATATCTATTGCAATATTTCTTTTCTGATGTATATTGTTTACAAAGGTTAGGGAGCCGTCATTCAAGAGAACGAGATTAGTTTTTTCAATTGCTGAAACTAAATTGTCTCCGATTTTATCGCTTAAGTCACACCCCTATTGATAATGATGAGCGTTTGCATCACCGCCTATAATTACGGGGTTTGAAAACTTTTTTAAAAAAATTCCCATTTGTCTATTGTTGCTTTGCATAAAACGGGTTTTGCATAAAACGATACAACATTTAATTTGAAACTTTTGGAAATGGATATATTTACCGCGACTATTTCAATATCTTGAACTCTATGAATATTGTGAATTTGTTTAAAATGATATTTCGATTTTATTAAGATGGCTACACCTCCATAACCGTCATTTCGATCCAATCTAATGATATTATAACCTGGGAAATTGACATATTTTCCTGGTTTGAACCATGTCTCCGATATTAAAGCTATATCTATTCTTTCTGAAACTAAAAAATATTCCAAATTTTTGTTCGAAATGGCTGATCTGGCATTCCATTGTGATAATTTTAATGATTCAATCATTTTGGTACGATTTAGTTTTGATTATATTTATTTATTTATTCGCCTGACCACATTGGAATGGATAAATTTTTAGTTCGGTCCTTTATCATATTTTTTATTTCATCCTCGTTAATTTTTTCATTTTTGGATGCTAAAACTGTATTTACTACCGCGATAAATGCATCCGGAAGTAGATTTATTTTGTCTTCTTCTTTCAAAGTAGTTCCTATATCCCTAAACGATTTTTCCTTATATGGATTATCTAAGATAGGTTGCGATGTCAACAAAGGCATCGAAAAATCTCTAATGATATTTCCCCGCGATTCCGAATTCGATATTTCTTTTTGTGGGCTTGTAATTCTTTGTCTTTTAACAACAGTGATTTTATTACGAACGTAATTTTTAGAGGTAGTTGCTGTATTATTATTCGCTTGCTCTAAAGTTGGAAAAGCATCGGGAGTATTTCTTAACGCTACCCAACTATAAGATTTTCCTTCTATTTTGGCCTTAGCTTCGTTATATGTCAGGCTATAGCTGCTCATTTGTTCCTTAATATTTTTCTGTTTAATAAATTCAGAACATATTTCTTTAGCTAGAGAAGAGTGATTCCCTTTACAATTAATGCATTTTAATAATGTATTAGGTGGGCAGTTGTCGGTTTCATGTTTATCCGAGCATTTCTTACAACGTGTTATTGTACTTTTGCACTACGCAGTATTATGACCGTACCGTAAACAAGAGTGGCATTGTATTACCGACTGGATGTATGGGTGGACTTCGCACCTTACGTGGTGTATCGTGATATATCGAGGTAAAAGTTGACCTCTGAATGTAATTAACACTGACCTAGTAGGTTTATATTCAAAGTTATTAGTTTCTTTATTTTTAATTTTTTTATTAAATCGTCTGACACCGATAACTTTTTGAGTGTCGGCATATAATGTTTTTAAATTTTCTAGAATTTCTGCTTCTGATAAGTCTAAATCCACATTCCTAATAACTCCCTTTTTTTCTAATGTAAAACCCGGATTATAAACATTCATTTGTTTCATTTTCAAATTTTCTGACCTAACCAACTCATTAGCTTGTTCTCCTTGCCTGGTTTCCACTTTAATTCTATTGATACCAATTTTATATATATTTAGAATATTATTATATATTTCCGGACACGAATTATGTAAAAGTTTTCCTATCGACATTGAATGTAATCTACCTATTCCTGCCCCTTCTGTAGAAATACTTTCAATAAGAACAAAATGCAAGTCTGTCGGTTCGTAATACCTTTCTGTTTTAATCTTATTTCTTCCTAAATTATTGTTTATTTGAGGGAATATTTTAGCAGTATCACTATTTATTTCTGTTACCATATTATCTTCTATTTTGTGATCATTGTTTACATTAATTATTTCTTGATTTTTATTTTCAATATCTGGAGGAACTACCTCCCTCCCTTCATTTCTTACAGACATTTTACTGTCTAATCCTATATTACATACTAAAATTTAATTAAAAATAAAATTTAACAAAACTATCTTAAAATATAAATACCTCTAATCTAATTAACAGAAAAAACCAAAACCAAATTAATATAAAACTTAAATCAAACTCTTATCTGTGTATCCTGTTGGAGAGCACTAATCACCTAGATCCTTACAGCTCGGCTGTTGAAGCTAGACGGTATCTTCTCTTCATTTTACCCGATATCGACGTTCTTGGACATATTAAAAAGAGGGGAATTTCTTGATTCCACACATATAAAAAACTATTGCATTATCTTAGATGGTCTGGGTAAAAAAAGATGATTATCATATAAAAGCAAAATTAAAGTTTTTTGCGGATAACGTTGGTTCTAAAACACGTAGGAACATCACTCTTAAAGCGAATCACGAGGTTTAAGAACCTTTACCGATGCCCCAAATATGGTTTGAATTATTCAAAGGGTTCCTTGAATTTATGAGCGATTATTTAAATATTTAAAAAAAACTTTACGGGTTTTTCCAAAAAAAAATAAGAAAAAGTAACATTAAATATCAGAGAGACTAAATTTTTTTAAAATGAAATAATTAAATTTTGGATTGTTCTTACAGGTCTATTGAGTTATTTCTAATGTAGATAAGTATTATAATAGAGTAAATATATATATTTTTACTGCGATCATGTTTATAGCGGTGGTATAAAAGTTTTATATTTACTATTTCTTGGTCACAAATAATGTTTTTATATTATGATATGCAAATGTTTACGAACCCCAGCCTTGCTCGGACATACCTTGGATATTTAATATTAATTTTTTTTTTTTTGTCTACGATAATATTTATAGCAGTGTTATAAAAGTGTAATATTTACTATTAGTTGATCACAAATATCTTTTTTATATTATGATTTTTTATATTTATATTATGATGTACATGGATAAGAATATTTTAGGCCGTATTTATGTGCAATGTAAAAACATTATTCGTGATCCACAAATAGTAAATTTTAGTGATCCAATTTTTTAAAACGAAATAATTGAATTTTTGAGGGACCTGAGGGGTGTATTGACTTGTATGTACCTAACGGTATTCTTTAAGGAGTGAAGTATATTATCAGAATTTTTATTCAAAACCGACGTCAAATTTGGTTTATGTATGATTTTTTCAACATTAAGATTTATTGATGTGCTGAATCCAAATCTGCTATCATTTTTGTTGTGAACAAATCTGCAAGGCTAGTTTACTTAATAATTTAAATACATTTTTTAATTTATTAGACCAAAAATCAATTATTTTTTAATTTTTATATTTTTCCTTTAATATACTCTAAAAAACAATATTTAGCTGATAAAATCATGTCGATATCATTCTCCAAACACGAGATATAAAATAAAGCATTTTCAGCAGGTTTTATTTATTTTTCTCAGCTTCTTCGGGCCATTGGATGAAACGGAAGGATATGGGTCAACTTCTTTTTAATGCAGAATCACTCAATTTTGATCAAAATCGGAGACGGACAAACCGTGCACTCCCCTTGTAAGCTACAGGCTGTCCACATCTAGTGATGATCAAGGCAAAGGCCCGCTCGTAAAGCTATCATTTCAGTTTATCAGGCTGCGTCTTCGAAACTAGATTCAAAATTTATCCGAGTTAACAATATATGGTTAAACAGGAATGAATTTTTGCATGTTTCCTAACAAGAGAAAGTCAAAATATATTGACTTTATTGAATGTATTGAGTGTTATTCTTAAGAGAGTTGGCCAGGTTCCATATTTTGATACCCTGATTATGACGCCTTGCTTTCATCGTTTAAACAAAAAGTTTCAGAATTACTTCTCGTAGTATAGTTTATTTTGATTACCTTGTAAAATCTTCGATGTAAACAAATCGTATAAAATAATAATCAGATATTTTTATTTAATGACCTATTAAAAAAACTCACGATCACTGACATTTACAATGTAACTGAATATTTGCATTCAAAACTAGTATGTTGGTGTGATAAGCTATATTTAGCCCTTAGGACTCAATGGAGGAGGCAGAGGAATCAATGTGGCCATTAAGAGGAGTCAGTTTGGCCATTAGGAGCAGTCAGTATTGCCATTAGGAGGAGTCAGTGTGGCTATTAGGAGGAGTCAGTGTTGCTTTTAGGAGTCAGTGTGGCTATTAGGAGGAATCAGTATGGCCATTAAGAGGAGTCAGTTTGGCCATTAGGAGCAGTCAGTATTGCCATTAGGAGTCAGTGTGGCTATTAGGAGGAGTCAGTGTTGCTTTTAGAAGGAGTCAGTGTGGCTATTAGGAGGAATCAGTATGGCCATTAAGAGGAGTCAGTTTGGCCATTAGGAGCAGTCAGTATTGCCATTAGGAGTCAGTGTGGCTATTAGGAGGAGTCAGTGTGGCTATTAGGAGTCAGTGTGGCTTTTAGGAGGAGTCAGTGTGGCCATTAGGAGGAATCAGTATGGCCATTAGGAGGAGTCAACCTGGCCATTAAGCTAAAAAGTTTAGATACCCCTTTCTTAAACCACAGTCAATTCTGAGGAAATGTTTCATTTAGAAACTGACTAGGCAATGAGATATGTCCGATTAAAAGGCTCCATCTTGAGGGAAAATTAAATCTTCTCAACCTTCATCTGCCTACTGAATATCATTAAGGGTAACCGTTTCCTTTAACAAGGAAGTAACATAAACGCTTGCGAATAAAACTGTACAATCCTGAAAAGCACGCAAAATCATCATTCCAGCCTCTCTTCCTAAATGTTAATACTATCAAATGATACAAGCTTAAATTGCACACATATTTACGGTTTTTAAACTGGGTCATTTATTTATTTTCATGCACTTATTGCGCTTGAATCCATAAGGCAACATTAAAATGAAGGATAAGATTTAGAGTTCGAGAGTGTTTATGGATCGTGTGAAGTTTATTCTGAATAATAAAACACTTATGTGAATTTGTGTAGGAAATGATTTAAAGAACGATACTGTTTATTTTGTACCTTTTTCAAGTTTTATTTGGAATTTATAAGTTGAAAAAATAAAATCATTAAAAAACTTAATCATAGGGATGGAAGGGACCTCGTCGTCGTTTATTCGAAACATAAATGAAAGTATAAAAAAATGTGAAGAATGAAAACACTTGCAATCCTTTTGCCATTATTATGAAGCAATGGAAATTCACGTTGGATTTATTTTGACGAATCCCTATCACCTTTAACAAACTTGATATGGAGTTCGGCTGCATTAGCTATATGTCATCACGTCTACAAATGTGAACTCTAAATCAATGTCCATATTAATTTATATATATATATATATATATATATATATATATATATATATATATATATATATATATATATATATATATATATATTAATTTTCACCTAAGCAAATGAATGCTATAATAGCCAAGCGCAGGGGTTCCGAGACTTTGCCACTGCGAACCACCATTCAGATACGTACGTATCTGACGTATACGTGTACGTACTGGACGTACCACTACCTGATCTTATGATATTAATATTAAACATTTATCTTTATACAAAAATTCAAAATGATTCACAAAAGTTTATTAAACATATAATCTGTATCTATTACAGTATAAACTACTGTATATATTACAGTATAAATTACTATGTATATTACTGTAAATGTGCTTAAGAAAATAATAAATTGAAAACAAAGTTCAAAAATCAAAATTAAAATTGAAATAACATAATAACAGGAACAGTAAGATTAATAACACAAAAACAATTTTTCAGATAAAAGTGTACCCATCAGAAATAAGATATTTGGACTGTATTTTTCAGTTAGAAGCATGTTGTTATTTAATTACAATCAGAGTTACTTGATGGAGCTTAACTTGATTTTTAAGTCCTCATAAAGACCATCCTGAATCATTCATATGAGTTGTAGATCGTGTTTATTCATCTTATGATTGATACTATTTATAACATTTAAAAAAAAATTGTTATCCCTCGTTGAACGTGTTAAAAAGATGATTTTATTTTTGACTTTTGCTTGCTTATTCGCGTACGACGGTTTGTTAGCCTAAAGCGTTGGGGTGTTGATCCCGGAGTGCCCGCCCGCTTCGAAGAAGTGTGGGTTCAATTCCCACCTGGGGCCAGCTAATATATATTTCGTGAAATGATTCTTGACGCTCCCACTCTGGACAGTAAAAGGCTTGGCATTGGGACCAACATGTACAGCAGTATTCTGTCTAATCGGAGTTTTCTACTAATATTTGTATCAGGCTTTAAAACTAACGCCAGTGCGTTGTTGGCAGTCAATGTGTGCTGATGGAATTAAGTTCCATTTGATTACCAGCAACAGTGATTTCCCTATTGTTTAGTAATTTGACTTTTGTCTAGTTCCTTTTTATTTATTTTTTTTTCTTCTCTTACTTTTTTTTATCCATGTTATTATTTTTTCCTTTAATTGTCAAGTGACATAAACTTACAGTGAGATGTCGTTTACGGGTATTGAACCTCAAAAATTTAAGCTAGTGGAAGCAAATTCAAAGCATTCTAGTAAAAGGAAAAAATCGAAGATACTAGTGATGCATTCAGTATTACCACTAACAATAGTTATGAAGCTCTATCCGATTCAGAAGAGATGATGGACGAACCGGTTGTCGAAGTCGGCACTTCAACCCAACAGCAGCCGTCGCCCGCTATTCATAAACAAGGTAAACTCCCACCAATAGTAGTTTATAGTTACATAGAAAAGCACGCTGAATCTATGAAATATCTAAAAAGCAAATGTAAAAAAGATTTCGGCGTAAAATATCGTGGAAATGAATTAATATTTTACCCCCAATGCTAAGAAGATTATGACTTCATCCTGAAAGAAGTTGTCAATTCTAAATTAGAATGTCATACGTATACGCCTAGCGAAGAAGCGAACAAAACTTTAATCTTAAGAAACGTTCCGCCTAATGTAACTTGTGACGAGATAACTGTTAATCTGATTCATAGCCAGTTACCCGTGTTCAAAGTCACTCAAATGATCAAAAAAATTGGTGAAAATGAACTTGTTAAATTAACAGTTTTTATTGTGACGTTTAAAAATACTGCCGAATTAAAAAAAATAATGTCAGTAAAAAAGGTTTGTCAGTGCATTGTTACGTGGGAGCGTTACAGGAATATATCAGGAGTAACAAAATGTTATAAGTGCCAGTCTTTTACCATGTAGCGAAAAACTGTTATAGAAGGCCGAAATGTGCAAAATGTGCCGGGGATCACTTAACTAAAGATTGTAAAATTAACTCAGCGGCCGAGCTGAAATGTGGTGGCCCACACCCCGCTAATTACAGCGGATGTAGATACTATGAAATTGAAAATAAAAAGAAAGTAACAACGCCAAAAAAAAAAAATATCAGTAACTGATTTTCGTAAAAACGAAGCCGATTTTCCTTCATTTCCGGCATCAACATCGACCTTTAATCCTTCGGCTTGGGGAAGAGGGCCCAGTATCAAGACAGCAGACAACAAGAACAAGAACAATAACAATAATACGGAAGTTATTGTTTACCAGGAATTATCATTCACCAACCTCTTGAAAGAAATAAAAACATTGTTTTCTTCTTTAAATATGTTTAAATTATTTAATAATTTGAAATTACTTATTAGCAAACTTAAAACCGCACCCGACGCCTTCACTAAAATAGGTGTAGAGGCAGAATTCATTTGTGAAATAATATGATAAATTATTTTAGTGATTGTAAATTAATGTGCTGGAATTGCAGATCAATTTTAAACAAAGCTGGTGAATTGTCTCATTTTGTTAAGCAAAATAATATTGATATAATCGCCCTCAGTGAAACTAATCTAAAGATAAAGCATAAATTTAAAACCCCAGACTATAAAGTTTACAGATGCGATGATGGCAGAGGAGTAGCTCTATTAGTTAAAACTTCTATTACTCATTATCCTATTTTATTGCCTGATTTAATAAGTTTAGTTGCCACAGGAATTAAAATTGTTGTCGGTCCTATTGAAATCCTTGTGATATATGCTTATCAATCTCCATCTAAAACCATTTTAATTAGCGATTTTCAAAAAATATTTTCTTTCGACAAACATGTAATTCTGCTTGGTGATCTGAATTCCAAGCACATAGCATGGAATTGTAATGTAAACAATAGAAATGGCAAATTGTTGAGTGAATTATCTTTCAAAATTAATTTTAGAGTTGTAGCTCCTGAAGAACCCACATACTACCCTGATAGAATCCATTGCATAGATGTTGCTCTTGCAAAAAACATTCCTTTTAATAAAACACCTAAATCCTTATCAGCTCTCCCTTCGGATCACAACCCTGTCATTTTTCCAATGGACCAAACTTTAAACCACAAACCATCAAAAAAGTTTTTTGACTATAAACATGCCAACTGGACTAAATTTCGCTTAATTATTGACAAAAGCATAGTAATCAATCCTGTTGTCACTAATCCCTCAGAAATAGATACGCTTATCAATAATTTTCATAATGTTACGACTCTTGCAGCTAACGAATCAATAACGCTTGTTTCACCAAAAACTGAAAGATTAAAAATTTCTCCATTTATATCATACTTAATCAAAATTAGAAACCAAGTTAAAAAAGCTTACTGTAAACATCGCTATCAGTGGATAAAGAAAACTTTAAACAAACTCAATAAATTTATTTCCAAACTGATAATAACATTCAAAAATATTGAGTGGAATAAATTTCTATCATCTATAACCCCTACAAATAATAATAAAATGTTTAAATCAGCTAGTTTTTTCCGTTATCAGATAACAGGTTTTCCCCCACTAGTAAGATCATCGGTTACTCAACAACTCAGAATTAGGAACTCAGCTTCGAACTATGCTTTCAATGACTGTGACGAAGCCAATCTCTTAGCCGCTTACTTTGAAAATGTACATAAAATGAATTTAGACCTGGGAATACCATCTTTTACTCGCAAGGTTCTTAGATAAACTTAAATCTATCGAATTCCTGTTAGCGAGAAATTTGATAACTGTAAAATTGTTTCCCCAAAAGAATTAAAAAATATTATCGCTAAATTAGTCAACAAAAATCTCCTGGTGCTGATGGACTTTGCAATATATATTTAAAACAATTATCTAAAAAGTCGCTGATTCATTTAACCAAAAT
This sequence comes from Rhaphigaster nebulosa, assembly GCA_948150685.1. Classification (NCBI taxonomy): domain Eukaryota; kingdom Metazoa; phylum Arthropoda; class Insecta; order Hemiptera; family Pentatomidae; genus Rhaphigaster; species Rhaphigaster nebulosa. The sequence continues at coordinate 28,351,373 of OX411307.1, read as the reverse complement.
AATTAATCATGTATTAATGTTTGGTCATTTTCCTGAGTCATGGAAAATAGCAAAAGTAATAACTATTCCCAAACCTGGTAAAAATCTGTCACTTCTAAGTAGTTTTCGCCCAATATCTTTACTCAGCTCCCTTAGAAAAGTGGTCGAAAGGATTGTTTTAACAAGAATACAGTCGTTTGTCGATGAAAATGAATTGATTTCTCCTTTCCAATTCGGCTTTAAGAGGAATCATTCCACTGTTAGTCAACTTGCTAGAATAACTGATACCATATCTCAGAATTTTAACATTAAAAAACATACGGGCATGGCACTATTAGATATTGAAAAAGCTTTTGACTGCGTTTGGCACAGGGGCCTGATATAGAAACTTGTCGCTTATAATTTTCCTAAATATCTTATTTATTTAATAAACAAATATCTGTCCAATCGTAAATTTTTTGTCCAAATTAATGATTCAAAATCCGACTTAATTATCCAAGCTGGTGTTCCACAAGGCTCAGTGCTTGGTCCTATTCTTTTCAATCTTTACATTAACGAAATCACAGCAATTAAAGGCAAAACTGGAACCACCCTTTTCGCTGATGATACATGTTTTTTCATCTCCTCATACAGAATTGACACAATAGCGAATCATCAAAATATAGCAATATCAAAATGTTTTAAATACTATCATAAATGGAAAATCCGACCTAATCATCACAAAACAAAAGCTATCCTCTTTACCAAGCGCAGGCCTACAATAGACAATTTCGTAGTTATAGATGGAAATGCTATACCTTGGTCCAAAAATGTTACCTACTTAGGAGTTAATTTAGATTCTCGACTAAGCTACACAAACCACGTCAACATTCAAATAAATAAAAGTATAGGCGTCCTACACAAACTATTCCCTTCACTATACAAATATTCTCATCTAAATATTATAAATGAGGGGAAAAAATACTAAGAGCAATAGTAAAAAATATAAGACCAGCGCTCTAAAAACGCCCGCAATCCAAAAAGAATATAAAGAAAAAGTGGAGGAACATCTGAGAAACTACCCAATAAAAGAAGAAACCATAGAAAATAGGTGGGATAAAATCAAGTCTGCTATTATAAAGGCTGCGGATGAAACAATTGGAAAGGAAGTGAAAATTAGAAAACAGCAATGGTTTGACCAGGAATGCCAAATCTCCGTAGATGAAAAAAAGAAGGCTTATTTAAAGATGATACAGAGAAGAACTAGGCAAACCGTGGAAAGTTATAAACAAATGAGAGAAGCGACCAAGAAACTTTGCAGAAACAAGAAGAGGAAAAAAGAAGAGGAGGAGATAAAGGCAATTATTGAGGATTTCGAGGGTAAAAATATCAGAGGCTTCTACAATAAAATGAAATCATTGAGAAGAGGCTTCCAGCCCCGAGTAAGTTTCTGTAAAGACAAGGATGGATCACTCCTGGGAGGACAAAAGGAAATCATGGAAAGGTGGAGAAGCTATTTCAGGGAACTGTTTAACCCCGATCCCGAAGACATCCCAATAGTTAATGAACACGGTAGTATAGAAGTCGATTCAGATCTAGAACCCCCTGACCCAGAAGAGGTAGAGGAAGTTATTTTAAATTTAAAAAATAACAAAGCACCAGGAATCGATGGTATTACTGCCGAAATGCTTAAATGTGGGGGAGATATATTGATACGCGAGATATATGAGCTTGTCTTGGAAATGTGGGAAAAGGAACAAATACCTGAAGAATGGTATACAGCCATTATAATACCCATATATAAAAAGGGTGACAAACTGGAATGCAGCAACTACCGTGGAATAACACTACTGAGCACTGCCTACAAGGTACTAGCCATTCTACTTTTAAAAAGAGTAATTGTAACGGCAGAAAAAGTAATAGGTGATTATCAGTGTGGATTCCGGCCTGGCAGATCGACGGTTGACCATATCTTCACCATCAGGAACATGCTGGAAAAATGCTATGAATGGAATGTTGACCTAAACCACCTTTTCATAGATTACAGACAGGCATATGACAGCATTAAGAGACAACAGCTTAATGAAAACATAAGGACTCTATGCTGTCCCCCAAAACTCATAAGGATGATTACAACGACCTTTCAGTACAGTAGAGGCGTAGTCAAAGTCCAAGGAGAATTGTCCGCTGACTTCGCGATACAAAAAGGAGTGAAACAGGGAGATCCCTTATCCCCAGTGTTGTTTAATATGACGCTAGAAATAATTATTCGGGCAATGCGAACAAGGTCCGACGGTTGCATCTATAACAGAGAGACACAAAACCTCGCGTTTGCTGACGATTTGGTGATAACTGGGACAAAACCAGATGCACTTTCCGAAGCATACAAAAAAAGTGAAGAGGCAGCAAGTAAAATTGGGCTCAAAATAAACGGAAACAAAACCAAGTACATGATTTCATCCAAAAGAAAAACGACTGGTGGATCTCTGATAATAGGAGGATACAGTTTCGAAAAAGTGTCAAAATTCAAATATCTAGGCACAATTGTTAGAGAAGACAATAAAATAGAAGAAGAAATAAAAGCAAGAATCCAAAATGGCAACAAATGCTATTGATCACTGAAGGAAATTCTTCTAAATCGAGATGTATCCCGAGAGATCAAAGTTAGGTTGTATAAGACCATCCTCCGACCGGTAGTAACGTATGGTAGTGAAGCTTGGACCCTTACGAAGCAAATGGAGAGATTATTGAATACGTGGGAAAGTCCTAAGAAAAATATATGGCCCAACCAAAGTCGAGAATACATACAGGATTAAAAGTCTATTATTAGTTTGTAAATAAAGGTGGAAATGCTGGGCACGTTTAAAGTATAATGAATTAAATCTATTGGAGTCCATTTTGGGAAATTTTCAACTAACCGCAAGCATTTATTTTGTAAAATTTGCAATTTCCTATAGTTTGAAACACATGTATTGGACCAAACAGGACAGGCATAGCATATAATAGGTCTTATATAAGCATAATATAGCAATTTTTTATTTATAATATTTCTATGTATATGTCTATGTCCGACGGCGCTATGGTCCATGAAGGACCTTGGCCTCCTCAGAAGCCTTAGGTCAGCCTCTACATCTTCCAACCACCGCAGCCTGGGTCTACCTCTTTCTCTTTTACCAATTGGGCGTCCCTCCATTATCTTTCTAGGGAGTCTTTCCTGATCCATCCGCTGGACATGTCCTAACCATCTGATCCTCCCCTTTTTGATACACGAGACCAAATCTTGGTCTTCATATAGGTTTCTGAGTTCTGCGTTTGTTTGTTTAACCTATATGAAGACCAAGATTTGGTCTCGTGTATCAAAAAGGGGAGGATCAGATGGTTAGGACATGTCCAGCGGATGGATCAGGAAAGACTCCCTAGAAAGATAATGGAGGGACGCCCAATTGGTAAAAGAGAAAGAGGTAGACCCAGGCTGCGGTGGTTGGAAGATGTAGAGGCTGACCTAAGGCTTCTGAGGAGGCCAAGGTCCTTCATGGACCATAGCGCCGTCGGACATAGACATACACATAAAAATATTATAAATAAAAAATTGCTATATTATGCTTATATAAGACCTATTATATGCTATGCCTGTCCTGTTTGGTCCAATACATGTGTTTCAAACTATAGGAAATTGTAAATTTTACAAAATAAATGCTTGCGGTTAGTTGAAAATTTCCCAAAATGGAAATCCAATAGATTTAATTCATTATACTTTAAACGTGCCCAGCATTTCCACCTTTATTTACAAACTAATAATAGACTTTTTTAATTCATGTGAGGCTAGTTCGCATAGACATATAAGGGAAATTGTCAACTATACCAAATCTACAGATCTACCTTACAACATTTATAAACACAAAAGATTAAAACATATAGCATTGTAAATTAGATAATAGTTTTATGTATGGATATATATTTTGTTTTCGTTTTGTCATTTTGTAGTCTTATTTTATTTTATTTTTTGTTTTTAGAGGGTTTTTTTTGTTATTTTTTTATCCTCATGTATTTAATTATTGTAGAGCATAACCTTAAGAATTATTATAAAACCAGAGGTAGTATGTATAAAAGCTCATAGCTTGAAACATATAATTATATAATAAAAACAAATTTTGTAATATAATGTAAAGAAAATAAAGTACGTATCAATCACGAAAAAAAAAAAAAAAAACTAACGGTGTTATTAAAAAATGTCTTATGGCCTGAAGAACCTGTTTCATCAGTTCAAATAATATTAATCAGGGAGCCAGAATACGAAAAATTGTAAAATTGTTATTGAACTATTAATAACAATATTTTTTTTAGATTGATTGAAAAAGAACTTTATTCTGGGACTAGGTCCCTTGAGAATAGCAAACAGAAAGCATATTTGGCCAAAAGGCGAGACTAAATTAAAAAAAATACTGTCAAGTAGGTCTGTACAGCTTCTTCACCGTTCCTATTGGGTACATGATGAAAAAAAAATGTAAACAACAAATAAGTAAAAAATAAAAGTAAATCAAAATGCGATACGTGATGAAAAATCCGATATCAAATTTTGGAATTATCTCCTTAAAACCTAATAAACGATCCCTTAGCTAATGAACTCAGAAAAATTAATAACTAATTTGAAATTTTAGTGCTCGAACATACGTTTGCTCATGCGTAAGGGAAAATAGTGTGTGGAATCAGATAACATTTATAATGAATCATTTTTACTTTCCCCCAACCTTAGGCCAAATCGGACGAGCCGTTTTCGAAATTTAGGTGTGGCAAAGAAAATACGTTTGCGCATTCGCAAACGAAAGTAGTGTATGGACTTTAATGAAATTAATATGGGACCATCTAAATTCCAACCCGCACATAACATGAAAATTTCATCACAATCGAATAAACGGTAGTAGGCTTTATGCCCATCACATGGATTTGACTACAGAGAGTTTGTCCAGGATAACTGAGATCTTCGCCCTCGCCGAGTCGGACTTCACCTGTCTGATGGAAGAACAGAATTATCCCTCGTTCATGGAGTTCATCTACGAGTGGAGGGATATGGTGGATGAAATCCTTCGCATTTCAACCTAGGAAGGGTTCAAGTACTAGACATCGGCGAGCCACCCCATCTGCGCAAGAAGATGAAGCTAGCCGACAATCCAGGAGAGGTGGACTGTACCTGACCAGGAAGGCCAAATCGGAGGCGAGGCCTGATGGGTAGAGCGGACCAAGAGGGCTGGACCGGCACCCGGACGGATGCAGAATCATATGCTTAATTTTTAAATATGTTTATAAGGAAGTTATTTAACTAAATTTATGTGGCTTAGTAAGCTTAGCGGGAATGATCCTTTTGAACAGACATTACAAGGCAACATAATCTTTCAGGATTATTATATAAATAATAACATTTAATAATTATTTGTTTACAAAAACAAAGATATCTTTTTATATAAAAATAAAGGCAGGCGATAGCTATTTCACCAATAGCTTTATATATCCTTTTTATTGATTATTGCTATTTTTTATAAAATTAATATATTTTCTGGTGGGGCGTATAACAAACAAGTATTATATATATATATATATATATATATATATATATATATATATATATATTGATTTTCTATTATATAGAAATATTTACATTTGATTTTCTATTCTCTTATTTATAAATAAATTAATTTATTAACAAAAATGTAATTCACATCTGCCTTTATGCGTAGCGTAAGAATTCTTTTATTGCTCTGCTTCCACTGTGAATGCATACAATGTTTTCTATAAGATTTTATATCCTTATACAATTGAAATTTGCTTTAAAAACAAATCAATAATGTCCCCAAGGCGCTGATAATCCGGAACCTACCAAATACCTGCGTCCATTGATTGAAGTCAGAGTGATATTAGTGAGATGCGTACACCGAAACGTTTATAGAACGTTGGATCAGAAAAAGATCATGTAGCGAACAACAGAAATCTAGTGGTTTTTCAATTTTACGGATTTGATGAGGATGAACTCATGCTACATTCCGAAATAACCAATAGCGACATGAAAGCTCAGATTTTCAGTGATGTTCAAGCATGACGGCCAAGCAATTAACTGAAATTTACACTACGCTACCTGACCTTGGCTCATTATTTGTTTCATTAAATACCTTGAATGAAGACCGGAATAACAATGTAATATTTTTTAATTTTATTTCCTATATTTTACTAAAATCAACAGTGTATATTGTCTGTTTATTTAAAGTCAATTTTGTAAATGTTATTTTAAAATACAAAATGATTGATGAATTATTTTAAAATTTGGCCAATGATTGTTTTAAACTATTGGTGAATTTATCGTTTAAATTTGAAATCGACTTAAGTTTTGGAATATATACCACCTCCAAAAATATAGGTTTTATAGATTAATGGGGATTAAATTGGATTTGAAGTTTTTAACGCCAAACAGTGGTCAGAATAGCAAATTTAGTGGGGCAAAATAGGATTTTTTGAAGTTCTCATTTCAAGATAAGATTAGCTGCTATTTAAAATTGCTAATTAAAATGTTTACATCTTCTCGACCGGCGAGGAGTTTTATTAATTCCAGATAAATCAGATGTTTTCTATTGTGAAGAAAGATGTGCCTCTGCTTCATTTTGCATTTAGCTAATTCCTATTATACCATATCCCCAAGAATTTAACTTAATCAAATCTTTAGTATAAGCAATAAAAATTAATATTAATTATTACATCAGACTCAGTTCATTGTCACCTATGGACATTTAAAAAAAAAAATCGATTAATTAGAATAAATAACATTCTGAAAGCCATAGAAAAAATCGCACGCAATTGTACGTTATTAATTTCGTATCTTTTGATTCTTAATAGCGTTATGATGTTGCTGTAAAATAACTAAAACCTTAAGTCATCTTGATAAAAAGCTGGGCTTTTTTCTTTACCAGGAAGTAGCTATAGGGTGAAAAACATGGCCCTCTTTTCACAACGCCTGAAATTCAAGGAACAGTAGAGATGTAGAGGTTGGAGAAATTACGATGGCTTATTATCGAATTCCTCGATGAACAATATAAGCGGTTGAACCTTTCTCACAGACATTCAGTTTAGTTTTAGTTGCAAAAGCCAGTTTATCGAGTGATTAAGTCAGGGTTTCTCAACCTTTTAGTATTTGCGACTCAATTTTCATCGCGCCCCTTCCCCTCCCCTCCCCCTATACAATAATTTTCACTGAAATGGTGCTGTAATCATAATATTAGTTTCTATTTAATTTAGTTTACATAATCACATAACGCATATATCAATTCTAATTTTCAAATATATCATTTATCAATTCAATATTTAAAATATGAATGTATAGATTTTTTTCACGATAATACTAATTCCAGTGGCGTAAGCAGGGGAGGGGATCGGGGGAGATATATCCTCACCGGAAGTGTACACAAAATATTATTTTCATACCCACCAACATAAGGTTTGTATGTTGATTAATATTTTTGGTAACTTTTAACAATTATTTTTGGTCCAATTTTCACGTCTATCCATAGATCATACGCCCAATATGGCGATTAAAGACATCGTGGTGATTATTTGCCTTCTTATTAAATCCCCTCCCCCCGAGAAAAAATTCTGCGTACGTCCTAGATTAAATGAGTTATTCAACCAAATTAACTAGTTTCCACTTGAGTTATGTTAACAATACTGACTAAAATAAAAAAGAAGCTGAAGAAAATAATCTTTTTATAATCCACTTCATGATCGAACTTTATATTTCTTGAAGATAGTAATGTTGTTTATAACTTCAAAATCATTTAAAGTTCAGTATGTTAAATGCATATTATGTACACCCTGAAGGCAAATAGAAGTGCATTTTCTATACACCCTCAAGGCATATAAAAGTGCATTTTCTATACACATTGAAGGCATATAGAAGTGCAAATTCTATACAGCTTTCACTCTGAAGGTGACAGAATGATTACTATCGAATTTTTCAATGAAGAATTGAAGTAATAGTATAAAACATGATACAGATCATATAAAATATGATATTGTAAGGCACACTCACTGCTAGCAGCTGGGGCTGGGTAAGCACTCGGTACAAACAAGCTGAGGCACACAACGACACCGAAAGAGGACATCCTGCCTAGTGCCTACTCCTTCCTTATTTTGCAAAGGCAGCACTTCTATCCCTCTCCGTCAGCTAGCCATTTCGTCCTTTCAATTTAAACTACTTCTAAGGTAATATAATATAAATTATGATTTTATTATATTAGTATAAATATAATAATATAATTATAATATAAATGTGTAATATTATTCTAACCACTTTTAAGGTAATATAAAAACTAATAGTGATACTCTGCATCAATTGATAACCACTGAAAGAAATAATTGCTTGAAGTTTTTTATTTATTTTTATTAATAAACATAGAATGCCCAAAAAGTAGATGACATAATGGAAAATCGTTCATAGATCATAAAACTTGTGATCTTGAAAAAGAATATTGATTCTCTTAAGCGAAAAAAGACATTAACTGTCTGCAATAGTTAACTAAAGGTTAAATACATCTCGTCTTCATCGTTATATATAGAAACGAAATTCGTCTATTTTGCCTGTTTATTCCTAAAACCACAAAATAAAAAGTTTATAAATTTCTTTCTTTTTTCCAATGGGTTATACATCTATTCTAAAATCAATTTATGCATATATTTAAAGCTATTCCGAATTTGGCCCTGCTTATCTTCTTTATATTTCCCCCTTCTGACTTAGAAATAGAAACAGATAAACAACTTTATTCTAGGACAAAGTTCCTTTAGAATAACAAATATGTATAAAATAATAAACATGATATCTAGCCTACAATTGGAGGTACCACTCACACCATGGATTTTCAAAATTTATCTTTGCTTTATGTATGCCGGGCATTCAAGTATAATATGTTTAAAGATCTCGTTACCACCGCATTTTTCGTATTGACAACTTTCAGTCTACCTTATGTAGATAGTTATTACAAATTCCGTGGTTCGTCCCAAGTCTATTATATGTTTTTTTATGTCTTTGCTTACATTTGCTTGTGAGAACCACGGTTTTCGATAAATATAAATTTATAGAACTGCCAGGAGGGGTTCCCTTGATATTGTTTTTGCCAGCTTTCTATCTCATATAATTTAAACATTTTATATAAATCCGTGTAAGGTATCTTAGTGTCTACCGGTTGATCAGATCCCTGCATGAACCTTAATCCACTTAAATACTATATATTCATTTCCTTTTGCTGCTAGATAATGGTTTTTAATTATTTCCATTTGAATATTATTAATATTTTTGTTTATAATATTATTTAGTGATAACCACGGACTCTTACTATCTGTTAAAACAACAAAATTATAATATATGGATTGATTAATGAATTTTACAGCTTCTAAGATGGCACATAATTCGGCAGTAGGAGATGAACAGCCGGTCGGTAATTTATACAGAGCAGAGTGTTTGTACTTAGGAACATAAATCGCACAGCCCGAATCATTGTTAGTTCTTGAGCCATATGTATATATATAAACATGGTTAAGCTATTTGTCAACAATTATACGGGCTTTTATAGTAGGGCTATCAATGAATGAGGCAATGAATATTTACTGACATCTATTTGTATATTAAATTTTTGTAAATTTTATTTGTAATTTTAAACAGCATTTCGTATTGTAATTTAAATTGAGGAAGTCTTTTAGTTGAATATACTTCACGTAATGATTGCTGGCATTTTATAAAACTATTTTAGTAAACTAGTGGGGTATATTTCATTGTCTGCCAATATGCCTAACTTAAGATGAGAACACTAAGATTTACTATTTTATTGTAACATTTCTGATTGTTAGGAAATGTTTTAAGAAAGATTCTGTCCGTTAGTAATTGTCTTCTGAGTTTTGGAAGTGGTTCGCTCGCTTCATTTAATAAGGCATCTATAGGTGTGGAATTAAGAGCACCTAAACAAATTATTATGCTACTATTGTGAATTATATCTAACTTATGCAAATGTGTATTAGGAGCCTCACTGTATATTGGGGCTTCGTAATTGAATATAGATCTTATCGTACTCCTATAAAATAGCAAAGAGATATTAGGATCCGCTCCCCATTTACTGCTGTCCCTAATCATTTTTAAAATGTTCAATTTTTTCTCAGAACATTTCATGATTTACTGAATGTTCAGGCTCCTATTTAGTTTTCGGTTAAAATAAACGCCTAAGAATCTAACGGTATGAACGCTTGGGAAGGTAATCCTAGCCGGTTGAACTCGGTTACTAATTGGAAATGCGCGTTCTCTACTGAACTGGTATATAACAGATTTCCTTAAACCTCTTACATCGGCAAATTGTATGATGGAAACTTCCTGAGGTATGTATTTTCTTAAGTCGGCCGAAAATATTGCATAAAGTGAACTACTCAGCATAACCCCTTGAGGTAAGCCTATATGAGCCACTCTACTCATGACTACTGAATTTGATATTTTTAATGATAATTTTCTACCGCTTGTAATATAAATTTATTATAGTATCAACGCATTTACTGGGGAAACCGGTATCTTTCGTTTTAAAGCAGGGTATATGAAACGGAACAGTTTCATATAACTTTGCAATGTAGCAAAAATAGCTAGAATAAATAGCTAGAAATAGAGCGACAGTTTTTTGTCCTGACGAGAATGCCGTATGTATGTCTGCATTTAATTCTAGAAGGCAATCTATTGTCGATTTACCCTTATGAAAGCCGAACTGGTACTTTGGCAATTTACTTCGGGATTCTAACCCACCAATCCATTCGGTGCTTTATCATCCTTTGGACTGTCTTTAATGAACACGAGCTTAAGGAGATCGATCTATATGAGGATGCGTTAATCGGATCCTTATCTGGTTTCAAGATTGGTATAACACAGAACTCCCTCAATGAGTTAGGCTTTAGATTTGATTGGCAAACACCATTTAAAATTTTTAATAAGTATATTTTAATTTTCTTAGGACGTTTATTTAACATGATATAATGTATAGTCTACAGTCCTCGATCTATATTTGCGTTATTTTTTAAAGAATTTGTGAGTTCTTGCAGAGTAAGCTCTCATTAGTTAAAAATTTTCTGCAGAGAACTCTTCGTTATAATCAATATTTAAAATATTTTTAAAAATTAGTAAGGCACCAAAGTGTCCACAAATTCATCATACCATTCGTCATTTGTAACGGCACCCTATTTAATGATAAAGTACATAAGTACAAGTACAAGTGAGAGAATGACTTACTACACCTATGAATTACAATGTGAAATACGAGAACATTTAAAACAATTTTATTAAATAACAGTGAATAAAAAAATAATTGAATACAATTATTAGTATCTAATGGCGATAAGCAACCTGTATCCTCTAAAAACGAACATTTCCACTTTATTATGAACGGACACCCGTGAGGCTGGCAGTTTGGTTCAAAGATCAAAAATAAATATAATATTAATTGTTATTCACAACTACGGATAAAACTGATAATTTTTCAATTGCAAAGGGAAATTTATTTGTCACGACTAAAAAAATTAATTCTCCACAACAACTAAAACTAATTTAAGTGCTGAGAAATTAGTTACCAAACAGTAACTAATAACTAACTTATTTGCATTTTAATTCCAACTAATTTAATAAATATTAGTTATTTAGTTACAAATTTAGTTAACTAAAAAATCAGTTAACTGATGTCCAACTCTGGCGGACACTGTGATCCACACACTCACCCTTACAATTCCTGATGAGATTGGAAAGGAGATGAGCTTCAGAAAGGTCGCAGCTGGGAGTGACTGATGACCAGAGCAGATCAATCCTAGAATCTCTAGATGTTCTTCAATCATCAATTCCCTCAGACAAGTCTTTAATTATGCTTATAGCCTGAGTAATTTTGTTTAAACATTTATTGGTAAAATATAGTAAATCAATCTGAATCACTCCCTAGTTAAGAAAATGTATGTATATAAGATTTAATAAAATAAAAGATAAAAGTCTTTTCTAAAGAACCTTGTTGCTCATCTTATCCAAAGCCGCTAAACTTTTACAATATATAATAATATCATTAATTATAATTATATTGATTAATTGGAGAACAATGGTAAACAAAAAACAGGCACTTGGAGAAGTGTCCAATTTGGATAACTTAAAAGGTATTTTCTTTTCATTCATTTACACAAGTAATTTTAGGGTAATCACCTTCAATGATTACCCAATGGCATCCCTTAACAAATATGCATAATAATCACAGCATCTAATAAATTTGTTGGCTGATAAGGAGCAAAAACATAGCAGAACTAAAATGAAAGAGAGCTCCATGTAACAATGGTTTACCTATATATATATATATATATATATATATATATATATATATATATATATATATATATATATATATATATATATTATATATATTTTTTACAAATTTTAATAGGTATAATTTGCTAAATTATATTCACAATGTCTACGGATAAATTATCGGGAATGGAAACGGATGAAGAGACCCCCTTCTCTGAAATTAGCGAAATTGATTCTCAGTATCTGAAAAGACGAACTCTCCAGAAACGTCATTTCTTCCGCTGCTCCTAGCTCCGCGGGAACTCGACAAATAAAAAAATAAATAAATAAAACAGGAAAGTCTAAACAGGCTTTACCACCACCTGCAACCCGCAGTAAATCTGCAGTCAACCAAATTGAATCAAACCCAACAGCACCAGCCATTCCTACCAGTAATCCGTTCGCAGCCCTCAGTGACACTGTTACTGAATCTTCCGAGCCCCGGAAATCCGCTGAAGCTGGGCCACCACCAATATTTGTTACCAATATTCCCGATTTCATGACATTTGGTAAAGAATCTTAATTTGGTCGCAAATACTCAAAGGCTGAGAAACACTGGTTTATGCAAACTTCCACCCTCCATACCCAGGAAAGTAGATATGGGCTGAAACACCTCTTCATTATCTCTAGTTTTGCAATGAATGACAAAGTTGTAAATTAATTTATTTCAACCAACGGCACAACTTACCTATGTGAAATTACGAGATAGTGTTCGTTTCTCTTTCAATTTTACATATAATATGTTAATAAGTTAATAAAAATATTCACATTCATATGTATTTTGAAACAAAATGAAATTTCCATATGCTTTTATGCGCAGCTAGGCTAATGGATAAAGTTATTTCATTGTTATCAATAATTATCATTTACATGTTTAAATAATTTTCAATTCGCTGCAATCTGAAAAATACATTTCGTAGCAACAATTTAATTTCCTATTGTTATAAAACATTTTAATATTTATCGTTCTTTTATCCACAGCTATCGTTGTGAATACGTAAGATGTTCTTTATAAAACTTCTCTTCGTCATACAAGTATTACTTGTATGGCAAACTACTCAAGAATGTGCCCAAGGCAAAGATAATCCGGATTCGACCAAATACACTCGCCCACCATTAGAAGTCAGAGCGATCTTAGTCCGCTGCATTAATCGAAACAATATTTACAAAAATATGGGTTCAGCAAAGGACAAGATAGCAAAAAGCAGAAATGCTGAGGTTCTACAGTTTCACGGATATGACGATGACGAACCCATGCTTCATTCTGAAATAACAAATTGCAATAAGAAACTGCAGATTTCAGTGAAGTTTAACTACGACGGCGAAGTATGAAACTGAAATTTATTATAAGCTACCAGATCCTAGCTTCACTATTTGTATCACTATAAAATATCTGTGAACATATGTGTTCCTGAATAACAATATAATATTATATAGTTTAGTTTCTTATTTTTTTCTGAAACTATCTAAACTGATCCAAAATTGGAAACTTGTAATTGCACTAGTCTATCAAAAGATTTTGAGAGGTTGGAAAGGATTGAAATAGGGCGGAAATTGTAGGGAGCAGAAGGATTTGAATTTTTATTTACATGATGAACAATGGCTTTTTGTCCAAGAAGCAGAGAATACTAAATTCTGAAGGAAGATATTGCAGATGAAAAGGAGAATCGGAAGGATTTCAGGGAGAGATAGTTTTATTAGTTTGACGGGAATACTATCTGGGCCAGTGGAATTATTATGTGATTTCATTACGGAGATGATTATTTTGAAGTAGAGGGGAACGAAGTTGAATAGAACCAATTCACAAGATGGATCAAATGGAACGAGGGGCTAACTTTATACCACTTGACAAGTGGTTAGGCCACTAGAATTAGGATATAGGAGAGTACAGTAAGCATTTGATGGGAAGACGCTGGAACAAATACTGTAGATTAGATAACAAATAAAATAGCCTAGGGCAAAAGAGACAGATTAACTAAATAAAGAAAAAATAAATATAATAGATCTAACTGAAAGTAAATAAATCAATACGCAGCGACAAGAAGATAAAAAGAAGAGTGAAAACAAGAGAATCTGCTGGAGACCGAAAGGAATGCTGGAAATCTTAATGAAGCTGGAGAGTAGACAAAATTCAAAGAGCCAGCCCAAAACATCGAGGTTATGTCGATTATGCCTTGTCGATGAATACTACCTGGTGGCCATCTTCTTTCTGGCAGCGCACTCTGCTCACCGTGAACTAGACTTATTTCAATTTACCCGCTGCTCCCTTTTGTCGGGCCAGCCACTATAGCTACCTTTTCATAGGTGTCATATCCTCACTAACATAAATCCTGTCGGCTGTCGATTTCAAGTGTCGAGAAGTTCCTCTTTGCTTTTCTTTTCTGGATCAGGTCGTCCCTAACTGACTGCCTGGCGAAGCACCCGATGACAGGTGGTGGTCACGGGTCTTTTTTCTAATTAAGATAAAATTCATAAACAAACAGGATTATAATATAGCAGTTTGTTGCTATATTTGGGATTGTTTTCCCGACATTTACCATCCACGCCAACAAATTTTATATATTAGCCAAAGAAACTGCAGAGTTGTTTGTTGCCTCAAATTACTGGTAGATTTAGAAATGTGTAAATTTTCTTCTTAGTTGCGTTGATGTTTTAATGGTTCCAAAAATTAGCTTTAAGATGACTGTTACCTTCAAGATATTTTTATTATTTTTATATTATGCAAGATATTTATTATTAAGGAATATTGAGATATAAGGAAGAAATTATTCCACTATTACATCACTAGAATTTTCCTTCTTCCAATTAAAATTGGAATAAAATACCTAAAAGATATTTTTATGTTATGATATTATTGATAATTGATTTGAGATCTGTACCATTTAATGTATTTTCCCCTAATTACTTTTGTATTTGTAATTGTATTGGTTTTATCGGCATCCTAAAAACATATTATTATTTGTCTAATTACTACATTGGCGAACACAACTATGCCGGAGGCCTACAATAAAATTTCGATTCAAAACGAAAACGCATGAGCAACTTTAGCATCACCACCAGAGTTATCTCACTTATCTAGTAAGGTTCTATCTTTTTGAAATCCTGACCCAAAAATTTTGTTTATTAAATTAGAGACTCAGTTTAGAAAGGGTGAGAATAACATGTGACCAAAAAAAATTCTAATTTTTTTTAACAGACTGCATATGTAACGGGGCCAACATCTTTTCACGCATAGACTTGGTTAGAACTTTCCAGCAAATCCTAGTTCATGAATCAGACATTGAAAAAACGGCTTTAATAACTCCCTTCACCCTTTTTGAATTCCCCTTCATGACTTTCGGTCTTACGACTGCACCACAAACCTTTTAGCGGCTCATGAACAAGACTTAAAGGTCTGGGTTTTGTGTTTTGCTGCATAGATGATGTCCAAGCAGCGCCACCGGACGATGAAAAATCCAAATACCAATTGAAAATGTTATTTGAAATTCTTGACCACTACGGCGCGTCCATTAGCGTTTCCAAATGCTACTTGTTGTGGTGAGAGGAAGAGCCAGAAATCAGGTTATAGATTTTAAGCCAGTGAGTTCGCGGATTTGTATCTTGCGGTTGAAAGGCAAATACTATAATTATACTATCCTCAGTTGCTACGCTCCCATCGAAGTGTCGCCGGATGATGAGAAGGAAGCGTTTTATGATGAGTTGGATAAGACCCTCGATAACTGCCCCAAGAGCGACATAAAGGTGATCATGGGTGGTTTTAATGCGAAGATTGGCAAAGAGCAGATCTTCAGACCAACTATAGGAATGCATAGTCTCCACGATGACACGAATGAGAGTGGCCGAATGCTTATCAACTTCGCTGCATCTTAGGACCTGGTTGTGGGAAGTTCGCCTGGTAGTCTCCAGAATCAGAGCCAGGATCCCATGCCATATCATGTCATATCCAATATAAAATAGGAGAAAGAAGACAGAGAGGATGGCGGTATCCAAGCTGAAGGATCTGGAAGTTAGCGTATGTTATCGCCAGAAGTTAGATGAAAAGGTAGTAAATGTAAGCATCCCAGAGGGTACAGCAAACGAGCAATGGTATATCCTCTGTACATTAATAAAAGAAGCGGTGAAGGAAATAATAGGTTTGGAAGAGAGAGCAGTGCGATCCCCTTGGTTTGACGTGCGACTGCCAGATACCAAAAATGAGGCCTATAAAAACATGGTCCAGAAGCGTCATACGAGATGGGCCTCTAACGAGTATAGGAATGGAGGAAGGGATGAGAAACCTATGCATCGTAGGAAGAAGAAAGAATGGAAAAGGAGGCAGCTAGAGGAAATGGAAGTGCACAGGAGACGGAATGAGACCTGGGCATTCTATAGGAAGGTGAATGATAGTAGCAAATCCTTCAGCCAAGGGTTAGATCATGTAGAAAAGAAGATGGTACCATGATCTCAGAGAAGGAGGAGATTCTATCACGGTGGTCGCTCCACTTCAATATTTTTTTAAGGTGCATAAAACCCGGAAGAATTTACAATCCCAGGTGCAGATCATGATTCGGAACCTCCAGACGCACACAAATGTGAAGATGTCGATGAGGCAATTAACAGGCTGAATAACAACAAAGCTCCAGGGGAAGATCGGATTCCGGCTCAGATCCTTAAGCACGTTTCGGAGAGCCCTCTGAAATGTAATCCTTACCATTTGGGTAGATGAGAGAATGCCCGATCAGTGGAAGAAAGGCATAATCTATCCATTGCTCAAGAAGGAATACATCTTGGTCTGCAATAATTACCGTGGGATCTCACTTCTTCAGTGTGCCTACAAAGTCCTTTCGAATATTATTTATTATAAGCTCATCCCGATTGTTGAGAGAGAAATCGGTAAATATCAGGCAGGTTTCAGAGGAGGAAGGTCCACAGTCGATCAGATGTTCAGCCTCCGGATGATATTGGAGAAATTCCAGGAGTACCCATCGTCTGTTTATTGACTTTCGGAGTGCCAACGATATCCTTAAAAGACCTAAGCTATGTGCAACACTGTGTGAACTGTGAGTCCCTGTGAAACTTGTTCGCCTGATTAAGATGACCCTGGACAACACCAGGTCAGCACAACACCAGGTTCGAGTTCAGTCAGACTTTTATACGGAGATTATTACTACAAGAGGAGTTAGGCAGGGTGATGGACTTGCTTGCCTACTGTTTAACCTGGCTCTATAAAAGGTAATTCGGGAATCCAGACCAATGACACCATTTTTTACAGGCTGATCCAAATACTTGGTTTTTCAGATGATCTAGACCTAGTTGCTTGATCATTCGAGTCACTCAAGAACGCATTTGTAAAGTTGGCCAAAGAAACGGAAGCTATAGGAATGAGTATCAATCAGGAAAAGACTAAGTATATGCGTGCAGGACCTGGAACAGAGATAGCAGTTAGTGAACCAGTAGTTATGGGTCAATTTTCCAGAGTGTGTATCATTTTGCATATCTAGGAGCGGTTGTAAGTCGGGGAAATAGAGTAACCCTGGAAACCGGCCAGCGAATCATTAAGGCAATCAAGTATTATTTTGATCTCAGCAAACACCTGAGAAGTTCGACCATCTCCCGCCGTACGAAATGTTTCCTTTACAAGACCCTCATTAGACCTGCCCTTACTTACGGATCGGAGACCTGGACCATCGACAACATGGAAGAGAAGGAGATCTAACGAAAGATCCTTCGTCGTATATTTGGACCAGTCAAGGCAGGCGAGAACTGAAGAAGGAAGGAGTACAGGGAGATCTACGATCTGTATGGGGATATTGATGTGATGAGGCATATCAAGCTGGGAAGACTACGTTGGGCTGGATACATTGCCAGAATGCCGGAGGAAGGGAACTAGGGATAATAGGGGTACTGCATCAAGAAGTTGGCAGAATCAAGAAACCACTCAGCTTTTTTTTTCAAGGGCACTTACACCCGCATAAGTGTTTGACTTGTGCGGATGTAAGTGCCCTAAGTTGTATCCCAGCCTTGAAATTTTACCGGTTGCAATTCCCGAATTACCTAACCCATTTGTGTGCAACATTTCAATAGGAACTGCACGTCCTAATTTATTTTCGAGTTTCAGAAAAATGGCTTATTCAACTATTCATAGGTTATCTCATTCTGGTATTAGATGGGCAACTAAAATGGTAACTAGACGGTATATTTGGACAAACATCAAATAATACTGCAAGAACTGGACTGAAATCTGTTCAGAATGCCAGCCTGCCAATATCTATCGCCACACTTCTTCTTCCCTCGTTGAATTTTTTGTTCCCAATAAACGGTTCAGGAGCATAAATGTGGATATTGTCGGTCTTTCAACACCATGTGAAGGCTTTCGCTTTGTTCTCACAGTAGTCGATAGATTAACTCGGTTGTTAGAAGTTTCTCCAATGACAACCAAAATTGCGGCTCCAATATTTGTGACATCTGAGATCTATTGGATTGGCATTTCTACTCAAATAGCTACCGATCATGGAAGGCATTTCGAAAGCCAACTTTTCCAATCCTTAGCGACGTATTTCGGATTTCGTCATAGTGCAGCTTATGCGTTTTACCTGTAAACACACGGATAAATACTGCCTTAAATGCCAGTTACAGAAATCGTCTGCATGGTCCGATGCCTTACCTCTGGTATTATAAGGTATTCGTACTGCATGAAAGGATGCCTAGACTGTTCAGCAGCAGAACAAGAGAACTACTAATGCCTAGAGAACCCCAGTTCTATGGATCTTGATAACTCGTCACTCCTGAAAATTCTTGCTGATCTTTTTATCCTCAATTTTATACTTATTCTTTGCTGTTTTAGCTAGATTGTTTTGTTTCCGGTAAGGGAAAGCGTGCTAACACTCAGCACAACAATTTTTCATCGGCACTCTGCTATCTAGCATAACTAGGTCGAAAGCGACACGGCTCTTCCTATTGATAGACTTCTTCTAATTTAATCTTGAGGTAAACGATCCTTTCTCTTCTATGATCACAGGACATCTCTGATTATAGAGTTAGTCCAATCAGTCGTGCCTTTCAGCAGGGTGTCCTAGGTTCTGGCAATCTCCACTTTCCCCTCGTTCCGTTGATCCATTTGTTCGTAACTTAAGTATGACAAGATTTTGTAAAGATTTATAACATTACACAATGATTTTAGTTTATCTTCTACATCAGATATTTACTATATAATCTTTTGTTACCTTCAACTTAGAGATAAAAGTCATATATTTTATAATGATTATTAACGGAGCTATTGTAATTGTGTTACGGCTATTTTCCAAATAAAGTAGTAAAAAATGTATTATTCTTTGTGTAATTACTACTTTTGTGACCACGACTCTGCTTGAGGTCAGCAAGTTTTCAATTCAAAACGAAAACGGAAGCCTGATCCCAAAATTTGGTATATTATATTATATAGAGACTCAGTTTGGAAGAATGAGAATAACTTGTGAACAAATCAAATTCTAATTTTTCTAACAGACTGCATCCACATATTAAACGAGACCCCAACATGTTTTCACGCATAGACTTGGTTAGAGCTATCCAGCAAATTCCAGTTTATGAATACGACATTAAAAAACGGCTTTAATAACTCCATTCAGCCTTTTTGAGTTTCCCTTCATGCTCTTTGGCCTTTAGAATGCACCAAAAAACTTTCAACTTGTCATGAAGAAGGTACTTGATGATCTAGACTTTGTGTTCGTACAGATGATGTCCTAACAGCACCACTGGACGATAAAACACAGAAAAGCAACTAAAATATTATTTGAACGTCTTGACGACTACGGCCTGTGCATTAAGGTTTTAAAATGCTTCTTTGGAATAAAGACATTAGTGTATGAAATAAACTCTGTTGGAAATAAACTCTGTTTTCTCAGCTAAAATAAAAGCCATTGAAGAATACCATTACATGACTACATATGGTTCCGACTTAGCAATGGGTGCTGTATTGCATCAAGAAATTGATGGAATCAAGAAGCCTCTAAGTTTTTCTCTCAAGGGCAATTACACTCGCACATGTCAAATATGTGCCTATGATTTTGAATTTCTAGCAATTTACAGTGCTATCAAAGACTTTAAATATCTCATGGAAGGCCGTCAGTTTGCTATTTTCACTTATCACTAGCCTCTCGCTTATGCTTTTAAAGAGGATCTCAATAAAACTTCTCCGCGACAAACAAGATATCTCAAATACATGGCGGAACATAAAACTGCTATTCGATTTATAAAAGACGATAATGACGTAGTACCAGACCCAATGCCCTGCTTGCAATTTGTCGACTCTCCTAGTCCTATCAATTTCCATAAAGTGGCAAAAGCTCAGCTGACTGATGAAGAATTGGAAGAGCTCAAGCACAATCCCAGCCTAAAAATAGTACCTTGTGCAATTTCCGAATCAACCAGCTTATTTTGCGATATTTTTACAGGAACGACACGTCCTGATTTATCCTCGAGTTCCAGAAACTTGGCTTCTTCAACTACCCATAGGTTGTCTCATTCAGGAATATTTAGACAAACATAAAAAAATACTGCAAGAACTGGGCTCAAGCCTGTTCAGAATGCTAGTGTCTTTCGCCACATTCCTTCTTCTCTCGTTGAGTTTCTTGTTCCCAATAAACGGTTTAAAACGTTTTAAGCATAAATGTAGATATTATCGGTCGCTTATCACCATGCAAAGACTTAACTATGTTCTCACAGTAGACGATAGATTCATTCGGTGGTAAGAAGCTGCACCAATGACAACCAAAATACCTGGACTGTGGCACAAATATTTGTCGAATTTTGGATCTCTCAGTTTGGCATTCTTGCTCAAATAACTACCAGTCATGGAAGACAATTTGAAAGGAAACTTTTCCAATCTTTAGCGATGTATTTCGGATTTCGTCATACTGCTGCTTGTGCGTATCACCTACAAACAAACGGAATGATCAAACGTTCACAGAAAAATGAAGACTGCCTTAAAATGTTAATTGCTGAAATCGTCTACATGATTCGATGCTTTACCTCTGGTATTATTAGTTATTCGTTCTGCTTCAAAGGATGGTCTTGGCTTTTCAGCAGCGGAACGAGTTTACGGCACTCCACTTCCCTCCAATTCCCTGGTGACTTTTATGTAAATCAACCTCCTATTGATCTAACTGATTTCCTATTTCATCTTCAGAACACCATACAAGATTTGAAACCCGTACAAAATTCAAGACATAAGATCTTCGTATGTCAATGTCATACAACGTACTCTCTCGTTTTTCTATTTCGGAATTTCTCTCATTCTACGTTGGTACCATCTTAATCTGGACCTCATCTTGTTCTCAAACGCTCCTACAAATATTTCGATAATGACTTAATGGGAATAAAAAAAATCGTTTCGATTTACCGTATGGAACCCGCATTTCTCCTTGAATCTATATCTACAACAAATAATTGTGATACATCAGATGAGCTCCAGCTTCAACGTGGACCAACTTCAGTTATTTCAGAAGAGCTCCGGAAAAAAATATCCTGTCATAATGTTCGATTTTGTCAAGGATGATGAACTTTTCTCCGGGGTTTCCTCTGGTGGGAGCAGATATATTTACTATAATACCTATTAGTAACCTTCAATTTAGAGATAAGTTTTTATTTGATATGTTTTATTCTTAATAGTAACGAAGTTATTTTAATTGCGTTTACCGCTCATTTGCAAATATAGTAGTAAAACATATATTATTCTTTGTATAATTACTACATCTTCTTTAGACTAGATGGCTTGAATAACAGAAACGTATTATATTATGACTTTGTATTTGGATTCATCAATTTATAGCCGAACAAATAATAAATAAGATAATAAATGAGGCTTCATTTTTTTCTAATCTTCGAAAAGACCAAGGCTGTTAACAAGATAATTGTTATATCTCTATATATAGCCTCAGTCAATCGAATAATTTCCAAATCAATTATAATCTTTCCAATTTAAATATTACTTTTTCATTGCAATTGTAATCCATCCGGGCTTGTCTGAATTTATAAATATTATATATTGTTTCATTTTCTTATTTAAAAATAATAATATTAATTTCAATAACGAGCTTTGAATTAATTTCGGGAGTTCTTCCCATATTTTTTTTTTAATGAGAAAATTGTTTTTAAGTTCTAATTTCAACCATCTATTCTAATTTCAACTATAGATTTTTCACGAAAATGGTTGTTCATTTATTATAATTATTTTATTTATTATTTTTAATTTCGTGGAGGGGTGGGGGCTCTAGATCCCATAGATTTATAGTGATCGTTCATTTGGTTTTCTTAGTTGCTAATTTCGAATTTACCATCGATTTTTTTTCGAGCGCAAGCGATTCGGATAATTATACAGGGTGTACCAGATAAAAACCTGGAAACTTCAAGGGCTGATTTCTTACCTCAGGAACAACCAAAAAGGTCATGTGGACCATGGTACGATTCCTCATAGAAACGTAGAAAATTTAAATTCTGTATTGTATTTAATTATGCTGATTTTTATATTGTATTTATTTAATTCACTGTTTCTAGTAATTCACTAGTAAATAATACAAAACTTTACCCAATATATATCACTTACTAATCAAAACAATTCTGAAATAAAATATGAAACGAATCTGTTCCTATATATAAATAAAAAAAATGTGAAAATTAAAATGAATAATGCTTAAATATTTAAAATAAGAAAATATTTTTTATTTATTAAATAATAAAAATAAAAATATCGTGAGGAAGCGAATAAAGCAGCGACACTCACTGTTGTAAAGAGGGCAAGAGCGTGTAGAATCCTCTCTGGCCTTTTTGAAGATGTGTTTCAATAAGGATATTTTTATTTCAAGTGGTGTATTATATTTTTATTGTTATTGATGTGGTAACATTATTGTCTTCTTTGAAATGTATTTTTAAAATATTTATTTTTATTGTCCAGGGACAGTTCCATTTCATATTTAATTTCCGAATGTTTTGATTAATTTACAGATACTTTTTTTTTTTGGTATAGTTTTGTTTTATTTTATAAAGAAGTTTTATATTCTGTATTTACGTGTTATTTTACTGATTAGGAACAAGGTGTATTTAAATGATTCCATTCTTATAACATCTCTTTGGCGGGGGAACTCAATTCCACACCACAATTTTTGGTAATTCAGGAGCCAATTCTAGATCAATCCCAAAAGAAACCTCAAGTTTATTTACAAAAAATTAAAGCTTAACAAAAGTAGAAGTTTTCCTATAAGTGAGGAAACTACTAAAATCCTTTTAAGCATTAAAAAAAAAAAATTCATCCCGGCCTCTTCCCTATTTTCATCCCTTTATATATATCAAAGTGCCCTTAAGTTATTCCTTCGTGCACGACATCTTCTTCCACAGCCTATCCGTTAACTTCTCGTATCCTCCCTTATCTTCCCCCACTCTGACTATGACTATGTAGTATACGGGGGCCTCTCGAGGATGCTCGAGGACAGATTGAAGCAGACTATGAACTGCTTTTTAAGATTTGTCTTCGGTACCTCGAGATGGGCCCATGTATCCCATCTTTACGGCGAGCTAATGTGGCACTTCCCCCCAGCCGTATGCAATATTTCCTCGGATCTTTCCTATAACAAACTATCACCACCCACCAACCTTCCTACATCTACAGCATCCTACAATTTAAATTCTCGACAAGATCCCGCCTTTCTGATCTCTATACCCCTTCCCATAGAACCAAAACATTCAAACGTTCCTTTCTCGTCCGCTCCTCTATCCTCTGGAATTCCTATCCTTCTAATATCCGCCATGCTTTTTCTCTAACCTCATTCAAATCTCTCCTTTTCCAATACCTTCTTTCTTTCCAAACTGATGCTCTCTAATTACGAAATTGCAATTTAAGATTAACATCTGACTCAGAAGTAAATAATAGTTTTTAATGCACTAGCTTCAACCTTGCTAATCAGCCCCTTATTTTTGTATTTTTCATTCTCTCTCTATTTCTTTTCTTGTTTTTTTTTTTTTTTTTAATTTTTGGTTAACATTAATTATTCTTTTCAAGACAGGAATTTATATTGTTTGCTATTATTTTATTGAAAATATTGTAAATATTAATTGATCCTTATTTTATATCTTATGGCCAGGTACTATTTCTGTTTTATTTGTTCGATTATGTTATTCTTAAGGGACCTAGTCCCAGAATAAAATTCTTCTTCTATTCTATTCTATTCTATATAAACTATCTATAAACCATAAAACAATAAACTATCTGTTTTAGTTGTAAATGTTCATTTATTTATTCAATAACAAAGTTCCACTAAGGAGAAAAACTGTCTAATTACAGGTGGTAAACAATAACAAAAACATATAATTCTTTTACAACATTTTAAGAAAAAATAATATCACTGCATATTGTTCATCATTACCTGTCTCTATTTTGGTACTTACTACATATTAAAACAGTGTTCATAACCCTCAGAACAGTGGAAAATAGAAAACAAACTACTACTGCCTACATCATTAGATTAAGAAAAATTATATTCTAAATTGCATTAATTTGGAGGGATACTAAATATATATCAATGATATATATTTTCCAATTTTTATGGTTTGTTTTAAATGATGAATAATATGAAGGATCTATCAGATATTTATTATTTTAGGTATGGAATGAAACCGATTTCCTGGTTATCAATACAGCTTATGATCCTGTCGCGAAGGAACGAGTTCGGCTTCTGCATCCCGTTGTTCTCAAAGTAAGACAAGATTCCGTTGGACAGGCTTATCAGATGGTTATAGATCATGTAAGTACACTTCATCATAAGATATAAAAAATAAATAAAAAATATCAAACAGGAAGGAAAATGTCACACCAGTTTAAATCGTGAAACATAATTCCGTAAGATGTGTATGGATAGTGCTGGTTTCAATGTGCTAGATGAGAAATGGGAACTTAAGTACCTAGAATCCAAATATAGAAGAAAAAACTTTTATCCAACTTTTAAAAAATAGTAAAATTCTGAAATATATTAGATTAAAAGTTTCCAAGTATTTTCCGTGGTCAGATTAATCGCGTAGGGGTGATGCAGGTTCTACTCTAGCTCATGATTCATTGAATTTTATTAGCAAGTTAATCATCTATTATTAAGTTGAGTACGTATCCGGAGGATTTAAATCTCCATAATTTTGTGGATCGTTTCATAAAAGTGTCTTGCACCCGTCGGGGATTAAGTGTTTTCGCTTATATGAAGAAGTTGATTCGAAATAACTCCCGAATTTGAAAATTTGCAAGGAGTGATTTTTGAACCAGATTTTTTTGGTATAGAAACATATACGATATTCCTTTGGATCATCATTTCACTGAGGAATAGAGAATGATAAATATGCGGGTCTAGAATTGTTCTAAATAAT
The DNA here is from genome assembly GCA_948150685.1 of Rhaphigaster nebulosa. NCBI lineage: Eukaryota > Metazoa > Arthropoda > Insecta > Hemiptera > Pentatomidae > Rhaphigaster > Rhaphigaster nebulosa. The sequence continues at coordinate 28,325,662 of OX411307.1, read as the reverse complement.
AAAAGTCAATTATGAGATAATGATTTCATCATTTAAGACATTTTGGGATATTTGAGCAAAAAATTTACTTGTCTATGATAGAAAAAAAAAATAAAAAAAGTTAAACGGCATACTAACACCATCAAGTAAATAACTGCAATATTGCATTCAAAATGTAAGCAGAGTCAGAGATTTTTCTCATATTTTTAGTCCTTGTATTATATTCTAAATAATTGTATTTCATTTCATATAACTATGACCTAATATATAGTTAATTATAGATGGAACAATGACAAATATTGCGTAAATAATTATCTATTGATTGCAGATTGTCAACGCTAAAGCCTACGAAGAAATAATTAGCAAAGCGAACTGTCCCCATTTTAAAGGATGCAGCGTGACTGATGATCCCACATGCGGCAAGGCTTACTACAATGGAAAACCTATACCTTACAGTGAGGTAACTTGAAAACGTATTACATGTTTGCTGTAAATTTATCTTATTAGTATGAAACTATTTAGGAAGACGCGAATGAGAGAGGGTTATACTCATCACATGATCAATTGGATAAAGGTGATAAGTGACCTCTTTGGAAAAGCTGAATTATTCCCATGGATAAGGGTGTAAAGTTAAATATATTTTTTATATTTCCTTCGTCCATTCACATAAATTCAATAGTCGGTTCAGAACAGATTTGATAAAGGTGTCAAGTGACGATACACATCTGTCTAATGGATAAAGGTGATTAGTGATCAGTCATCAGAATTAATAAAATATTTCTCATCATCATTCTCATTCACTTGAGAGAGGGAGAAACGTTTCATTAAACTTCAATGCTGCCCAAATATATTGGGCTTCTACAATGCGCAGCGTACTGATCAATCCTTAATTGGACATAATAAATATATATATATATATATATATATATATATATATATATATATATATATATATATATATATATATATATATATATATATATGGGGGTCGGGTTGGTTGAGCGGGTTAACACGCTTGCAAAAGTGCACCTACTTACAAACCCAAAGGTCGTGAGTTCGAATCCCAGTCCCGGCATTAGTTTAATTTAATTTAATTAATAATCGATTTAATTCCTCAAGCAATTTGTCACCCCTCCCCCACCGGGTATGTGAGGCCCGTCAGCTTACTAGAGGCAACTCACACAGACCGGGCGTAGGTGTAAAGACCCTAACCCTTGTACTTTACTTGATATAACTTGATGTTATTGCTGAATTGATAACTTGATGTAAGTACCCTTGTACCCTTGTGAATCGCGCTGTGGTTTTCCAGGACGAAAAATAGCCGCCTGGAGGTTTGGTCCATGGACGGTCAGCTTCGGGGAAAGAAATATAGGTCTTCGTGCGCCTGCTGATCACGAACAGCCATAATCCGTGGATCTTGACCGGTTTGTCACTGTCCTTGAACCCGAGTGAGTCGGTGGGAAGGACACTGCCGAATTGGCCCCAAAGGGACCGGTTATGGAGCTTTATAGCCTGCCGCTGCACTATGGAAACCATGGTTCGTAGCAAAGTGAGGCTAGGTGACCCCCTCCAGGCTGTTTGTGCTCCCGCAAGCAATAATTGCCTGTAAGAATACCACACCGCGTAGCCAAAGATCCCCACGGTCAAAAGTGCCAACACAAAAAAATGTATGTGTGTATATATACATATATATATATATATATACCTTTTAGATTTTTTTTTTTTTTAATCGTTCGTTCGTTTGTGTTTTGTCGTGTTAAGCTGCTTTGGTCATCAATGCCATTTTTTAATTTATTTATAAATTTATATTTCATTATTTTTTTTTTTTAACATATGTAAACAAACACACGCGCGCGCACGCACACACACACACACACACACACACACACACACACACACACACACACACACACACGCACGCACGCGCGCGCGCGGACGTACACACACACACACTTTCGCACGCAAGCACACACACACACACATACACACACACACACACACACACTCACACACACGCACACACACAACGGAACACACCCGTACACACACAACGGAACACACACACACACACATTAAGGGATTCGACAACTAAACCTTTCATCCTAGTCATCTACTTCTATGTCATATGTCTGATAATAGGCTTTTTGATTTTATAAACTTGAAGACTGATTCTATTGTTATATGGTCATCACTGAGAGTTGTTGATTGATCAGGATTTAAAGCAAAACTATTGAGATGTGAGGTGAAATATTGGCATTTCTGAAAAATATGGGTTGTTGTGATATTGTTGATACAATACTGACATTTCGGTGGTGCTTGTTTTGTGATGAGGTAGGAGTGAGTAAGTCTGATATGGTCTATTCTCAATCTAGTTAGTACGACCTCTTCTCTAGGAGATTTGCGGTTGGATATAACCCAAAACTTTAATTAATTTTTTATTATTATTAATTTCTTCTCAATGAGAATGCTACTCCAAGCATGTAGCGATTTTTAATAATTAGTAATCCTGGATCTAATTTGATTGTTTATTTTATTTTTTCAGGGTTTTTGCTGTTCGTGCGACGAAGCAGTGAATACAAAAAGGCAGCCTGTAAGGTTTAGGAGTATCGCCCCGAAAACTGAAACATCGTCTTTGTTAATGTCAGGATTAATGCCGCAATCAAGAGACACATCGAAGAAACGGCCAAAAAAGTCAATCCCTGAACAAGATAAATCGAAAAATTCTGAGCCTATATTATCTGATGAAGGACAAATTATTACATCCGAGGCTGGCCTTAAAGACTCAGAATCGATTCAATTACCAGGAAACACCGCTAAAGCTAATTCTTCTGTTGTTTCCCTAGCATTGGGTATTCCAATAAATGAAAAGAGTGAACAGGGATGCACAGGAAATAAAGATAGCGAGCAGAAGTTGTTGGATGGAGCGTTCTGCACCCGTGTTCTACATCCCAATTTTCCGATGGTGATATTTGCCAAAGATCAAGCGAATTTTGCGGAGCTTAAACAAACACTGTTAGGTGAAATCGAGCTCACAAGACTTCACCAAAATGATCATCCTCATATTAGAAATAAACGTAAGGGTAAGAAAGATGGATCTTCGAATCACCTCATGTACGAAAACGTTCCAAAAACAGACTTGATAGAGAATGCGATCGATCGTGAATTTCCTGTTCAACCTGAAAAATACTACATCTTTCCTCCATTCAGCTGTCCAAATGGATTTACAATAGACGAAGCGAGAGGTTCCGCGAAATTCAACCCTTGGAATGGATATATGGAGTTTAAAGTCAATAAGACCCTTCTACCTTTCAGATATTTCCACGGACTTAAAAGAAGTATGGCAAAAGATGTACAGAAAAATGGAAGAATTAGAAGGTATCGAAAAAACCTCAATATGACGAAAAGGGTCAAACGATGTGATTTTATCACTAAGTTTAAAAATTATATCCAACTATCAAAGAAACATAATATTTCCCAGAAAAGAACAGAACTAGATCCATCACGGATAGAAACCTTACGGAAGTATTATGCCTTATTTCCAATTCCTGATGGGAGGATAGGCAACACTACCTCACAAACTTCAGGTATCTCATTCGGCACATTATTATGATTAATCAAAAGCTTGGAGCCTATAATATAATAATCTCTTAAAGTATTATATATAATACTTTATAAGAATTTCGAAGACGTGAGGCGCAGTATATATACTGCGCCTCACGTCTTCGAAAAAAATATTAAATGGTATAGTAAAATAAATAACTGAAATTTTCCATAAGATTTTTTTTTTTTTTTTTTTATTGTCGGATTTACACAATCTCCGAACTCGATATTTGGTTCAGAATTTTCATTTATTTTTTGTGATATATATTATAGGAGCCTCAGGTCTCATTTATTTGTGTCCACCATCGCGACACCAGCCGTGTGCCATTGAGGACTCGGCCACCCAGCGGGATTAAGCCCACTCCAAGCTCCTTATCTACCACCTACTTCCCTCCACCCCGCTTGCATGACAGCTGCCACGAGAGACAGACGTACAGAGGGCACAATGTAGTTTCCGCTATAGTCCGAGGAGACGGCATTCGTTGCAGACAGCCGGCTGCTTATTGTATTGGACGGAGGTGGCGAGACGAAGAGGACGCAGCGGCGAGTCTTCGTTTCAGATAGGGCACTCTTTCAAGTATACAATGAGATCTGGAATAGGTTAGGAATAGGACAGCATTTCGAGGAAGCTGTTTTAGGATATGTGATTTGATGAGATCATTGCCAGGAGCTGTTTTGTAAGGTGATTTCTGAATGATGTTAATTATTCCGGAAGGATGAAACGCTTTAGGAGGAAGGGACATCTGAAGTGGAATGTTAGTTCTTCCTCAACATGCTCAAGATGGGCTGGGTTAAGGATATCATGATGAGGGTTAAATGTTTTGAAAAGGTGTTCACCGAATATTGGTATTTTTCTTCATCTGATCTTGACTAGGTCTGAGATTCAGTGAGAAGCGTTTTGAATTTTAGTAACTTTGCTGTAGTTATTCATAAAGAGTTTTCGTTAGTTGTTAGACTCTGTAAAGTTCTGGAAATTTTGAATTTTCTAATTTATATTTTTAATTTATTGGTTAGTTTTGTGTAATTAGTTTTGTCGGATGGATATTTTGTTCTATACCACTTCGCTCTTGCTCGGCGTTTTTCAGTTAATGAAATTCGAATATGAGGTGGCGAGTTGGTTTTACGGGTATTTCTAATTTTGTGGTGTGATGAGTTGCTGTAGATAGTGGTTCCTACTGCTCTTGCCAATTCCTCAATAGCGGAATCAATCAGTTGTTTAGTTTTTAACGGAATTTTTAAGCCCAGTTTGTTTTCTATATCGTACCGAAAAATGTCCCCGTTTACTTGTCCTGTAATCAGTGAAGTAGGAGAGGGTTTAGGAAAATGATTTGAAAGCAAGAGGAGCAGAACCGGACTATGACGTATCTGAGGATAGGCCATCTATGGATTTTGTTGTAGATTGGAAGGAGGGTATCTGGGAAGTAATGAATATATCACGGATATCAGGACGTTTTTTTAAGGGATGTAGGCCAATAAGTAGGGTTCATAGGAGAGAGGGTGGAATGACTATTGGAGGTTGTGATTCAAGAAAGAATTCTGCCACGAATATTGGACATGCTACATCCCCACCGTTGGTCTTTGGCGTTGTGATCTCCTCTAGCAACAAACCGCGGACCAAGGGATCGGAATAAGGAATCAAGGTGGTTATAGGAAAGGGAATCACCAGGAGGGCAGTATTCAACTGAAAATGTAATGTTTAAAGGGCGGGAGGATAAGGTTATTGAGGATGATTGAATGGTGTCATTTGGAGTGGAGGGTTAGGGAGTGAGGTAGGGATTTGTGTATAAGGATGCAAGAGCCTGCGTGGGATGTGTTGTCTGAGTGATACGATCTGTATGTAATGTAGTCACGTATGTAAAAGAAAAAACGCGTCGTGAAATGGGTTTCAATAACTAGAGCGATGTCAATGAAATTGAAGAATATGTCAAGTTCGTTTCTGTGATTCTGTAGGCCATTCCACTAAAAATAGTTACGATCTTTTTGCTCATCGTGAAATATTGAGCGGGATTTCAGTTAGAACTCTGGTAAGTAGTGTGATAAGAGGTTTTATCGTATCTTGAAGATCACGAAGGAAGGATGAAAGGATTGATGTTATATCGGAAGGGTTTTGGAAAGGACGGGAGTAGAAGGCAGAGTCGTGAGGTGGAGGATTAATCTGCCTTGGTGGAGGTTGAACCCTCCTTTGGAATCGTTGTGTGGGTTCCACATTTAATGGAGCTTCTTGTGAAGGATAGGGCGACTGGGATAGATCAGGATGCTAGGAATAGTATGGTGGTGGAATCTGTGGCGGTAACTTCATCCTAAGGGATGCGTTTTTAGATGAAATTTCATTTCTAGGTATTTTGGGCTGAAGATGGGAGTTCTGAGGATAAGGATGAGAGATCATAAAAAAACGGAGGACGCCAGATTGCAGGAAATATAGGATCCGATTATGATAATTATCCGACCTTATGAAAGGAACACAGGTTTTACGCGTAATCTAAATCGTAATCGGGTTCACCTCCGCTATTTATCGGATCGTATGAAAGGAACGTATGCTTTCTGTATAAACTAAATCGGGGTTGGATCCGATTCCAATATTTATCGGACTGTGTGAAAATGCCCTTACCGTTTCCTTCCGGATCTGTATTCAAAACTTCAAGTCAACCAGCATATTTACAAAAAAAAAAAAAAGTTACAAATGTAGAAAATATTAAAGAAAAAATTCGTTCAGAGCTTTATAACCGGGAAATTGGATCGTTATAACGAATGAAGTCTCATTGGGAAACCACCAACTGGGACCGGGGCTGTGGGAAAAGTTCGTTGTAGCCGGGAAATCGGTATAAACGGGAGCTGTATTACGAAGTTTTACGGTATATAAAAGTATATTTACAATTATAAAATAAATTATAAAGAGATGAGAAATGGTCGAAGAAAGTGGATTTAAGCACGGAAATGAAATCTTGTGGTTCATCTCGGATCTGCTAGGATACTGTTATTTTCATCTCTGATTCCCGTCGTGACGGTTTCCGAACATTAAAGCGATATATTATCACTCTTGTATTTGTCCCTCTCCGGTATACTCGTCCTTCCACAGATCACGTATTCTACGGAATACCTTATTTTTGAAGATTCTAAGTTGTTCTTTCCTAAGTTTCGCAACCGCGAATGTTAGGACATTAGGAAGGATTATAGTTTTGTAAATTCTAACTTTTAAATTTTAAGAAAGAAGGCACTAACTAAGTAATTCTACAATTGAGATACAATTACCATTATTCGTCTATAACCTCGCCTATATTTTCTCTTTCATTTCGTTTTTTGCAAGTTGTTTGAATACCTCAGATGCTTAAATTTCTCAAAGTATTCCCTTTTATTTATATATAAACGGAATCACGGTCGTTCCTGCTACTAACCATATATTAACGAAATCACGGCCGTTCCTGCTACTAACCATATATTTTGCTTTATCCATATTTATTTCGACAACTAGTTCTCTCATAGTGTTTTATTTAGTATTGTAGTTTGCGCTTGTTCACCTAACAGCAGGAAATCAGTACAGCACGGATATTTCACCACCTAAGGTTTAACCTTTTTCAGAACGCATCACATTTCTAATGATTTATTGTAGTGCTGAGTTAAATGTCTAAAACGAAAAGGAATCGCCTGGTCTCAAACCCGATCGAACCATAATCTTCTTGGGATAATAATTACCGATTCAAACTTTATTAAATATTTCGGACTTGCTCATCCACACTGTATTTAATAGTTTCTTTGATATTCCGTGCTCAATCAAACTACGTATTATACCGTTTCTTGCCGTGAATAGAATTTTGAAATCGATATAAAGCTGATGAATTACTCCGTTCTATTCTCTTTATTTCTGTGATGTTCGCCGTTGGGGAAATACTCGATCAATAGTTGAACGGTACCACTAAAATTACATTGAATTCTTCGATAATTTTCTCGACGTATCTCGCAATTCGACTGGATAGGCTCACATAAATACTTTATAGGATGTTGGAAGGAGTGAGATTCCTTAATAGTTATTGCATTCCGTCCTAGGTCCCTTTAGAGAATCACAGACTCTTTAGCATTTAGTACAGATTCTTTCCATACTTCCGGCATTTTCCCATTCTCAGATATATTTTAGAATCTCAAGCTTCCCCGCATGTCTTGATTATTGGTTCCGGCTGCTTTATAAATTTTAAATTTTCAATTGCTATTCCGACTCTCGCCTTCGGGCTCCCCTTTAAACAGTTCAACGCTGTGGCATTCAGGAGAGGATTCACCATTATATCCCGTATACAATATGCTTTCAAAGTGTTTTTTAATTTTATTCTATAACTACCGGATCGGTTAGGATACTCTTATTTTCATCTCTGATTCCCGTCGTAAGGGTTTCCCCACATTCACGCGATATATTAACAGCCTTGTATTTGTTTCTTACGTTATTCTCGAACCTATTTCTATAATTTTGTTTTCAAGATACCTACTCTCTTATTTTATTTTTGAGGAATTCAGACGTTTCAATCATCAAGCCCCGGAAGCAGGGTTATTTCCAATGGTGTTATTTAAAGATTATAATTTAGTAGCTTTTCATTTACCGTTCATGTTTTGACAAATAAAGACGCAAATTACAGCACTCTTTTTACTATTATCCTTCATCTCCACCCATAGTCTGTCGATATCTTCGTGATCCTCTTCTTAACATTCTTCGACTTCAATCTTATTCTCGACTTATCATGAATTCGAGGTATTTTAGGGTTTTTCTAATTTCTCCATATATAAATATTCGGATTGAAAATTTTCTGAAAAGCTTAATTTCTTCTCATATTTTTATTAAATTTTTGCCGAAGTTTCTAGATATTACTAGTTGATGATCTAAACTACTTTGAGCCCTGCAATAAGATCTCACATTAATTGTACTGTTTTAACATGGATCTTATACCAAGACATGTTACATTTGATTTCGGGTTTGTGAGTCTGCTGATGTTTGCATATACTATGAATATCCCTAAGTTTAAACGAAGTACTTTTGATTATTAAATCTCTGCAGTCAATGCAACAAACTCTTTTTTGAGGGGAAGAGGAGGAGAGAGGGTTCGGTTGATCTCTCTTTGGGGGCTTGTAATTGGCCAATTTTTACATTTCGCCAGTAGGCTGTCTCTCAACAACACTACAAATATTTTGTTATTACTTACTAATAGTTAATAGGCAATAGTTTCATGATAAACTAGTTCAGATTCTGAACAAAAAAATGATGAAGCTCAGATCAGCTTCATCAATTTCTTGTTCAGAATCTGAACTGTGTAAACTTTCTAATTCAAATGATGGATCTCCAACATTATCATCACTTTATCACCAAATAAACACTCATTACTTTATAAAAGGTCACGTATATTTTCAATATCTTTCGGGTCTGATAGATTAAAAAACGTTTTAGAAGATTAGGCAAAAAAACTCTGTAGGCGGGAATGTTGGATCAGATTGACCCATCAACAACTTTGAAGAGAAATAAAACACCAGTTTTCTAAGAAAGCTCCAAACTAATGAATGTCAGCTGTTCAACAGGTTTCAGTTTAAAGGTAGAGGGATGGATAAGATAGGAACTAACTTCGGGTGTGATCGACCGAACCTTCCATTCCACTGCCGGATTAATACAAGTGGCTCTATCAACTTAAATGACTTGATGTCTCTTTTGGACTTGAGCAGAAAATGGCCGGCCAAAAGTAGCTTTTGTCTCAATCTTTTAAAAATGTACTACTTCCTTTATGCTGGGACTCTGATATGCTGGATTTCGTACATGTGGCCAATGCGGCGACTTACAGCAAACAATCTACAGTGTAAATACAGATAAATGTGCGTATACTCGTATATAGATGGATAGACAGATAGACTTCTTATGCTTCTTCGTTTCCTGACTGTACGCAATGATCGGGAATCCGCATAACCACAATGTTCATAATTTCTATAATTTTTTTTAATGATCAATTTTGAGAAGAAAATAAAGAGACAGAAGAAATATATAGGGATATAAATTACAAATCTTTTTCATTTTCAGAACCATCGCCAGTCCAGGAACCTCCGCGAAATAACAAAACTAGAGCTAATTTGTCCAAAAAAGCTAATGTTTCTATCCAATCAGAAGCAAAATTAAATAAGTTAACGGCTCTAAGAAAGAATGCTACAGATAAATCCAGTGAATACTTGACAGGTAACGGTTCTTTGTTTTTCTTGCATTATTTAGTCAATTATTAAATCTACGATTTGTATTTGAGCATTTATGAAATATTCAATTGTTTCAGCTAATGTTCTTTACATGAATGTTACCATTTCTTTTCATACATCCGCTGTTCTTAACAGTACGAACAGGCCTCACAATGCTACTCAATATGCAACTCAAGTTAACAGTACGAACAGGCCTCACAATGCTTCTCTATATGCAACTCAACTTAACATTACGAAAAGGCCTCACAATGCTTCTCTATATGCAACTCAAATAAATTTTAAAGAGGATGATCAATCAAACGGTATAATATAAAAAATATTTTAGAATTTCTCACAATGATCATGCATTTAGTTAGTCTATGAACTGAGCGTGGATATTAAAATGATCACTTTTAGATTTATGTATGTCGAATTCTAAAACCTGGTTGATAAATCACACTTGTAATATATAAATCACACCTGTGATAAATAAATCACAACAACAATCATAAATTTATTAGATACTACTTCTCAATCTGTTATGCGACATATAGATGTTTCTTTGAAGCAAGTGGGAATAAGTAGGATTAAACGGGAGGGGTCTCATTTGCTTCCGCCCAATAAACTTTTACTCGTCGAAATGGCCCGTTAGAAGTTATTAGTCGGAATTCATCAGATTTTAGATAAAGTAGCCACTTGTTTTAAGTACTTGAGGGTTTCTTAAATATTGCTAATCCAGCCTAAGGCCTTGGATTCTTCTTATGCTGTCTATCTCTACAAGTAAAATCACAAACTTAATTTCACTAATTGAAAATGCCTAGTGAAACCTGAAAATAAAAGTGAAGAGCTATTTATGCAGTTTTACGAGAAAGTTCATCAGCTTATTTCCGCACCCATAAACTGTTTTACAAGGGACCTATAAAAGCGTAAAATTCCTAGAGCAGATTACGGCTATTGGCTCCATAGTCGGTTCGCATTATTTTACTTAAATGAAAGCTTGGAAGACTCAATTTGAGTCTTATGATAAATATTTCCAATCTAAGATCAATTACGTATGGTTATAATAATGGTGATTATAATGGTTATAACGATAACTTAACGAAGTGCACTTGAAGTGATAAAGGAGCAATAAACAAGTTGAACACGTTAAGATAAATCAGATACATCAAATATCTATCGATGACGTGAACGCCGTTAATAAACCAAACTGAATTCGGAATATTACCCGACCAGAAACAATATCTGTCAGATGCAAAAACACAATCCAAAAATATTGGGTGCTGGATAAAAAAATCCAAATACATTCCCTTCTCTTCCTTCGACAGTCCTTCCATTGTGAAAGAGCGTCGGCCCATCAAGCCAGTCCTAGCGGTCCCTCGCCAGCTGTCTTATTTATGCTGGCGTCTTTCCCCTCACTTCTCCCAATTTATGGGTATACTCTCTGCCTGAAAATCTAGGTCTTCCTTGTGGTCTGGTACCTTGCCTCTTGAATACTTAAAGGTAGGGAGAAGTATTGTTTTAAAAATGCTAAGTTTTATTTCGTTACTCACCTCTCCTGAGCCTCCAACAGTTTTACTAATCTGCTAATAGACCTGATTTTCTTTGTTCTTCTTAGATTTAATTTCTTGCCGTTTTTTTTGTTTTCTTTACTACAAGTACTCTTGGCATCTTTTATTTCATGACATGGAACGCAGGAGCTCATTATATCAACCAATCCATTGTGGTCTACTACGGTTTCTCTTTAGTATCTGCAAGAAGAACAATATCATATGTAATGAGGTAGATTGTATCATTAACAAGTATCGTTCTGAGGTTCCATTTTCCAATTAAAGTTCATGCTGTCCTCTTACAAAACTAATGCCCTTAGTCCAAAATAACACCTTATACGTCTTATATAAGTATGTAAGACGTACTACACCTTCTTGGTTTTGATAAGCAGACTTTATAGCAACTACTAAACTTCCATGGACATTTTTGGCCTGAAAAACTTTCCTTTTATATTTTATAAAATAATAAAAAATAAAAAAAAGCCATAAACTAAATTTAGGCCAAGGGATCCTAAGTAAACAACCTTATCACTTTCTCACAGTTTTTCCAATTTTTGCGGACCAATATATTATTATTGATTTCAACAACAAATAATTATATCAAGAATATTTTCATTTTTAGTTAAAGTTCCTCTAATTAATTTTATTTGGTTCGATTTGGTTAAGGTAGCAACTAGGTTGTATTCCATTATCTTTAGTTGAAATTTCATCATAGTTTTCCTTGTATCATTGTAATATGTCGCACGTTGGCTTCTAAAGAATTGACAATGATATTGATTTTTTTCAGCTTCAAAAAAGGCTAAAACTTTCAAACGGATGATAAGAAAAAACCCGGACCATTTCAGGGAACGATTTTTTGCCCTAGAACAACGCTTGCATTCCTCCAGCAACTTTTCGAATGCCGCCATCGCAAAAGGTTGTGAAAATATGTACAATTGGATTTCGCAAGAATAGATATACTGATTGCTAGATTGAAATTGTATTTAGATATTAATCTATTTTTTTATTTATTTTTTGAATAATGTTTAATTAGTTATCATTAGAGAATACTAATGAAATTTTAATTAGTAAACGCAACAAACATGAACGACTCCTCTTTTATAAGAAGACTTATATTACTTCTACGATAGAACTATTAAATTAATTCAGTATGATTGTGGTTTGATGACGTAGTTAAATATATCTAACTAAAACAAATCGTTGTCTTTACGATATATTACTTAAATAAGACCTATATTATATTAACTATTTGCTGTTAAAAATTTGGCAATGTTATTGTGTGTTTCAGATTCAAGCCCTTATAACAAAACGCTAAAGCATATGCTAGGTAACTATAGAGACGAATATATATGTATATATATATATATATATATATATATATATATATATATATATATATATATATATATATATATATCATTTGTTTGATTACAGATATGTTTAGATAAATTAAGACTATATTTTATAACCAAAGGCCGTGAATTTTTCATTATGAAAGGCAATATTCACTACATCAACTCTATAGAGTTGATAAAAGTATCAAACTTTTTTTTCAAATCACTTCTTGTTATTATTCATGAAACACCGTTTTGTTTTTTAGAGTGATGATATTTAGGCGTCCGAAGTTAAATTACGAAGTCTAATTCTGTCTCTAGTTTTTGAGAAGCAATGCCTACATTCAAAATTACAGATATTCTTCATTTTTGCCACCACCTTTATGTTGACGACTACCAAACCAATTTATCTTTTCTCCCTGAGAGATTAGTAGCATACCACATAATTCCACAAAATTCAGGATATTTTCTTGTCAGATTGTTATCTTACCTCAGATCCACTGCCGACAATTCTATCTCAGTTTTAACCTCAGATCCTCTGTCGACAATCCTTCTTCAAATCCACTGCATACAGTCCTACCTTACATCTAATTGATAATTAGGTTACGATTGGGTTATCAACATATTATTTTTATTTTGATCTCATTTTCATTATTCATACCAGATGATCAATCTATAGCACAATAGCTCCTCATTATCAATGGTAACATAAACATTATCATTGGCCAAATATTCTTCCATACCTCCGATGGTCTATATGTGCCTTTAAGCTATTCCTTCTCTCTCGCCATCTTCTTTTCCTTTTCTATACAAAAAATACAGATATCCTCCTTCTTTCTCTCTGTTAAATTAAGGTTGTTGTCGGATTTACAGCCTCCGATTTTCTTGGTCTTTATTTGTTGTTTATATTTTAGTGGTCCCGGGTCTTATATTTATCACCCTCCCCCTCCCCCATAGCGACGGTGGCCACACAACGTCGCAGACGCGGCACCAGACGCCCCTTCGCTCTGGAGGCAAGGAATAAGTCTCCCCTCACCACTGCTTATCTCTTCGAGGGCCTTCCCTTTCCCCACTAGCCAGATAGCTGCTCTAAGAGATAGACGTACGGAGGAGAACACAACATAGCTTACGCTATAGTCCGAAAATCACAGCATCCGCTAAGGCCAACTGACTTATTCAGAGGCGGCGAGACGAAGAGGACGTGGCGGCGAAACGAAAAGAACGAATGGGCGAGACATCTATTCAGATAAGCCGTATTTCATAATATGAGACCTGAACCCCAAATCTGTTAACCAATAGAACAGATTACGTTAATTAAGCCACTAACACATTAAAACTTAATTGCCCCTTCAGGGATAGCAGCTTGATTACCAATAAATCTATACCAACATGAGATGGCATGTTTCTGATCTTACGTTCATGAATATTTATCATAACTCTTTATTTTAAACGTACAAGAACGGGGTTTCTCGGTCAGAATGCATGTACGGACCGCCCAGCATTAACCTGTTGTGTTTTATTCGAAGCCCTTTAGATGGGACTCAAGCTCAGACTGAAGTGAATCATTTATCATTCCTGATTCCATTCACCACTCATAATATCACTTATATGACCCCTGATGATTTCCAAATTTACCAATCCTTTCATCTTACCGAGATGCTTGAGGTAATTCGAAAGTTACAAGAAAACGTTGATAGAATCAACTCATGGGCAGTAAAAAATGAATTGAGGATTAATGCAGAAAAAACCAAGGCCATCCTAATCGGTTCCAAGTACCTTTTTAATTCCCTTCCTTACTATCGCTTACTGTTAGTACCTCAATGATCTATTTTCACTCGATTGTAAAAGACCTTCAAGTCACCTTCGATCAGCACCTCGCCTGGAATAATTATATTTCCCAGATTACACGAAAATTCATAGCCGTCCTTAATCAATTACTAACATTCCTTGATTCCATTTCACAAAATACCCGGCAGCTCCTAGTATCCTCTCTTGTTTTCACCAACTTCGATAGTGATGAAAGGAGGGCGATCTTCTGGGCAACAGTAGACATTAAAGAGACTTACGTATTGTTTCATAAGATTTATTTTCGGTTTTCCCAGGCGCTCTCATGTCTCCTGTTGTTATAACGAGTTTAAGTGACTTTTTCCTACTTTCCGGAGGCTATATCTCCTTGGTGTCTTTCTTTTCTAAGTCCTTAGAACAAAAAAACCTCCCTACATCCTTGGTCTCCTCACTCTTTGTTCCTTTATTCACTCTCTAAATACAAGATCCTTAAATCAACCCATTGATTTATATATATATATATATATATATATATATATATATATATATATATATATATATATATATATATATATATATATATATATATATATATATATATATATATATATTCCCTCTTATAAAACTTCTTCCTGCAGCAATTCCTTCGTCATTCGAGCTACCTTCTTCTGGAATTCATTACCCGTCTCTATTCGTCAATCTTTCCTCCACACTTTCGTTCAAAAAACACTCATTCCTTCACCAACTCCATAATCAAACTCTGCATTGATGTAAAATATATTTCCGTAATAACAATTACAGCTAGATAATTCAACAAGTGCACTGTTATTTTAAGCCTTAAGCCAAACAAACTTACACAAAGCCAGTACATTGTAATTATTCTTAGGGCACTTTGCGCCAGATAAAATTATTTTTTTAATTCATTTATCCATCATGAATTGCTTTGCCAGGAGTTTTCGGTGCCCCAATGTGGTGACATGTTTCCCATTATTAAATCGAATTAGAGTGACTCTTCCCTTTCAAAAGATATTTCTTTTGATAATTACTTAACCTTATTATTATCGCTCATTAACCTGCCTATGTCAATTTCAATTTAAATCCTCTGTGCACTCAAAAGATCTCGGTTTTCCGAATTTCATCCAGTTCTACAAAATTCGAATTCAAACGTTCCTTTCTTGGCGGCAATAATATCCCTTTGAGATTGTCTCTCTCCAACAGTTGCTCACAATTCAAACAGACGCATGTCAATTAGGGATTTTTTATTTATTTCATTTTATTGACATATTTTTGTTCATGTCAAACTAAGTAATTGTTCTTTTTATTTTTGTTTTAAATGATAAATATACTTATTAATATTTAACTGTATTTAATTTTTGATTTACTAGTAAATTTTTGTTGATCAAACGAGAATTTTTATTTTAGATAAGGCTGTTATTAATATTGAACTTTATCCCAAAATAAAGTTTGTTTGTCTGCTTTATTCGTTTCAAAAAATACACAAAGTAACTTCAAATAAAATGTATTTACTTGAACGAAACAATTCACCATCATTAGTTGATAGTAACTTCTTAAAACATTCATCTTTATTAATAAGTATCTAGTTAGCCGTCCTTCGTACTGGGCTGATAACACTCAGAATTGTTGAACGTTTTTCGTTCTCTCGTTGTCTTTTTTTACTTTTTTTTTCAGTAGAATATTTTTATGAGAAATATCTTACCAGTATTCTGCAGTACTATAAAGCAAATAGAAGAATACCATTTAAATGATACTAAAAGCCTTTTTAAGGCTATAAATACCAACATTAAAAAGTTTGGTCTAAATTGATTTTTCTATTGAAATCGGACAAGATGCCTAGGCTTTTGATCCTCCGGCATTTCGTTTTACTAGGGCGGGCGGTGTTACTTATCACGCCTCTACGCAGCAGTTGTAAACAATTTCGTCGGCAACAGTTTAGCCTTTAGTTCGTAAAAAGCGGACAAAATTAGCTTAACAGACAGACATAAATTTAGGTAACGTCGGTTTCGAATCCCCTAATGCACATAACGTAGATAAAGTAATATTTCTCGATTCTAAGCCATATGAAGCCATAATTTATTTATGAGGTAGTACCTCCTGGATTAATAGTTGACATTTCAATCCTTTTTTGTGCACCTTTTCGTAATGAATTTTACACGGTTTCTTTTGGCATTGCAATGCTATTTCATCTTCTAAACCGATATAGAATATTATCACAGAACTAAGTAGAAAAATAATATGTAACACTCTTTATGTAAAATAGTTAAAACAGTTATATTTTTTTAAATTCAATCAATTAATATTCCAATTTTCAGCCTCCAGTCTAGTCCGGTCAAGAATTCCTCAGCACAAAAATAGGCGATCAAAACGCATCAATCTGCTGAAGATGCTTCAGGGATTGAAAGGTAACATTCCATATTAAAACTTCATGACTATAATATGGTAGTGAAAACAGTTGACATTATTTAGACCATCGCATAATAACAAATCAATTTGAAAAAAAAAGAAAAAAAGTTACGCCTCTAATCAAATATTATGAACTGAAAGTAACCGTTGCTGTTAGTGGATGTTCCTTTCAATAGAACTTTATTTTTTGCTTATGATGCTTTAACTATTTTGTGCCTCTCGTGAGTGAATTGAAATAGCCACTACTCGAGAGTGTTAGCGCCACTATGCTTTATTGTATCTTCATATTACTGGCAATGTTGCTATAGTTTATATGTACATATAAAATACATTGATTCGTAAGGCGTCCATGATGTCTTAAAATATGCTATTGACCACATGTTATCGTTTTATAGCCCGATACTGATAGCATATTTATTATTTCAGGAAAATTCTTCACGCGTAACCGATCTGTTCTAAATATTACCACTCATGCATTGCCAGAAATGACAAACTCTTCAGACGACGAAATAAATGAAGGTAAGAAACATAAAAAGTTAATATATTTTAATATATAGTTAATATAATATAAATATAACAGTTAATATAAATGATTCGATTTATTTAATTAATGAAAGGAATGTTATATAATTATGAATTTTGTATCTGTTGGTTTATGTTCAAGGTCAGATAGCCGATGCCTGCTAGGATAAGGATTTAGCACTTGTACTATTGTATCATCCAATCGGTTTTATTAAATATTATTACTTAATATTCTATAAAAATCCAATATTTGCACCAACACAAGTTATTTCTCTTTATTCTCAATTTTTTTCATTTCTGTTCTTTTCACTGAAAATATAATTAACTAGTGTAGCCTTCCCCCATAGAAAAGGTCCAGCAGAAATGAGCTCTGCCCTCCTACTCCTTGGTTAATTACCTCGCCTAGTCCAGCCACAGTCTCACTGCTGTTTTTTGTCTAATTAGATAGATACCCAGTATCTCTTCTCGCCTTTCTTTTGCGTTTGTTTTTATCAGTTTTCAAGTTAATAACTAAATGTGCGAATAAGTTG
The DNA here is from genome assembly GCA_948150685.1 of Rhaphigaster nebulosa. Taxonomy (NCBI): domain Eukaryota; kingdom Metazoa; phylum Arthropoda; class Insecta; order Hemiptera; family Pentatomidae; genus Rhaphigaster; species Rhaphigaster nebulosa. The sequence goes on along the minus strand of OX411307.1, from coordinate 28,307,758 downwards.
AATATCATAGGAAGAAATTATAGGAATAATGGCTGAGGTTGCTATTGAGTTTTTGTTTAAAAGTTGTCATCTTAGAAATAATTTCGCAAACCTTGCATATGCGGTTAACATCCGATGACGGCTGCACCAATCCTCCACGGTTTTTAATCGAAACCGAATTCATTGTAAAATTTAAAGGACTGTTTTCGTTTTCTCTGGTAATTGCTATTAAACATTGTTCAAATTTAATTTTCATCCCTAAGCTTCCCACAACATATCCTACAATGTAGGTACTCCACAACACCCAGAACTAAAGTTAAAAAGACTTTTTCCATTGATTCGGGAGTGTCTTCTTCTTCATCATTTTCTCTCGGACTACAGACTTCAATAGATTTGATTTAGGCATAGATAAATTTATTTTACTTAATATACTTAAATACTTTATCTCATACATTATGTTCTAAATGTGCCTAATATCTCAACTTTTATTTATAAATTAACTACAGATTTTTTCAAATCATGTAAAATCAGTACCTACACATTAACATATAAGAGTAAAACCTAAAAATATTTCATTCAAGAAAATATACGATTTTCCTGTATAAAATATACTGATTTCCAAATATACCTGTCCTTCCCGCCTACCGACCTACTAGTAGCTACAATCAAATTCCAAGAGGACTTGAATCGAATAAGTCATTGATCTGTAACTGAGTAGCTGAAATTGAATGCAGAGAAGACAAAGGCAATAGTTATAGATTCCAATCATCTTCTTAAAACTGTTCTTCACAACCCAACCCTGTTCCTAAACAATAATCCCATTAAATTTTATCCAACCATCAAAAATCTTGGAATAAATTTTGACCTAACTCTGTCTTGAAAAAACATGTTTCCGATATTGAAACTTTTCCAACTTAAAGCTACTTAATGTTCTTCGTCACCTATTCCGATTTAAAATCCGAAAACTCCTAGTTATCTCCTTATTATTTCCCCATTTTGACAACTGCTGCACGATGTACGGAGGCATCGCTGGGGACCTCCAGGCAAAAATAAAACGCTTGATAAATTACTTTGTACGATTCATCTTCGGGATCCCGTGAGACGCCTCTGTCTCCCGATTTTATGAAGAGTTGAAGTGGCTTTATCTCTTTCCTACTGTTGTAAGTATTTCTTGCTTCCATCCTCTACCAAGTCATTTAATCCCGCTGTCCATCATACATCTTCGATCTCCTTCAATCCAAATCCTCTTTTCATTTCCGCTATACCCGTTCACGGTCTTTAGATTTATATACAACGATCCGACGATCCGCAGCTTTTGACAGATCTTTCCTCATCAGATCCTCATCTTTATTGAATTCCATTCCTCCTTCCAGCCGTCGCTCCAATACTCTTTCCGTCTTCAAATCTCGTCTGGGTCTTTTTTACTTTATGTACGCATATGTACGTATATACAATTAATATCAGAAGTTTGTTTTTGTTTAAAGGTCTAAAAGTTATATCATTAAGGTATATTATGTAATTTCATAATTTTTTATTATTATTTTAAATATTTTCACTTCATTGTTTGTTGATTATCTTGTTCTTTATCATATATTATTTTTACTCTAAAGCTCTAAAGCTCAACTAATATTGCTTGTAATGTTATTCTAAAGGGGCAAGTCCCGGAATAAAGAATTTGTTATTATTATTATTAAATTTTTTTTAAAGAAACCAATTCTTGGCACATTTCGGGCCAGGCAAGTGTGTGAAAACTTCTTTTCACTGATGAAACTAAAAAATGAAAACAAGCTGATTTTTTTCTTTTTTTATTCTGACAGGTCTCGGGGCCAACAACCTTCGAGGAGATCGTAGGGAAGGGTGGAGCTAGATGGGGATTTTGCTAAGGATTAGGATGATAAACAAGGTTCTGGTTAAATTTGGAGAATTTGGATGGAATAAGTTCTAAAACAAATGGGATATTAAAGTCATGATACGAGTATAAGGTATTGTTGGTTACATGGTATGAAAGCATTGACTATTGTTCGAAGGACTTTGGAATGAAAGGATTGGCGTTTGATGTTCGAAAATTTAGCTGTTCCCAAGAGTTCGAGTCCATAGGTCCAGACAGGTTTCAGAATTGTCTAATTAATGATACTGTTCCAGGATCTGAGTTGGATGATAGGATGGCGGTGTCATCAGAAAATGTTTCCAGGAAGGTTTCGGGATGAATAGGAATGTCAGCGGTAAATAAAATGTAGAGGATGGGTCCCAAGACGCTGCTTTGAGGAACACCGGCCTCAACTAGATAATGGTTGGGAAATTCTGTTCCACAGCGGACTCGTAAGGAGCAGTTAGAGAAGTAGGATCGGAGGACTAGGTATAAAGATTGAGGTAAATGGATTTTTAGCTTGAAGAGCAATCCGGCTTGCCATACCCGGTCGAAAGCTTGTGCTATGTCCAGAAAGGCATCGGAACAATAATGTTTGCATTATAGGGAAGGGGAAATATGGTCAACAACTCGGAGTTCTTGTTGAACAGTGGAATGTTGTGAATGAAATCCGATCTGATGGGAAGGAAGATTTTGAGCTTCTATTATGGGAAGGTTTCGTTTGAGAAGGATCTTTTAAAAGATTTTTGAAAGGATTGGGAGTAGACTAATTGGTCAATATGGTGTCATGCTGTTGGGAAGTTTGTCTGGTTTTAGAAAAAGGATGATAGTGGAATGTTTCCATAAGAGAGGAAAGTGGGTAGTGTGTAGGATGTAATTGTAGATGCATGTAAGGAACATAACTGCTTTGGGCGGAAGTTGTCGAAGGTAAGAAGGCCGTATACAGGATGAAATAATTTACGGGGAGTAAGTTTTTTTAGGAGATATTTGACCTCAAAGGAATTATTAGCTTTAGGAGGTAAGGAGAGTGGGATTGGTGATATAAGGAATTATTATAATGATGTGGTGTGAACGGGATTGGAATCTGTACGAGGAGAGAATGCATTGGAAAGGTGTTTGGCAAATTCCTCGGCTTTATATTCATCAGACGCTGCCCAGGAGCCACCACTTCGCTGGATGGGAGGAGAAATGTGGTGAGATTTTAGAATATTTTTAGTGATATTCCACAGGGAATTGTCACGAGCAGAGAGGGAGGATAGGTAGGAATTAAAGGATTGAGAACTAATGGTTGCCAACTCCCGCTTTAGTTGTTTAGAATAATAGTTTAGGAGCGGCGATCGTCTTGATGTTTGGTACGTTGCCATAATGATCTGGCGTGGCGTTTGATATGGATTAGGTCTACGAGGTGTTGCGGTAGTTAGTTTTTGTTAGGAGTTCTTGGGGAGTGACTGAGGGAAGAGGCTTGTTTTACTGTGGTGGTAAAGGAATACAAAGCATCATCAAGGTCTTTTGGGGTTTTTAGGGTTACTCTGAGGTCAATTTCATTGTTCAGGATTTGGCGAAAGAGGTTCCAGTTAACTGGGCCTCTAATGAAAGATGGTGGGGAGGATTTTGGAATTGAAGCTATTGATACAATTGGGATTAATGGACTATAATCAGAGGAAAGTTCATCAAGGCGAGTAATGGGGGAGTTGAGAGGGCCTAATCCGCTGTGGATGAAGAAATCAAGGATATCGGGATTACGGTTAGGATCAGTACGCAAGTAACTAGGTAGGGGAGTAGGGGGAAAGAAGATTAAAACGTTGGGAACTTAGTGCAGAGAGTAATGAACGTCCACGAGAATTCGTGGTTCTGGAACCCCACTGTAGCTGCTTGGCGTTTAAGTCTGCATCTATAATGAAATGATTACCAAAGGAATCGAGGAGCGAAGTGAATTGAGATTCGGAGATGGATTGTTTAGGAGCGCTGTAAGCTGATACAAGTGTGAGTGGGAATAAGAAGTTTTTGATTACTATGGCGGTGGCTTGTATGAAATCATGAGTAGGCAGCGGGAGTGAGGGACTGATGAAAATAACAGCAGTACCGACATGGGCTTTACCGTCTGGGTGGTATGTACGATATGTTAAATATTGAGGTATTTTGAAAAGCTTTTTACTGGTCAGTCTAGTTTCAGTAATTAGTGCGGCATCCAAATTTATGTGAAATGCAGTTATCCCAGTAGAATCATGCAGTTAGTTCGTCGGTGTGATTTCGAACACCATTAGCATTCCAAAGGAGAATGGATATGGGTTTTGTAAGACTCGTTTAAGGATTTCTTAAGGGAAGAATGATTTGGAATACGAGATTGGTAAGGAGTGATATCAGAAGGGTAACAAGAGATTTATATTCAGGAAAGGAAGAATGTTAGCAGACTAGTAAGATCTGTGACATTTGATGAAGGAGGGATATGTTGAATCGTATGCTGATAGGTTTGTTGCGGATTGGATAAATTTTGTGGAATAGGTTGTTGAGGTTGGGGATGAGGTTACTGTAAATGTTGAAGTATGAGTTGTTCCGACAGAGACTCACATTCATTGCTCTTGTTTCCACCTCCAAGTAGTTGAGCGAAAGATACCGCTGATTCCACGAATTTAGAAGGTTCTCCTCTTGGTCTGATTGGCCTGATCGTTTCATCTTGGCACCGTGGTTTTTGGAATCTTGATTTAAGATTCTTATTACTCTGTTGACATCCGCATGATGGTATAGAAGGATCAATCTAATTAGGGATTGATAAATTATTTGCCACTTCTATAATTTTGTTTTATTGAAAACTAGTTTCAAATGTTATACATTCATCTTCAGTTCTAATAACACTCAAAAAATTCTTAAATAAGCAATTCAAAATATTGTTTGGTATTATTATACATATTAAATTAGATGTAATATAAATCTGTATTATAAAATCTTTATGAATTATGAACTTAATTAAGACAAGAAATCAAATACATGTTGGTACTCGCCAAGGTTTAAATGGATTATATCAAACAGAAAAGTTTGTACTGGTTTCTTATCGCATTGAACTAACTATGAAAGAAAGGTAAGTAGGATAGGTAACCTAATGTAATGATATATGTAAACATAGGTTTAAGGGTCGGGGTTTTTCGAGTAATGCCGGTGAGTAACTGGTGTTTCTGTAATAGAAGGAAATAAATTTAAGATTGGACTATTGGAGATATTTATTTGGTCATTTAAGCAAAAATCTGGATTGGATTTGAAGGATTTTATTAATTCATGTGCTTCATATATATTTAATTTGAGGCTGTTTTCAACGTTGAAATCCATTTAAACCTTGGTGAGTACCAACATGTATTTGATTTCTTGTCTTAATTAAGTTCATAATTCATAAATATTTTATAATACAGATTTATATTACATCTAATTTAATATGTATAATAATACCAAACAATATTTTGAATTGTTTATTGATGATTTTTTTGTGTGTTATTAGAACTGAAGATGAATGTATTACATTCGAAACTAGTTTTCAAAAAAACAAAATTATAGAAGTGGCAAATAATTTATCAATCCCTAATCTTATTAATCTGGCAGCCTTTATAGTTAGCCGGATGTCCTTTCAGATAAAGCTACCCGGATCCACCCCTTATAAGGGCATACTGCAGGGGTAATTTTCGCTATTTTGCACTCTTCTGATTTGTACTCTTCGCCGCATTTCACGCATCGCGGTAAGTGATGACAGTAAGTTTCAGTATGACCATATGCCTGGCAACTGTCGCACTGGATAATTTCCCTCTTGGTATAAGGTTTTTCAACCTTTACCCTAGTAGAATATATTTTGTTGATATCGTAAATTTTTTCCACCCCCGGGGATGGTTCTTGGTCTACGAAAAATAAGGGTAGAGGAACTTTATTTTTCACACTTGATTGCTCTTTATTTTCTTTTATGACATTTTATTTTTTCAAAACGCCTATAGAAAATATTCTTTATTATAAGCGGTATATATAAGTTATATATACAGCATTTTTTGCTACTTCTCCTTTTTCTGTAGTGGTGACTACATTTTAAGGAGTTTAGGGATATTATTTTCGTTTCTGTTCTTATATTTCATTGGACTTATGATAAGGTGCTGTGGCACACTTTAGTATTGCATTACTTTACATTTTACTTATTACTAATAATCTAATACTAAGAAATATATTTACAATATTCAAAAAGCTTGTTGCCATCGCACTGGAGCTGATGCTGGCGTTAATGCCTTAAAGAGTTGGTTGGTGGTGACTTGGAGGGAGTCGAAGAATTTTGTATGCCTTCGTCGGATAAACTCTGGAACCGTGGGCAGGTCGAAGAAACCGTGTAGGTGTTCTGGTTCCATCCTCTTCATCGCCGTAGACCGCACCATCTTCCGTAATACGGTATTTTGGAACCGTTGTAGATGGCGTTGTGTTCCTTCTCTGAGGTGCGTGAATAGCGGAGCTCCATACAGAAGAGCTGGCCTTAGTATCCTCTTGTATATCTTAATTTTTAATCTGAGGGAGAGAGCCGGTGACAGCAGTAAATGATGCAGTCGATATGATCGCCTTCTGACCATGCGGCCTTAGAGTAGCAATGGGTCGATAGCGTCATCTGTCGGTCCAGCCTGATGCCTAAATAGACTATTGAGTTAGAAGGCCTCATTTCGGTGTTGGCCACTTTGAGAGGAAGTCCTGATTGTTTCCCCTTTTGTAGGGCGAACTCTACGCAGTCCATCTTGGCCGGGTTCAACTGGATGCTATACCATTTGTTATTTGGCGGACTTTATAAACTAAAGCCGTCAGCTTCTCCTCTAAGGCGCCTTCTGGTGTTGTGGGGTGTAAATTTCTAATCACTACCCTTAGCGATCTCTCCTGTCGTAGTTGGTATGTGTGAAAATCCACTTTAGTTTCGGTGAGATATTTCACAATTTTTTGTTAGGCCTCGCCTGTATCCGGTGATTATTTAGAATATTAGGTTCTACTAAGACACGAGTAAATATCAGAGTCAGTAATTTTATTTTGTGGGCATATAGTAGCTGATTTTTTTCTACATTTTTAACAAAAATTTGCGGCGACCGGGTATCTCTACCTATTGGTGCAGTCTCCATAATTTCTTTTTTGTTCTGAAGTGGCTGATAGGGGTTAGGGGTGAAGGAAGGAGATTCTTTAGACATCACTTGTGATGATGTCCCTGGTTGAGTTTATGGTTCAATTGAGCTAGGTGCCGATAATGGTGGAGTTACCCGTTTTCTGCGACGTTGTTTTTGTTTGGCTGGTGAAGCACGAGGTGTCGAATCAACAGATCTCGATCTTTTTGTAGCAGTCTTACCCGACATTACTTGATGAAAGTAGCGCACGTCTCATTGGGAAAGAAAAAATAAATAAAAATAATAATAGGTGGGAGGGGGAAAATACGTCTGCTTGAACTTTGCCTTGTCTCTAAGATGGGCCCCTCCCGAGGATGGAGGCGAACTGGCGTCAGGTGGCCGAAGTAGACATGTCACCAGGATTGTGATAAGCCACAAGACACTGCTTTCACTTTTCTCAACTATTCACAGTAAATAATAACAGTACTTAATATAGGATTAATCCACTGTATATAACTGCTGTTTACCTACGACCTCGTCAGGTTTTTAGTATAAAATCACTGAAAATTCTTCTGAAAAATGAATAACTCTGAAACAAAACGTGAAAGTTGACCATTACAATCTAGCGCATGCGCAGAACTGAAGCTGATTTTTATAAACGTATATTGACGGATAATAATCACATATAAAAATGGACGCTACTATTAAGATGTGGGCCAATATATAATTATTTTACATCCAATCAAGTTTCTTCGGTTCAGTTGTTGACAAGGAAGTGAATTTCTAACCAATGGTTACCTATGTAAGGATGCCATCTGCCCAGAATCACATTTCACTGTTTTTTTCTGCCAACTCCTTTAAGGATCAGGCAGCCAGTTAATAGTGGGCAGGTTTGACTGGCTCTAGTGTCAACCTACGGCTGAAGGAGTAGACATCACTTTTTTAACAGATGGAAGAAATTTATGAATCACTGTCTCCATTAAGTATTGACATTGAAAAGATCATTCAATCAATTGGCGCGACAACCCATTACTGGGTCCTGGTATCCTCAAGCAGCTTCCGCCAGTTCGTTCGTTGATGTGCAGCTGTCCTCCAATGCGGAACACCAAGCAGGGTCCTTTAATCCTCTCCAACACCGTCTGACCATCTGAGTTATGGGTGGCCTCTCGGCCGGGTTCCGCGCAAGTCCTCATCGAGGAGTTTTCTTGGGATCTCGTGAACTCCCATACTGGCGACGTGGACCGCCCAACGAAGTCTACTGAGCTTAACCATTTTTGTATCATCAGGCTCACTTAACAGTGAGTACACTTCTGCATTCGTTCGCCTTCTCCATGTTTCACCATTTCGTATAGGGCAATAAATACACCGTAATATTATTCTTTAAAAAATTAAAGGTTCTCTTTCATCTGCCTTTGAAAATGCCCAGGTCTCAGATCCATATGTCAACACTGGCCTAATCAGCGTCTTGTACAGTCTTGTTTTAGTGGCTCTGGAAACTAAGCAACTTCTTAAATGACGACGCAGTCCAAAATAGCATCTGTTGGCTGATGTTATTCTCCTCCTTACCTCAGACGAAACATCATTGTTCACATTCACTTGTGATCCCAAGTACACAAATTCGTCGACTCGTTCAAAAGAGTATGACTCGAACTGGACCGTTATTTCAAGGGGACCTCTTGTTTGACCAGCCACCATGTATTTAGTTTTTGAAGAGTTGACAGCCAGCCCCAGCTTCTTAGGAACATCCTCGAGAGCAAGGAATGCTTCTTCTACAGCAGCTATTGATCTTCCTGCAATGTCAAGGTCATCTGCGTAACCCAGTATTTGTACCGTGCCGTTGAGTAATGTGCCGCTAGTCTGGATCTTTGACTCCCTGACAGCCTTTTCCAGACCAATGTTGAAAAGGAGACAGGCGAGGGAATCTTCTTGTCTAACGCCATTATCTGGGATAAATACCTCAGACAGATCTCCCTGGACCCGCACTACACATTGAATGTTTGCCATAAAGCTTCACCAGTCGAATAAGCTTAGTTGGCACGTTTAGGTCTTTCATCTCTTGATATAGAGGTTCTCTTTGAATGCTGCCATAAGCTGACCTGTGATCCACAAACAAGTGGTGAGTGGAGATCTGGTATTCTCTGATTCTTTCTAAAAGTGTACGTAAGGAGTAAATCTGGTCTGTAGTTGACTTTCCATCACGGAATCCGCACTGATATTTGCCTAGCACTTTTTCAACTTGGGGTAACAGTCTTTGGTATAATATATTTGAAAATATTTTGTAGGCACAAGGGAGAAGAGCGATGCCCCGATAGTTACCACATTCCAGTAGATCTCCCGTTATATGGATCGGACACAGTACTGTTTTATTCCAGGCTGTCGGGATCACTTCACTAGTCCAAATCATAATAACTAGGTTGTGAAAATAACATGGTTGGACCAGGTTTTGGGAAGCGTAATAATTAACGAGCCTTTGACCATTATCATTGCAGGTATCATGTAGGCTAAATTTTCCAATGGTTGGAGCATAAAATGGTTCCTTGCCGACCTCGTCGTTAAAGTCATCAGCAAATATTTTAATGTCAGAACGGGAACACCTTCTAATTGTATTTTCCAATAGGTCATAGTATTCCTCCTTAGCTAACTCATCTGAAGTTTCAGTGGGGGAATGACAGCTGAACAGTGTGTAGTTGAAGAATTTCCCCTTTATCCTAATTATGATTAACCGTGGGCTTATAGACTTGAACTCTATGACCAGCTGTTTAAACTTTTTTGCAACGACGAACCCAGTTCCAAAGAGATGTTTTTTCTCATCAACTATAGTATATAGTGTGTTTTTTCTTGTAAATGGATCCCTGTGTGGTCCATCGGATCTCTTGAAGGGCAGTGATGGCGATCTTGTATCCGGTCAATTTCATCTAAGAGCAGTTTTGTTCCTCCGGGTCTAAATAGTGTTAAAACATTCCATGATCCTAGGGTGAAGTCCAAATGACGAGTGCTATGTCGTTCCCTAGTAGGCAATCCGGCTAGTTGATATTGAGGTCTCATAATAAGGTGTGTTTAGGGGAGATAGGTTATCAACCCATTGCCCCGAGTCAGATGGAGGAGCTGCCTCCTCAGGCGCACTGATGCGCTCCTAGGAGAGGTGATCCTAGGGTATGTACTGTGAGTGACCTTGGTCTGTAGTGTGGGTGTGAATGTAGTGTGCTGTTAGTAGTGTACATGTGTGAGTGTCAGTGTACTGTCAGTACAGGAGAACCAGTACCTGGAGAACTGGAGGACCAGTGGCTATCTGCGGTACAACGACCGGGCGATGGGGCCACCTCCCTACGCCAAGAAAAGATCATTAAAGACTTCAAAGCATAGCACTATAAAACCACAATAGGAAAGTGCGAAAAAGTTACAAGATATAGAAAAAATAGAGTATGCATCGAAAAAAATAAAATAGGTGATAGTTCGGGAAGTTGTGAGCTAAAAGTTCGCTTATTACTTCTAGGCTAAATCTCAAAGGATAGATTTATAGCATAAAGCCTTGTTATATGATTTACTGAAGCCTAGGACTTACTGTAGCCTAATACTAAGCCTAGTACTTAGCAATAATACACCAGGTCGTCGCCTTAAGAGCTTCGGATACAATCGTACAATTAGTTTACGTTACAACTTAATTTTCCTTCAATCCAAAAATCGTACTACTGGGCATGTTGATGTATTGTGTGCTGCGGCAAAATGTGGAGGTCCGTGAGCACTTTGCCAGTAGTTAAACATTTGGCTAAAACAAAAAAAACATCAGTTACACGAGTGAAACCCAAAAGTGATATTCCGTCCATAATATCCTTACATTTCTGCCGACTGAATGGGTGAATTATTGTCTTGTCAGGTATTTCATTAAAAGGGAACGCTTCCCTCATGAACTTTTTTTCAATGACTGTAATTGATTTCAAATGATGTAAGTATTTATAGCGGATGGTCTTATTCAATTTTCGTGGGCTTGAGAAAAATGGAATTCTAAAAAAGAAAAGAAAATGTGCTTGAAATTTAAAATATGTAAGGAAGGAAGGAGTATAGAAATACTATTTATTTATCTCCCTCTGTAATTGTTTTATTTTCTTATTCTCCGCTTTAATCTTTAGGCCAGAAGATAAAAATAAAATTTAGACAGTCGTTTCTCTAGACTTCCCTAATAGTGGTTTTTCTTGGGTGATGCTGGCACAAGCTATATCATTTATCTTAAGCTATCCAAAAGTTAAGGTGCTTGTTCAAAAACTTTAGGGATGCGTAATGCAATACCTATTTTTAATTTATTACCCATTGAGATTCTTTGGAGGGGGAGAGGGTTCACCTCGTCCTAATCGTGAGTGTGATTAGCGCCGCTCAATGTGAATTGAAAGATTTGAGATGATGTGTTCTCACTCAGCAAGAAAAAATGTTTATGAACTTAAGGCCTTTTTTATCATCTTATAATCAATGTACATTGTTATACATAATATAGTTATTATCCGGTTACCTAAAAATACTTTCATCTGTAATTTTTAAATTTTCGTTTTAATAAAAATCATGTAGCAGTATATTAGAATTAGTAGCAGCTTCTCATAATTTTAAAGGTTTCCAAACTCATGCTATATATACAACCACTACCTATCATACTTGTTGTATAAGTAATACATTATTAGCTAATTATCGATAACGTTTTCTTATTTTTTAAGAAAATTCTGTAAATTTTAATGAGAGTACTGTATCATTTGAAAATATTGGTGAAAAACTCATATTAGAAGAAGATATGGAAAATAGAACCGTTACTAAAGCCATTGCGCTAGATGATCAAGTATCAGGTATGTTTTTATCATAGTATTCTTGCTTTGTTATTAGAACATTACTTGAAATTTTATACTTGTAATCACAAAGGAAATCAGTCAATAATTGTCTCTCTTGCCTCGCTTCTGTATAACGTCCATTTTAATCAGTGTTTCTTTTCTTCTCAACAACACGTTTTTCTTGTAAAAATTATTCAAAATTGTTGGCATTCTGAACACCATACTAAACATTACATATGGATGGCCATAAGGCCAGTAGGAATTCTTCCAGGGTTATTCAGCGTGTTCATCTTTAAGGACATTTTACAGAAAAACTGTTGGTCTGGGAGAAAAATAATACAGGGACAAATTTTATACCGTAGCGTTTTCTTCCGGAATATGCCTACAATTTGAAATTTGGACGCCGAAGACTGTGGCTTTCGCAGATGACCTCTGTGATTGTGCACATCATTTGAAGGGGTAATAAAAGTTAAAACGAATGGTGCATAATGCGTTTTGATATATTTAAACTATTTTCAATTAACTAGTTAAGCATTTAATTGGAATAATACAGTCCCTACCGGCTTGATTACAATTTTATTTTAAAAATGGAGTAAGAAAAAAATCAGAATCATGTATCATGTTCTTGTAACCCACATCAATTCGGACGCACGTAAGGCACGTACACGCTACACAAAGCTAAAAATTGTCAATTTAGTGGCCAAAACTCTATATCTATTAAATTAAAAGATGATAAATGAAAAATTCTTCTTTCATATTGAATTATGGAATGTCATTTATTAGTAAGAGTGGTAAAAATATATACAGATTGTCTCTGGGCCTATGAAATTAGTTTTATTCTAAATTCTTTCCTCACTTTATTTTAAATAAAACAGTTTATAGGGCCATCCAAATGGGAAGAAATTAACTAATATCCTTCCTATGAGCTTTCTACGTACACAATTGTCTTTTTCAGGCGTTATTTATGTTTATTTATGAATAATTGATACTTGAAGGAATAAAAAATCTAACTTAACAATATATTTTTTTTTCCTCGTGATTTATCGTATTCCAATGGAAAACATGAGGGCCAAATAAGATAACTAGAAGCATATTTTAGGCTTTTGCATAAATTAATGGTCTACAAATATATGCAATGTTCAAAAATAATTTTTGTGCTATTTAGTAGACTTTTCTGGAAATTAAATTTTATTTTATTAAATTTTATCCCGTATTCTCGAACAATTATTTCCGATAGGTGAAATAATTGTAGTACTTATTAAAATAATTTACAAAATAAAAATAATCTATATAAAGATTATATTTGTATTTTCTGGACTCAGAAGTTACCGACTCAAGAGGTTTTTTGAGAAGTACACCACAAAGAGGAGAGATCAGAATATAAAGAGGATACTTACTTTGACGATTTGAGTTATGTGACAGAGGATGGGCCAATACCAAAGCATGACAATGTGAGTTAATTATTTGGAGCAGAAGAAGTAATAATCAAAGCTGTAGATCTATGACATAAATTTAGATTTGGGATAAGTTTGTGACACTATTTGGGCAAATCAGCGTTTAAAATCGAAATATTGACAGATTCCAGCTTCCAATTCGTTCTAAGAGAGCTTCGGACTACCATAATGAAGTTGAATAAATCAGAAGATGTACATCCTAAAGAATCACCACAAGGAGGTGTGACCTTTGCGTCAGCTTCTGTGTTTTATTGCAAGTTACATTTTCCTATATTATTTTGTAAATTATTTTAATAAGTACTACAATTATTTCACTCATAAATGTTCGAGAATACAGAATAAAATTTAATAAAATAAAATAAAATAAAATAAAATTTAATTTCCAGAAAAGTCTGCTAAATAGCACAAAAATGGAAATTAATAATTGGCGGGTCAGATTGGCCCAGCTTTAACATTTCTGTTTCCCTTCAAGCTTTACCATTACAGGGTTAAATATATTAGTTATTAAAAAAAAGAAAAAAGAAAGTCAAAGTAGCATAGAAAGTTTAATTGGCAACATATGGTTATAATTTTTTTTCACAGTAGTAGAGGGATTATGGAATTAAAATACCATAATACAATTTGATCGATCAATCAGTGTTAAATAGATCTGAAGATTTGAAACTCTATTTTTGAACATTGTATATATTTGTAGACCATTAATTTAGGCAAAAGCCTAAAATATGCTTCCAGTTATCTTATTTGGCACTTACGTTTTCCATTGGAATACGATAAATCACGAGAAAAAAAAATATTGTTAAGTTAGATTTTTTATTCCTTCAAGTATCAATTATTCATAAATAAACATAAATAACGCCTGAAAAAGACAATTGTGTACGTAGAAAGCTCATAGGAAGGATATTAGTTAATTTCTTCCCATTTGGATGGCCCTATAAACTGCTTTATTTAAAATAAAGTGAAGAAAGAATTTAGAAAAAAACTAATTTCATAAGTCCAGAGACAATCCGTACTTATTTTTACCACTCTTACTAATAAATGACATTCCATAATTCAATATGAAAGAAGAATTTTTCATTTATCATCTTTTAATGAATAGATATAGAATTTTGGCCACTAAATCGACAATTTTAAGCCTTGTGTGGCGTGTACGTGCCTTTCGTGCGTCCGAATTGATGTGGGTTTGTAACCCATGTATCATGTATCATGGTTCTTGTAGAACATGATACATGTTACGTGTTACGTGTTATACATGTTACATATGTAAAGTATTAAGGCATTTTGAAAAGCTGTTTACTGGTCAGTCTAGTTTCAGTAATTAGTGCAGCATCCATATTTTTGTCAAGCAATAATGCAGTTAGTTCGTCGGTGTGATTTCGAACACCATTAGCATTCTAAAGGAGAATGGATATAGGTTTAGTAAGACTCATTTAAGGATTTTTTAAGGGAGGAATGAAGTGGGATACGAGGTGGGTAAGGAGTGATTTCAGAGGGGTAACAAGAGATTTCAATTCAGAAAGGAAGGATGTTAGCAGACTAGTAAGATCTGCATTTGATGGAGGAGGGATATGTAAAATCGTATGCTGATAGGTTTGTTGCGGATTGGATCAATTTTGTGGAATACGTTGCTGAGGTTGGGGATGAGGTTGCTGGGAATGTTGAAGTATGTGTTGTTCCGGCAGGGCCTCACATTCATTGCTCTTGATTCCACCTCCAAGTAGTTGAGCGAAAGATACCGCTGATTCCACGAGTTTAGAAGGTTCTCTTCTTGGTCAGATTGGCCTGATCGTTTCATCTTGGCACCGTGGTTTTTGGAATCTTGATATAAGATTCTTAGTAATCTGGCAGCCTTTATAGTTAGCTGGATGTCTCTTCAGACATAGTGCGCATACTGCAGGGGTTATTTTCGGTTTTTGCACTCTTCTGATTAGTGCTGTTCGTCGCATTTCACGCATCGCGGTAAGTAGTGACAGTAAGTTTTAGAATGGCCATATGCCTGGCAACTGTGGCACTGGACAATTTCCTTCTTGGTATAAGGTTTTTCAGCCTTTACACTAGTAAAATATATTTTGTTGATATCGTAAATTTTTCCACACCCGGCGATGGTTCTAGGTCTACGAACAATAGGGGTAGAGGAACTTTATTTTTCACACCTGGTTGCTCTTTATTTTCTTTTATAACATTTGTCATTTGGCGGACTTTATAAACTAGAGCCGTCAGTTCCTCCTCTATGGCGCCTGCTGGTATTGTGGGGTGTAAATTTCTAATCACTACCCTTAACGATCTCTCCTGTCATAGTTGGTATGTGCGAAAACCCACTTTAGTTTCAGTGAGATATTCCACAATTTTTCGTTAGGCCTCGGCTGTGTCCGGTGATATTTTAGTATCATAGGTTTTACTAGGCCACGAGTAAATATCAATTTAAATATCAATAAGTAATTTTATTTAGCTGGGCACATAGTAGCTGATTTTTTTTTATATTTTTAACAATTTTTTTGCCGGGGATCTCTGGCTATTGATGCAGTCTCCATAATTTCTTTTTGGTTTTGAAGTGGCTTACAGGGGTTACGTGTGAAGGAAGGAGATTTTTTAGACATCACTTGTGATGATGTCCCTGAGGCTCTGGTTCAATTGAGCTAGGTGCCGTTACTGGTGGAGTTACCCGTTCACTGCGACGTTATTTTTGTTTGGCTGGTTACTGCGACTGTGTTTTTGAAGTACGAGGTGTCGAACCAACAGATCTCAATCTTTTTGTAGTAGTCTTATCCGACATTACTTGATGAAAGTAGCGCATGTCTCATTGGGAAAGAAAAAATAAATAAAAATAATAATAGGGGAGGGGGAATACAGCTGCTTGAACTTTACCTTGTCTCTACGATGGGCCCCTCCCGAGGATGGAGGTGAACTGGCGTCAGGTGGCCGAAGTAGACACGTCACCAGGATTGTGATAAGCCACTAGACACTGCTTTCACTTTTCTCAACTATACACAGTAAATAATAACAGTACTCAATATAGGATTAATCCACTGTATATAACTGCTGTTTACCTACGACCTCGTCAGGTTTTTAGTATAAAATCACTGAAAATTCTTCTGAAAAATGAATAACTCTGAAACAAGACGTGAAAGTTGACCATTACAATCTAGCGCATGCGCAAAACTGAAGCTGATTTTTATAAACGTATATTGACAGATAATAATCACATATAAAAAGGGACACTACTATTAAGATGTGGGCCAATATATAATTATTTTACATCCAATCAAGTTTCTTCGGTTCAGTTGTTGATAAGGAAGTACTGATTTCTAACCAATGGTTACCATTTAAGGATGCCATTTGCTCAGAATCACGTTTCACTGGTTTTTCTGCCAACTCCTTCAAGGATCAGGCAGCCAGTTAATAGTGGGCTACGGCTGAAAGAATAGACAACACTTTTTGAACAGATGGATGAAATTTATGAATCACTGTCTCCATTAAGTATTGACATTGAAAAGATCATTAAAGACTTCAAAGCATAGCACAATAAAACCACAATAGGCAAGTGCGAAAAAGTTACAATATATAGAAAAGTAAAGTATGCATCGACAAAAATAAAATGGGTGATAGTTCGGGAAGTGGTGAGCTAAACACATCATCTCAAAACTTTTAATTCACATTGAGTAGGGATGTGCAAGCGGCGCTAAAACCTTAAAAGATTTGAGATGATGTGTACCACTCAGAAAGAAAAAAATGTTAATGAATTTAGGGCATATTTTATCATCTTATAATCAATGTACATTGTTATACAAAATATAGTTATTATCCGGTTACCTAAAAGTACTTCCATCTGTAATTTTTAAATTCTCGTTTTAATAAAAATCGTGTAGCAGTATATTAGAATTAGTAGCAGCTTCTCATAATTTCCAAGGTTTCCAAACTCATGCTATATATACAACCACTACCTATCATACTTGTTGTATAAGTAATACATTATTAGTATTGTATTTTAATTATCAATAACGTTTTCTTATTTTTTTAAGAACCTCCTGTCAGTTTTAATGAGAGTACTATATCATCTGCAGAAGTTAATACACATGATGCTGAAAATCTAATATTACCGGAAGATATGGAAAATAGAACCGTTACTAAAGCACTATGTTTTCCAGATTACACAACCATTGCGCTAGATGATCAAGTATCAGGTATGTTTTTATCACAGTATTCTTGCTTTGTTATTAGAACGTTACTTGAAATTTTATACTTGTAATTAAAAAGGAAATCAGTCAATAATTGTCTCTCTTGCCTCGCTTCTGTATAACGTCCATTTTAATCAGTGTTTATTTTCTTCTCAACACCACGTTTTTCTTGTAAAAATTATTCAAAATTGTTGGCAAAACCAGAATTCTGAACACCATACTAAACATTACATATGGATGGCCATAAGGCCAGTAGGAATTCTTCCAGGGTTATTCAGCGTGTTCATCTTTAAGGACATTTTACGGAAAAACTGTTGGTTTGAGAGAAAAATAATACAGAGACAAATTTTATGCCGTAGCATTTTCTTCCGGAATATGCCTACAATTTGGAATTTGGACGCCGCGTACTGTGGCTTTCGCAGATGACCTCTATGTCTGTGCACATTATTTGAAGGGGTAATAAAAGTTAAAACGAATGGTGCAGAATGGGTTTTGATATCTTTAAATTATTTTCAATTAATTGGTTATGCATTTATTTCGAATAATACAGTCCCTACCGGCTTGATTAAATTTTTATTTTAAGAATGGAGTAAGAAAAAATCAGAATCATTATCATGTTCTTGTAACCCACATCAATTCGGACGCGCGTAAGGCAGGTACACAGGGCTAATAATTGTCGATTTAGTGGCCAAAATTCTTATATATATAAGATATATATATATATATATATATATATATATATATATATATATATATATATATATAAAATATAACTCTTCATTAAAAGATGATAAATGAATGATTCTCCTTTCATATTGAATTATGGAATGTCATTTATTTGTAAGAGTGGTAAAAATATCAGATTGTCTCTGGGCCTATGAAATTAATTTTTTTCTAAATTCTTTCTTCACTTTATTTTAAATAAAACTGTTTATAGGACCATCCAAAGGGGAAGAAATTAACTAATATCCTAATGTTTATTTATGAATATTACTTCCTATGAGCTTTCTACGTACACAATTGTCTTTTTCAGGCGTTATTTAAGTTTATTTATGAATAATTGATACTTGAAGGAATAAAAAATCTAACTTAAAAATATATTTTTTGTTCTCGTGATTTATCGTGTTCCAATGGAAAACAAAGTGCCAAATAAGATAACGGGAAGCATATTTTAGGCTGTTGCCTAAATTAATGGTCTACAAATATATGCCATGTTCAAAAATAGAATTTCAAATCTTCTGATCTATCTAACACTGATTGATCGCATTTGATCGATCAAATTGTATTATGGTATTTTAATTCCATAATCCCTCTACTACTGTGAAAAAAATAAAAACCAAATGTTACCAATTAAACTTTCTACTTTGCTAATTAACCATGCTACTTTGATCAGATAAGGTTGTTAATAGATTACCGAAAGCTCAACAGGGAATCAATTCCGGATCTATACCCTCTGCCAAATATAGACGATCTGCTGGGAAGATTAGGGAAAGCCACTGTATTCACAGCAATAGACCTTTGTCAGGTTTCTACCAGATCAAAACTTTGTCAAACTTTCCTACTACCTTTCAAAGAACTATGAATATTATATTTGCAGATATACCATCTGTTTTTGTGTACATGGATGACATTATCATCTTTTCGGAAAAGTCCAATGACCATCTAAAACATATAAAGGCATTTCGGGAAAAATTAAAGAAACATAACTTGAAGATACAGCTATATAAAACCGAGTTCAGCAAGAGAGAGTTATTATTTCTCGGCCATATAATAAGTGAGCATTGGATTGAGCCTAACCCAGCTAAAATAAAGGCAGTCAAAGAATTTAAATTATCTAAGACGGAAAAAGAAATAAAAAGCTTCTTAGGCCTAACGGGATTTTATCGTAAGATGATTCCCAATGTGCTAAAATAGCCACTCCCATGACGAATAAATGGAATAATAGAATAAAATAATGTTTATTAATTATTATGTACTTAATTAAACTTAACCAGTCTCTACCGATATTTCGGAGGAATTCTACACAGATAATGGAGTGAGGCAGGGAGATGCACTCGCATGCCTGCTCTTCAACCTGGCCGCAGAAGGAGCTGTCAGGAGATCGGGTATTCAGGTTGGTGGGACCTTGTTTAACAAACTGATGCAGCTGCTGGGCTATGCTGGTGACTTTGACATAATGGCCAGATCCAAACGAGTCCTAAGGGACGAATTTCTTGTCCTCGAGGAAGCTGCAAAAAAAGTTGGATTAAAAGTAAATCAGTAAACAACAAAGTATTTGCAGGTTGGAGGGCTAGGAAACCACGAGGAGTACTTCGAGGTAGGACAGTATAGATTCCAGGTGATCAACAACTTTATCTACTTGGGAAGTGAGATAAACTCCCAAAACGATATCTCCCAAGAAATTAAGCTTAGGTTAATAATCGCTAACAGGTGCTAGTACAGCTTATCAAAAAACTTCAGGAGCCGATATCTGTCAAGGAAGACAAAAATCAGTCTATACAAAACTATAGCCTGTCCTGTACTAATTTATGGCTCGGAGGCATGGGCCATTAAGAAGGCGGATGAAAAACGGCTCTTGGTGTTCGAAAGGAAGATATTGAGAAGGATACCCATCAAAGTAGGCGAGACATGGAGAAGACGACAGAACCTTGAATTGTAAGGGCACTTTGAAGATAAAGAAATCTCCAAAGTCATAAAATTGGAAAGACTTCGATGGGCTTGCCATCTAGCCAGAATGGATGATGGCGAGATTCCGAGATAAGATGGACACAGAAGAGATCTTTGGGGCAAGGAGAGTGGGACGACCGAACGTAAGGGAGATGGATAGTGTGGCTGAAGATGCGAGGACTCTTCTTGGCCTGCGGGACTGGAGGACTGCTGCACAGGACAGAACCAATTGGCGGAGGCTACATGAGGCGGCCCGGACTCGGTGACGAGTTGTTGCGCCGGCTATGTATAAGTCTCTACCATTTAAATATTGTATTAATTCGTCATCCCTCAATTGATCTTTATTAAAACAACCTCTGCGAACCTCTGATAATATTGGGCAAGAGGCTATGAAGTGCCATGTATTTTCTATTTCATTGGTATTACATAGAGAGCACCTTTGCTTTTCACCTTCTTTATATATTCTATAATTTAAATCAAGGAGTTATTCTCTCGCTTTGAAAATCCATTTAATATCGGTTATACTTTTAATACCTGAAAAATAACTCTCCTATAAATTATATGATAATTGTTTATACAGTAAGTATTTCGTTGAATTATTCGCCTTTTCGATTATGCTATTATTAAAGGATTCTTGTAAATTATTTCTGAGCTGTAAAAATAAATCTTTTAGGTTATCAATATTATTTATATTAATCTGATGTTCCATATTGAATCTAATTGTTAACAAGGTAGTATACATCCGCACGATGGAATAGAAGGATCAATCTCTGATTAATTGTAAACTGTTTTAAATTATGGATCCAAAAGGCATTGTTTTTAATAACTTCTTTCGCTAAGAACTTTGGTAGTCTGTTTACTTTCATGTTTAAAACATTTATTATGTCATCGTGATGGAGTTTCAATGCAAAAAAGAAAAGAGGTTGTCTTCTGGTTTCTATATGAATTATATAACGTGGAGTGTATTGGGGTAGGCTAAATAATTTTTTAACAAAAAAACATAATAATTTTTCTATTTCATAAAATTCCTAATATCTCCATACTTATGCACCATATCCGGCAATTGACCTAAACACTGTGTTAAAACCATCTATTTTGGCTGAAAAAGGTATTATATTACTGGATATAAAAATTTTCCAAGCTGTGTTTATTTCCGTTTTAGCTTTTCCCAATTTTTCTTAAAAGTGTTTACTCATTGACTAATTGCTACTCAAGGTAATACCTAAATATTTAAATTTTTTGAATATCTCTATTTTTTCCTTTGATCCCAATTTCCCTCCATTTCTATACACTATTATTTTTGATTTTTCTAAATTTATATTTAGTCCCCATTTTTCTAGGTTGTTTATCTTATATTGTAAAGTAGTTGGGTCAACTACTGTAGCCAACGCTACGATATCGTCTGCATATACTAAAAGTCTGATATTTTTTCCTTTAATCAAAAGACCTCCAATTTCATCCTCCAGATCGCTAATATAGCAAGAAATTAAAAATGGGCTCAAAATACACCTCTGTTTAAGTCCTATCTTGACCTTAAAAACATATTTATATGTACATATTTATTTGTTCACCATTTATTATTATAAATTTAAAACTCTTTGTATAAATAAGATTGACAACCCCATTATCTTTAACAACAATTGTAACACCTGACCCAACACCAAATCCTACTGACCAATCATCCGTCTATGAAGCAAGGGCCAGAGCTTGGCATTCCTGCCTTAACGAAAAACAAAAATCTTAGTTCGGAGGTCCTCACTTTAAAAAGAAGGGAATAGTTATGGTAAAGAACTATGCTGAGTTGACACTCTGAGGCACCCCCCTCTCCCGCTCCTATATATACACCTATAAATCTTAAGCTTGTTTAGATCTGTACCAGTAGTGTGTAGCTAGTCGTAATACAAGTTGTAGCTTTTATTTTTAAATAAAGTTTTTTTTTTTTAATTTTTCCGCCGTTGAGTTTCGTAATTCTTGACACCAAAAGCTACTCTCATGAAATAAAATAATATATAAGAATCGAGACTGTGTTTGGTAATCTTCCTATAGCAACTGGAAATAAATTATAAAATGGTCTACCTACAGTTTCGAATAGAAAATGTTATACTGTTATACATCAAAACCATATTTTGAATACTGAGCTAATATATTTATTTTTGTTCTTTGGGTTTTCATGATTCTTTTGGTAGAATGGTTTAACAAATCTTGAAGGCTCGTTACCGCGACTTTCCAGTTAGTTGCAAATATGAAATATGAGACCATATATCGGGATCTATCTCCGACTGGGTTGGAAAGACGATAATGTTTTATTGGCTTCAGAAAAAATAATAGACCAAAGAAAAATTAAAATAAACTAGTTTTATTAGGCCTTATTTTTAGTTTTATTACACCTATAATTATATTTTAGAAACGTGGAAATGTCTGTGAAATTATTGAATAACGATTGCGAAATTATTTCGACTATGTTAAATACATCAGTTATCAAAAAATCAAGATAAAGTCAAAGTATAATAGAAAGTTTAATTGGTAACATTTGGCGGTGTATGGTTCCTAAAATATCATAATACAACTTAATCGATCAAATGCGATAAATCAGTATTTGATAGATCTGAAGATCTAAAGACTTATTTTTAAACATTACATATATTTGTAGGCCATTAATTTAGGCAAAAGCCTAATACAGTGGAGCGTCGATTATCCGAACGTCAGTTATCCGAACGTTCGATTATCGGAACTGTATTTTTTTTTGTTTTTTTTATGTGAGTAATTTTAATTAAGTTGATCATGACATTTTATATGCCACAGCATTAATTTTGATAAAGCTTTGATTAGATACACTTTGATTATTTTTTTGCATACACGTAAATACATATTTTTGTTCATTTCATTATGTACATGTGATTAGTGTGTTTAACTTAGGTTAAACAATTTATATGTACTTTATGACACTGTTTTTTTCACTATCCACATACATACTATATTTATATAAATAAACAAACAAAGTTGTTGTTTTAGATCTTCCTTTTCCTTATTATCTATAAACAAATAAAAAATAATAAATATATATATATATATATATATATATATATATATATATATATATATATATAGTGTGCTAGTACGTGAATTTCGATTATCCGAACTTTTGATTATCCGAACCACCACTGACAACATTAGTTCGGATAATCGACGCTCTACTGTATTTGCTAAAGTTTGCTAAATCCAGAGATTTAGTTTTTGAAATGTTTTGTATTTTTTATTCCTTCAAGTAATAATAATTCATAAATCTTGTAAATCAGTATGCCTTGCTCAGTAAATGCCTGAGAAAAGCGATTATATACGTAGATATCACACAGAAGAGGATATTAGGGAATTTCTTCCCCTTTGGATGGCCCTATACCGCAGTATAGGGCAGTGAAGCAGTTAGAAACAATGAGAAAGTAGAAATAGATGTATGTAGTCAAACTGATGAAAGCAATTTTATTGATAAAACTATTGTTCTCTCCTATTCC
Organism: Rhaphigaster nebulosa; assembly: GCA_948150685.1. NCBI lineage: Eukaryota > Metazoa > Arthropoda > Insecta > Hemiptera > Pentatomidae > Rhaphigaster > Rhaphigaster nebulosa. Next base: position 28,284,206 of record OX411307.1, on the reverse strand, counting down.
AGAGAGGAGAGATTGCAGACTGATAAATCCAATCCCCCACCCCTCGGATCCCCTTCCACCACTTCCTCTCTCCTACTCCTCGCATCTCTCCCCATCGCCACTACTTATCCCTTCCACCTCCCTTCCATCTCCACCAACGGTCCCCTCTAGTAGTTACAACTTACTTATTGAAAGAAAACATAATCACAAAATAAGATACAGCTACACCACTTCACCTTACAAACAGCTTAATTCTTTACATAAGATATGACTTTACTATATCTATTCCGAACAATACAATAATAAGAATAACAATTCTCCACAACACAGGAAAAATTCTCTTTTTAAAAATAACCTTTCCCTTATCTACACTAATATATTTTATAAAAACAATTATAATTTCATATTTTGCTTATACAGTCACATTATACTCCAGTATATTTTATGATTATATATATTATATTTATATTCTGATATATCCTTTTAATAAATATTTATATATAGAATCAATTATCAATAAGGTAATAAAATATTATTCAATAATACCAGAATCATACCAAAACTTCAATAGTAAAAATAAAGATAATCTTCATCTTACGTTTAGAAATACCTCAACTAGTACAATAGGTCCCGCAATGTCCCAAATGATAAGGAAATAATTAGCGGGACAGTAATGGCATAAGGACTCAGTGGGAGATAATGAAGATCCTTTTAGAAGACAGCAACCCAGCCGTGTTATGTCTACAGGAAACTAAATTAACATCTTGACGAAACTTAAATATAAAAGACTAGTATACAGAAAAGACAAAGAAATAGGAGGAGAAAAAAGAGCTTACGGAAGAGTCGCTACCACAGTAAGAAAAGCTATATACTCTGAAAAACTATATGTACTAACTCCCTTACAAGCAATATTCGCAAGAGTTAAATTACGCTTCACTGTAACAATCTGTTGTATATTTTTTATAATTTCGACATTATGGTTTTTCTGTGATGAAATAAACAATAATTAAAACGAAAACTGCTTTTTCCGACGGCTATTCACGTGATAAAAATTGAAATGCGGTAATAAATTGAGCATAAGATATAGGGACAGTAGTTGCAAAAATGATTTCAATGGATCCGGAAAAGTAAATGTCAAAGTTTTGTTGGGTAATAATCATAATCGGCTAAAGTGGGGACGTCCCCACTACCCACCTCTTAACCTTCCCGCTTTAGGCAACAAGAAACATAAAAACATAACATAGCGTCGTTTGGTCAGTAATAGAAATAGAAACGAAAAAAACAACAAAAAAAAAAAACGGAAATACACACAAACAGAATGCATCAATGAAATAATGAACGTAGAATTCAAGGAATGTGTCATTGAGTCATATGAAGGAATATGTCATACCATTTTAAAGTTAGCGATAAAATAAACAAAAATGGACTCAAAATATATATTTACTATTGTAATTTGACCAGGGCAGCGTTTCACAATGAAACCACTTCCTAAGCTAACCTCGCAACCAACGGAAACAAATACACTATTCAGTGGACATGTTCCGTCCGTAAAAAAGCAGTATAAATGGGTACCCCACTTTACCCAACTCTCCCCTATCTATAATTAATCACAGAGTCCTCTTCCAGACCATGTTCCACCAATCTCCTGAGCCTCTGTTCCAGTATTCCTCTATATAATTTATATAATACAGAGGATAGGCATATTGGTTTAAAATTCTCACACTTTATCTGGTTGCCTTTCTTAAAAATCAGAATTATAATATTATTTTCCCAGTCATGTGGTATTATCTTTTCCGACCAGATCTTTTGAAAGAGGTTCTGTAGACACTTGACCATTTCTTCTCCACCTAATTTTATGAATTCTGGCGTGAAACTATCTCTTCCTGCTGCTTTGCCCAGTTTTATTTTCCTAACATCAAAGCATTTCTTTTATCAGCAAATTATATTCGAATTCTCCAACGTTATATAGATATATATGTAATATAGTGTTCTATATTTATATGTGAACTCTATATGACACTTGCAATAATAATAAAACATGTTTATGCATTTTAATAAGGATACTCCAAATAATTTTAATAGGGATTCCCCACATTATCGGAAGGGGTACCCCAGTTTACCCACACCTTCTGGTAAAATAGGGTATTTTTTTGTTTTTTATTTTTATTTATTTAAGCCACACTATTCTGATTTCATCCAGAATATTTAATTTATTTATTAATAATTTTACTTATTATAAAATATATATCAAGACTTAGAACTATTTTATTTCTCTTTCCGAAGCTAATAGCCATATCTGGGCATTATATTTATAGTATGATTCCATATTTAATTATGTTCCCTATTGACATACATTATTAAAGTGAAATAGTCAAAAAACCGAATTTTAAATTTGACATAATCTTTCTTCTTGGCGTTTTGACTTTATTTTAATAACGTATACCTTAAACTTAAATACCTAGTTTAGTTTTATATCGCCAATTATAATTGTTTTTACCATGGAATGAAGTATTAGTTTTCCTTACCATAAGTATAAAATTATTGTTAACTTGTCACTTAATTTTGTTTTAATGACATATAATCTTCAGCTGGAGGGTATTATATTTTTGATTAGCCTACAAATGTTATATATACGTACATGTGCCATATGCTGGAAATGCTTTCGCTAACTAATGATATAATATATCAACAAAGGGATATGTTTGATGAATATATTAAATATATGATTTATAATATATTTGTTTCAGAAACGAGAACTTTTGGCTATAAAGAAACTATATCAACGACTTCGTTTATGCAGCAAGTAACAGAATACTTACGAAGTCTTTTATCAATGCAAAAAGCTGAAAGGAATTTTATTAAAGGTTTAATTTCTGATGGTAATAAAACCCAAGTTTCAGATGCAGATACAGGTATGTAGTAATCACAGTGAAATATAATTCTTAGTCATTAATTTAACTATCATTATATAGAATTAAGCCATATTGAATACTTATTTTATTGTTTGATTTGTTATTAATTAAACTACATATTTGATCTTTCTTAACATTTAATTCAATATTAAATTATGTTTTTTTTTCTAAAATTCGATTTATTTATGAATGTTTAAAAACCAGTGTCCCACCTTTCCCAGCAAATTACCTCATTTTATATTCATTAAATTGGTTACACGACCAAACATATTTCTTTTTCTTCTGAGTTTTGTACTTTACTTTTTATAGCAACGTCAACTATGCCTTATTGCCAAGAGGAAGTTGGTTCAACATCATTTAGTGATTACGTAACGGAGTATTTAAGATTGTTACTCCGCAACAGCTTAAAAATGAAAGTATTGCCCAACAATACATCCGAATTACAAAGTGGTAAGCCAAATCTGTCTATATGTAACTAATAAATAAATCCTTTAGTAATGTAAAATTTTATATGGATAATGCAATGGTTTACTCACAAACACAGATTAAGTAAAATATATAAATACGTGTTTTTTTACCGAATGGTACTTATACCTACTATACCGATACTATACCATTTGAAGATATCCGACCGGGAGATAAGACAACTTTACCCTATTTGTTACTTGTATCCTGTATGTGGTCAATGAGCCTGCTTGTTGAGGGCTAGCTAAGTTTCCATGGAGTAGCGATAGACTGACTACTTACAATTCGATAACCGGTTCTTTGGGACCTATTCACCAAATGTCCTTCTCAGATGAGGTACGTTCAAACACTTTAAGCGTTTAGTGATGGATTAATATAAGTATAGCCATGGACCATGGTTGTTCGTTCAACCAACCTCTCACCCCCTTCACACCCCCCTCTCTTCCCACCTACGTAAACTAATCAATTTTAGAAACAACTTTAATATATTACTTGGCAACATAAGAATAAGCATACCCCGAGTGACATGCCTGTTGTCAGAATTGCTTGACACCCATGTTGCCAATATAAAGTAAGGGCAGACATAAGGGTCATGCAACGTTGCCTCTTGTGAAGAACGATCACCTCTCCAAGTGCTGAAGTTCGATAATTCCCAACTCCAAATACCTATTGCAAATGTCATTCCACCTAAAATGTTGCTCAAATATTTACCATGGATCCAGGAGTAATTTTTATTATATTTCAAAAATTGAATCCCTAAATGACATTACACTTAATTGAAAAATGAATACTGAACCTCATAAAACCCAAATCTTCAAAGTATTTTCTCACACAAACTTTTATCGTCGGTCGCGGTAATTACGCTGTTTAATTTTGCAGATTAGCCATCTGAAGTCTCCTGTCTCAGGCCAAATATTCTTATCGAAAATCTAAAAGCGTTCTTTTTTCCTTGATGAATGCTACCACGTTTTGCTACCCTACTGAACAACAGGATGAATAATAGCTTTGTAAATCGTTATTTTAACATTTCAGGACAGTTGACGCAAACTGAGTGATATTTTGACAAAAATTAGAAGTATTTTCCTGCATTTGAATTTGCTTTTATTTTTAGTTGAATTTTATTTCATTTAGGTATACATTGAAGTTACTCAAAATTATCTACGTAATCAAATGTGTTCCCCCGATATCTGTATTACTAAAACGGTCGCCCTTGTCGCTACTTACTATATCATTTGTTTTATTCCTTTTTACTTCGATACTTAAAATTCTTTGCCACCATCTACCAGTGTTCCTCATCTTCAACAAACAAGTCGGCGTTTCCAAGCACTGGAATATTTCCGTACAGAGTTGAACCACTTTCGGTACGAATTACCTTTCTAATGACGTATTCCAATGCTAAATTAAATAAAACTGGGGAAAGAGTTACGATTGATAATCTGAATTTAATTCGAATTAAGTCAAAACAAATAAAGTTTTAATGTTGAAGTTCAAAATTGGAAAAAAAAAAATATTGTGCTTTTTTATTGCTATAACTTTGAACCAAATCTAAGGACCTAATGAGCCTAGCATAATTATATTTGACGTAAAATAAAGCGATCGAAACGATCTGCTTTTCGAAGTTTATTTCCACCAACGCACAGTGGGACCTGGTATAGTCGTATAGCACTCAAAACCTTATTTTTGAACTGCTGCTATTTTGGAAACATAATCACATTAAACGGAACTAAATCAAAAATTGGACCCTAGAATGTAAATTAAAGCCACCTTGACTATTTACAATTCTCAATAAATCCAATGTTTTCGTCTTGGTCTCAGTATATTCTTGAGCATCTCAGGAACTCTTATATTTTTTATGAGTGTGAATAAATTACCTAAATTAGAAAATGTCCGGTCCAAAAGCAGGTATATTGAACCCCTTGAAAATCTATTAATGGATTTTTATAAATTCGTAAGGTGGGGGCGAAATTCATGAACATAAAGTTCATGATTTTTAAAAATACTTTTAAAACTAGAGTTTCACAAATTTTTAAACTATAGCAATTGTGGAAATATAGCTCTAGAGGAATGTGAGAAACACTTGCGCTAAAGTGAAAAAAATTATTTTTAAAAAACATAAACTTTATTTTCTTTTTTTGTGTTAACTGTAAGCAATCAAGGTGCCTTTTATTTACAGTCTCGAGTTCGATCTTTGGTCTAGTTTCTTTAAAAATGATTATTTTTTCAAAATAACAATAATTCAAAAATTAGGTTTAGAGGGCGAAATGACTATTGCGGGTTCTACTGTGCGACGGTCCCCAAAGGGTTTAATTTGATTGGCCTACCACGCTTATTCCAAAATCTATTTTATTCGGCTTTTAAATCATTTAGTTTTAAATAAACATCGTCCATACCATTGCGGATGAGTAAGAAGCGGATTTGTTTTCGGATGTACAACTGTCCTTTATTATTTTTTAAATTCACTACGGTCAATATGGATAATCGGATAATTGAGGTTCTACTGGAATTAAATATTTGAATCTGTTCTATATAAGACATTAAATATAAATGTTTGTACTTCTGTTCCTATTGAAGTAGAAATATTTAAGAGCTACTAGTTTATTAAAAAAGTAATTTTCTATCATAATTTTCTAAAAGTATCCTTCATTCATAATTTTATTTTAATTGTCGAAAATATTGGATGAAACTCTTCCAAACATTAATGATTTCTATAATGCAATATTTTAAATAGATATTATGCTCATGGGAAATCAAGGTTTACTTTCCCATCATTAAAATCTTAATCAGTTGACGTCCGCATGATGGTATAGAAGGATCAATCTAATAAGGGATTGATATACTATTTGCCACTTCTATAATTTTGATTTTATTGAAAACTAATTTCGAATGTTATACATTCATCTTCAGTTCTAAAAACACGCAAAAATAAAAAAAAAAAAGCAATTCAAAATACAGTTTGGTATTATTATACATATTAAATTAAGTGTAATATAAATTAGTATTATAAAACATTTACGAATTTAATTAAGACATGAAATCGAATATATGTTGGTACTCACCAAGGTTTAAGCAGATTATATCAAACAGAAAAGTTTGTATTGGTTTGTTCTCGTACTGAACTAGCAATGGAAGAAAGGTGGGGTGTTTGTTTATAGCTAAACGGTTTGTGGGCCGGAGTTTTTCAAGTAATTTCGGTGAGTAATTGTTTTTTTCTGTTATAGATGGGAATAAATTTAAGATTGGACTATTGGAGATATTTATTTGCTCATGTAAGAAAAAATCTGGATTGGATTTGAAGTATTTTATTATTTCAAGTACTTCATATATATTTAATTTGAGACTGTTTTCAACGTGATGTATCAATTTAACTTCTGACACTTTTTAATTTATGTTTTTTATTTTTCATTTAAATGAATTGCAAATTTGGAATTATCTGTCTTATTATTATATGCACGTATTAGTTCCTTTAATCTCTGATTTAGGTGTCTTCCAGTTTTTCCCTTGTATTTGGCAGCACAATCATTATAATTTAGTTCGTATACTCTCCTATTTTGGAAAGGGTCTATTTTATCTTTAGGAGAAGAAAAATATGAGGATGGGCTTTTTTTATATTTTAAATGCAGGGTTTAATCCTAGTTTTTTCAATTCATTTCCAACGGGTGCTCATCAACTCCTGTTTCAAAGACTGAAGCCTGTATTTGGATTATACAATAATAGCCTAACTCTGATGTTTGTCATTTTTTTTTTTTAATTTCATTATTTATAGTATATAGTTGTGATTATAGTTAATGCTATCTAAGGCAGTTACCAATTTATCATATAAATATACTTATATATATATATATATATATATATATATATATATATATATATATATATATATATATATAATATATATTTTACCCTTTCTTCTATCCTTCTACACAGAGCCAACCACAAGGAATGATCTCAGTGAAGAACAACATAGTGAAACAATGACTGAAGATTTAGAGATCAATACGAAGGAACCTCTTGGTATGTATTCTACTTGACAAAGGGTAAAAAAAAAACTATTTCATATTATTTAGATTGTATGATTGAATGTGGAAACTAAGTCTCTTTGTTTTGTTTTTAAAAATCTTTTTGACACATAAAAATCTACATAGCCTATTAATAGCGCATCAAATACCATCAAAATCCTCATAAGAATTATCTAGAAAAAGTATACTGTCCGTGTGGAATAGAATAGCAGCCCGAATTTATTTAATTATTTTTATTATTATCTTAATCTTTTTTGTATCATGTACATGGGGTAAAAACATGAACACCTCAATTTTCTCGCATAAAACGATTGCCTATATCAACGATTGAAAAGTATTGTGATTAAATAATTAAAAATCTAATTATGAAGTTTTTGTATGTAGGATTTTTTTAATAGATTACAAATAGCATTAAAGAAATGGAAGAATTTTTTAATAAAAATTTTTTGACTTTTTTAATAATAAAAAAAAAGTATTTGAACAAAACAATGCTTCTTTAACCCTTTAATACTATCTCCCTAACTAATGTCTATTCTGGCCATATCAATATTTTAATAGTTAACCCTGTGAACAAGAGAAACAGCTAAAATGCGCCAAACAAAAAATAAGTGAAGTTACTTTAAATCTACAAATTAAAAATTTTCATCTCTATAAAACGGCTGTAATTGTAGAGAAATTTTTGAATGCTAAATATTAATTTATCTACCAAGTATTGTATTTATTTAAAAGGGACGGATTTATTTAAAAATAAAATGCATACTGGATGACCAAAGTAGAAGAACAAGAAGAAGTTGGAGACCAAATCATCGGGGAAGAGCCAGGTATCGCGGATGAGGACAGAAATAATCCTTTTATTAATGCTCAATCCATTGCGACCAATATAAATACATCAACAGAGACGTGTGTAGTCCATTGTGGCAGCGGAAGTTGAACTTTTCTAAATACTCGTTTAAATCTAACGAGTGTTAGGTGACATAATTAATATAATTTTTAAATAATTGTTTTCAATTGTTGATATTGACAATCATTTTATGCGAGAAAATTAAGGTGTTAAAAATTTTTTTTTATCTACTGGAGAGCATATGTGTTCTACCTACAATGAATTCAAAACTCAAGTAAGGCAAAATCCTAAAGTGAAAGAGCATTATCATTAAAACGATTGTAAAAAAAGTCAATAAACATAAGTGTCAATTAAAGCAAGATAAAAAGATCACCACTAATTACTTTCTAGATTAATCATTAAGTGGATATTTATCGAAAATATCGATTTATCGAAAAAATAACTTTATAAACGTTCCATAAAAACTGGCGAGTTTTCCTTTGAACCCATACATATTCAGTTAAGATTCTAATTTTACATCATTATTCCATTTGTCTGTTGTGATGTACAAATTTTTTTAGTTAGAATTATTTTTATTTTATTTTATTCTATTCACCTTGTATATATGGTATGAATGGATTCTTACAGCACTAATCATATTGCCTTTGAGTGTGGCAGCTTGTTTTATTTCTTAATAAAAAATCTTAGAAAACAAAATAAAAAATAAAAAAAATTACTTTTATTAGCAAGATATTTTTTTCACTAACGACTAAAACCTAATAATTAATCTTATAATAATTGTTCATATTATGTGATGAAGCGGCATGAAAATAAATAATGTTATACAGTTTTTCTTGGTTATAGTGATAACCGTCAACTATGAATAATCTTTTTTATTTATTATTATATTTTTTTCATTTACAGATCAGTATTTTGATGAGGCATTCTATTTAGCCCTGCGTACTCTCATAACAGATCCTGAATATCCATGGGATCTTTTTGGTAAGTGTTTAGATTGAACCATTCTGAAATATCATATAGTAAATATATACTTTTTTTTTTTTTTTATCCTCTGTTTCCTGCTATACAAAGCTCAAAAGTGATAGTCTTTTAATCATCCACACTTAAGGACTATAAATAATATATATTAATATAACCGCATTGATAACATTGTCTTTGATCGCATCGATATGTGATAATATATCACGTTTATGATACAAAATATACCACATTCCAGGGGCTCATTGAATTTAACTCTTATTTTTCTCTGTTAGTGAATAAAAGTCCGGATATGTTTTTTATATTTTTCAAGGTCAAAAATGAAAGTCAAGATGTGATTTTTATATTTTAAATAAAATAAATAAAAAAGTCAAAGGTTTTAAAAATATTTTTGATTTGGGGTCCATTACTATGCTAGGTTACCGAGGGTTGTGTTTTGAAAAATTTATCGATTTCAATATAGCGACATCACGTATCGATTTATTTTAACATTTCGGATATCATCGATATTAAGGTCGTTTATTAGGTTACCGAGAGTGCTGATGAAAAAAAACTGTCGATTTTAATATCACATAACGAATCATATTATTATTCACTGAGAGAGAAAAACAAGAGTTGATTTCATTCCCTGCATTCCACACATCGATGACATAGAGCCCACATGTTTAAATAAAATGTCTGCCACAACCATTGACTGAGTTATCTATTTTAAATTGACGCTCTGAATTACCGAACAGACTACGATTCAATTTATGTAGTTTATCACTAAAGCCCATATGGGATTATCACGAACCTTCAACATTCATCAAGTATTTAACCATACTTTGCACGAACGAAGTCTGAACCGTTTCAATTTGAAATTCTCTTATATAGCCAATGTTTTTACGACAAATTACATGATCATATAAAAAAACTCCTACAAAACTTATTACGTGCTATCATCATACGTCTAAGATTGCCAGATTTACTGAATGAATCTTGTTGAGAAGATACATATGATTCTCATCAAACTGATTTGACTCGTGTAAATTTGGGATCTGTATGGTATTTGCTTCAGCAGTTACAATTCATGTTACAACCAGTTACTAATCAAGTCATCCAAAAAAATCTTTCTAAAATCAATTTCATGAAAATAATTTGATTCAACTGAAAAGAGTATGAGCAATAGCTACCATATCCCTCAGCAATAAATATTGTACTTGGTGGCATTATTTCCAATATAAATAATTTTGCTGATTATTATTTTTAGCATTGTCTGGAAAAAAAAATGTTTGTAAAGCAATATAATATAATTGATTGACAATGAAATATTTAATTATGTCATAAAAAAAAAGAGTATGCGGTAAAAAACTATATTTCACCTATCCACATTTGATAATTTACAAAAGAAATATAAAAGAACTGGGTATTGTAATTAAAGATATAAATTTGTTTCATTGTCAACTATTACAATGTATCTTAATCAGAGACAATAGATAGCAGTTATAAAGGAATTCTTATTTATAATATTTATCTTGTTTATAATTTATATTATTTCACTTATACACAGTAAAAATGAATGAATAACAGGAAAATAAATAAATAGAAAAAAAATGGAGACAGTTAAAATCTCTTGTCTAAGGCTGCAATTCTTGATTTTGTGCTTTAATATAATAAGCACAATTCTAATTCTAATTTCGTTATTTTTATTACTTTGATAAGTTTTTTCCCTAAATAAAATAAATGATGAACTTGATTATTTCAGATTCAAAGCTCCGAGTCACATTAAAGGAGGTTCTGGCAGATTTGGTGAACAAAACGTTAGGCCCAGACTCTGATCCAAGAAATCAAAATGAGATGTTGGGCCAAATCATCAAATTAATGAAATCGTTACCAAAAAATAACGCTGAATTCATATTTAAAGTCGCTGTATATGGTCAGTATGGCTCATCTTTGTTATATTTTACTTTGATTTTTTATTGTATGGCAAACTGCAATAAACTGTTAAATTTTTTTTTCCTACTCCTCAGTTTTTCATAACTGAACTTACCTTAATGCACCAAAAAATTTTGTATCACCACTGTCTTATAGAATAATATTTTATATATTCGCTTTACAATTGAAACATTGGTCAAATATGAGATATATTACTCGTTAGTACTTTATATCCTGTATAGAGGCCCACACTATTAGGCTCTGTCCAAAAACAAATAAGAAATCTATCTATCCATATTTTGAAATATTCATAAACTTAATTCATTACATAGGTCGTAAAACATAAACCGTACCTATAAACCTTCTCTATGTAAATTTAAATTACATTTATAGATAGTTTATTATTATATATTTTTTTTTTTGATGATGAAATATCAATTTTTATTTACTGATAAGTCACAAAAGAAAATTATCACTACTGTGCTCATCTGGAAAAGTGAAGTGAATTCATTCTGTACAAATTTATTAAATAAAACTTTTTTAATTCCAGGTTCAGCATTTGATAAAGTTTTAAAACAGTTTGGGAAGCAGTTTACACCACTAAACTATACTTTTCAAAATTATTCATCAACAACTTTACCAGAAAACTGGAAATATTTTACTAATTCTACCCTTGAGAGGTACAATCGAAAAGCAGGCAATGCAAGAAAACATACTTTTTGGCCTAATCGTAAGTATCTATTCTCGTATATTTACTGATTTACGATTTACAAACCATTAATATTTCAAAAAATGTGACTATAACGGAAATAATCGGGGATTAGAAAAATACTTACAAAACTATTATACCAAAAATACTGAAAAGTTGTCTTATTTAATAAAAAGAAGATGAAACGGCCCTTTCGCGTACAAGACAAATTAGTTAAAAGCGTAAATTAGATTAGATATTTTGGAATTTCTATTCACATTTTTATTACCATTTAGAGAAGATTATATATGTGATATATGATGCCAATTACACTCATGAATTTTAATATATGAGAATAATTGAAATAAGACTATTGATAATTATAAATATAATAACCTGAGCCGGAATATAAAATAAAAAATCCCGATGGTACTGGTACTTGTACTGGTATAGGTGGGGGAACAAAGCCCGGCAAGTAGGTTTAGTGGTCCTGTTTGTCTACCCCGAGGGTGGTAAACAATTGAGAAAACCTATTTATCCTCCGTTTCGAACCTTCTGGTTTTCCTGATGAAGCTCAGAAGGGACGTTCATTCAATAGAGGAAGCCTCTTGTACTCGGATTTTAGGGATCCAAACAGTCTATATCTTAACGACGCATATCTGTTGCAGTCAGCTATGTAGCGTAGAGGAGACTCTGGTGTCTGCCCACAGAAGTGGCAGGGGATTCGTCTCCTACTACTTCTCATATCTTTAAGTGTCCTTTAAGCCTACAATGACCCAGCAGCCACTAGGTTCTAGAAGGAGAAGGTTATTAATTAGTAACTCAGCCTGTCCAAGGCCTATGCGTTCCCTCAACTCCTTACATGATATTCTCCATGTCCAGTCGTGGACCTTCTACCGCTGATGTTATTTCGAGATGCCTAGCGAAGGTTCATTCCCCACGATAGAATTCTCAGCGCCTTTCCTTGCAAGCTTGTCAGCCATCTCGTTGCCTTGGATTCCTTTTGTGCCTAGGAATCCACACTAATTTCAAACTCTTGGAGCAGACGAGTTACTCCAATGCCTGCTTGCACTCTTTTACCAGTGCGGAAGTTACCCTAGTGGATTCCAGGGATTGGAGAACTGACTGGCTGTCTGAATAGATAGTAATACCAGCCCTTTTGCAGCTAATAACTTCTGAACATGCGATCGCGTACAATATGGCGAACAATTCTGCCTGGAACATAGTAGAGTGTTTGCCCAGCTGAAAACTTTATTTAATGCCTAAATCCTCTATGTAGACTCCTGCTAAGCCGGTCGAAGCTTTCCTAGATCGATCTGTGAAACAGGATAGGATGTCTAATATTAGTTACTACTGAATCTTGTTCCCTGTCTTATTCTATAAATAGAATGTTCATGACGGATTTTAATCACTCAGCGCATTTGATCGTGATAACGAAACAAACCGCCTTTTGAAGATTCAGGGCTAATGAAAAGACAGCTATTTCGGATTTGAATTAATAAATAAAAATATCTACACACGCGTCGTTCTTCCTGACTTCAAAGAACATTTATGCCAAATTTGAAGAAAATCGAACAATGATCGCGTGATCGTGATCGCGTAACAGGCGAGATAGCACGAAACGACAAATGGTCGATTAGAACAATTGGCGCTTACGCTCGGTCAATTATAACAATCATTTCTGTCATTTCATTACGTTTTTATCTACTTCTTTATTCTATTATACAAACTTTATTTATATTTTTTCAGCAATGAACCATGAATTAAACGCTAGAGGCCGCACTAATGAAAAAACTGAAAACATGCCAAGAGTTTGGCGTATAAAAAACCAGAACGGATCGGGCACAAATACTTCCGAAAAGAACGATACCGGTAAGCAGTGCTTATTCAAATGAACTTTCTTCACATCACACTCCTTACTTTAGTAAACAAAATCAAGCATTGAAAAAAAAAAAACTCATTCTCTGGGATTAAAAAGAAACAAGACCAATCCTCATGGTGGCCGCCTCTATGGTGAGAAGCTTCATTAGGAAAAAAATACGATAAATATAAAGGAAATCGTGAGAGGGCAGAACTTAATATGCTTATAACAGCGTAGCCCCTCTGAGTCCTATTTATTACAGCTTTGGACTAGAACTTCTTTAGTTTAATGAAAATTTGCCACCCTGTTGCAGCCCCTATAGCTCAAATCTGCCAATGTTTAAATCTCGTTTTATAACGAAATATAATTTTCAATTTTAATCATTTAGATTCAGTAAAAAAAAAAAAAAAAAAAAAAAAATAGTAGTAACAATGACTAATAATATAAGTTATCATTAGTCATTCTTATCTCTTTTTTACATCTCCATTCTTCGTAACCACTGGCATTTGAAAACAAATAATTTAATTTTAGGCAAAAAGAGGAAGAATAGATTATGGTCGTTTCTAAGACCCGGCTTCCGGAAACACAATAATTCAACCAAGAAGATAAACACTACGAATTTAGTAATATCAAGTACTGAAACTCATTCCGAAGAAAAACACGAAGTTGAAATTCCAATAGAAGGTGTGTAATAATTCTTCATTGAAATATTTCTTAAATTGTACCTAACATTAAAATGAGCCCTATGCGAATATAAATAATAAACCGATCTGACCGTGCGAAATAGAAATAAATCCTTTAATTTTATACCTATTAAAGATATCCTCTAATGAGAAGTTTCACTATATGCTAACCATGAAATAAAATACAACTAGTATAATTAGGAAAACATCACTTGGAAAAGCCAACTCTGCTAAATCAATGGAGGGGATAACAAAAATTAAACTGTTTGCAAACACGAAGGAATGATCTCCCCAACAATGTCACGAGAGAGTATATCTGTCGCCCTATATTACTATTCAAACACATGCAACATAAAATATTTCCGAAAAATTGTTGATATTTATATCTATCGTTATACTAAGGAATAATGATAAGTTACACCGACATTGATCACAAATAATATGTTTTTAGCTCAATCTGAAAAGCATCCAGCGAAATTTCCTTCGTCGAGACTTATTTTAAAAGGACAAAATATTACCGGAAAAACAATAAAATTACTCAAGTTGTCTACACCTGATAAACGCACCAATTTAACTAGGGCGGATAAATCAAGGACACCAATAAAAGGTGGGTAAAAATACTTCTTTTTCTTTTATATGAGTATTAATAAAAAATCACCAAACAAAGGATTTTTCGCACTTAAATTATTGAATAACAGTATGGAAAAGGAGATATTGGATTTATTTTTCGTTTAAATCTAATCCAGACAGCAACGTCCCTCAAATTTTGAATAAAAAGATTTTTAAGAAAATAAAGGTTAAAAAATTTAAACTAAAATAGTGAATAGAATATCCAAATTTTAAAATATTAACTGATGCATGTACCTAAACGAAATATTGAAACATAACGCAATAAATTTAGTAATTGTTTGGAATTAAAATAGAGGCAAGACATTAATTGGGGTCAGGAATGTTCATTTTTATGAGTTTAATGCATAGAACACGAAATCAGTAATCTATTATTAGAATTTTGTTCTATATCTACTTTATGTATATGTGTGAATCCAAAACCTAATCCTCGTTTTATTTATAATCAATTTCAAATATTAGAATCGGTAAAAAAAGAGATAGCATAGACTAATAATAAGTTACACTGATATCTGATAACAAATAATTAAATTTTAGTTGAGTCAAGACAGAGTGGTAGAGTTTGGTCTTTTTTTGGTGGAGGTTTTAAAATACACAATCATACAACTAACAAGATAAACGCCACGACCTTAATGATACCAAATGAGCAAACATATTTCATGGCAAGATATGAAGTTGAAAAAACCTCTAAAAGTGAGTAACAATTCTTAACAGTAATACCAATACAGTAGCGATCTGATCGTGTGAAATAGAAATAAATTCTTATTTGTATAACTATCTTTGATATTTGTACAGTACCACCTCTGAAGAAATTATAAATATTTAGTATATCTTAATTAAACAATAAAATTCAGCAGTATTACACTAGGAAAGCCGACGCACCAAAATCATATGATGGTATATCAAAAGCTAAACGTTTGGCAAATGATTTCTTGCACTAGGCCGCGAGAATTCATATCTGTAGAAATTATATCTGTCATCATTTATTACTGTTGAGGCACATCCAACCTTCAATTTCCGATATAGTGTTCATGTTTTAGCTTTATATGCGGCATTAAGGCCGACTTTTCGACTTTATAGCACCAACCCTGCAACAAAATAGGTCGCTACTACAACCTCTCTATCCTTCTCTGTTAGAGTTGAAGTGGAAGGTTAGTAACCTCCCTTTCCTCTCAACGAAAACAACGTCCAACCAACCATTTGCCGCGTCATGCCTCTTACTCGGATTTGTATGGGATATCGTTCAGATCTATTCTCGATGCATCACCCGCCCAGTGAAACATTTTGAGACTAATATGAGGATAGGCCGGTTGAACTTTAATTAAATTCTCGCATACCAGGTTCAATGAGAAATTTTACTGGTAGAGTTAGAGTTGGTACCGTTTGGAATTTCTACCAATGTATGGGGGCTAATCGGAATTCTCAGACACTACCATTTGCTGGCCTAAAAGATCAGTTGGTAGTGTTTCAGTTATCCCTGGCATCCTGCTGGGATCTCGAATGCGCGGTTCCACTTCTCAATGTTTTATTTCAATTATATACAATGAAAAACTTTTAGGAGGCGTATTAAAATATAAAGATGATAATCCTTTATTTTTAGAAAAATGTAGTAAATTAGTACATTATTTTCACGCTATTGATTTCAGAACAAACCATTGTATCAATGAAAATAACACATTTCGGAAATATTGGCCTTACCTCTTTTTTAACGGCAACGCTACAATTGGTGTTGGAATTATTGTACTTAATAAATAAACGGGTAGCCTTTTTAACTTCGTGAAAACTTGTCACATTCACCATGGCAAGGTGCCGGAGCAATACATTTTATGCCACAAGGGGTCATCAATCTCTGTGCTCATACCTGAAATAGAATAGGTATCAGTTGGGACTTGACATAAGTTTCTTGAATGAAGGAGAATTTCCTTTAGAGGGGGGGGGGCGAGAGAGATATCGTCGCAGCTCCGTATTTTAAGAAGTCAAAGCAGAAACCATTTATTGTTTTTTCCAACCCTGTTTTCGGATTTGGTTTCGAATTAATTGTAAATATAAAAGAGCGAAAACTCTACAAGGGACATAAATTAATTACTATAAAAAAATTGGAAGATTCCAAAACATAAAGCCTCAAGTCTCTGAAATACCGGCAACCAACTAACCAGTCATCGTTTCGCCAATTCAGGTATCATCAGGACATACACCAAAAATCACATCTATGAACATCAAATACAGCACATCTCACATCATATACATACACATATATATATATATATATATATATATATATATATATATATATATATATATATATATATATAGATATATCTATATAGATATATATCTATATAGATATATATAGATATATATATATATAGATATATATATATATATATATATATATATATATATATATATATATATATATATATATATATCTATATATATATATATATATATATATATATATATATATATATATAGATAGATAGATAGATAGATAGATAGATAAAAGAACTTTATTCTGGGACTAGGTCCCTTAAGAATAACATGAAGGAACCAATAAAACAGTAACATTATCTGGCCATAAGACTATAGAATATAGAACAATTAATTTTTACAATATCTTCTGTAAAATAAATAAGCAAATAAATAGGTTTTTTTATCGAAAAAATATAATTGATTTGAGCAAAACAAAAAAAAGAGAAAAAACAAGAAAAAAGTAAAAACAAAACAAAAAAAAACAACAAAGAAAATGAAAAATACAAAAATAATGAATGGATTATCAAAGTTTGTACATTATCCAAATCTATTATCCACTTCTGATCCAGATGTTATTCCTAAACTGAAATTTCGCAATTAGAGAGCATCATTTTGGAGAGAAAGAAGGTGTTGAAAAAGGAGGGATTTGAATGAGGATAGAGAAGAAGCATGTCGGATATTAGAAGGAAAGGAATTCCAAAGGGTAGAGGAGCGGGCGAGGAAGGAGCGTTCGAATGTTTTGGTTCTGTGGGAGGGAGTATGGAGGTCAGAAAGGCGAGATCTTGTTTCCAGTGCGTGGACCGAGGATTTGAATTGTAGGAGGCTGTAGATGTAGGAAGGATGGTGGATGGTGATGGTTTGGTATAGAAAAGATCCGAGGAAATATTGTCTAGGGTTGCAGGGGAAGAGCCACTCCAACTCGCCGTACAGGTGGGACACATGGGCCCGTCTCGAGGTGCCGAAGACAAATCTTAAAAAGCAGTTCATGATCCGCTTCAATCTGTCCTCGAGCACATTCGAGAGGCCCCCGTATACCACACATCCGTAGTCAAAGTGGGGAAAGATAATAGAGGACACAAGGAGTTTGCGGGTAGGTTGTGGGAGAAGAAGACGAGAACGATGGAATAATTTAAGGGTACTTATTGACCGTCGGGAAATTTGGGCAATGTGGGGTTTCCAGGAAAGGGTTTGGTCGATAGTAATACCCAAGTTTTTGATTGAGGAGCTGAACGTGACGGGGTGATCATTTAGGATTAAAGTAGGAAAGGTGTCATTGGATCTGAGGAGGGAATTGGAACCTATGACAATGGCCTGAGTTTTCATAGCGTTTAAACTTAATCTGTTCAGGTTTGCCCAGGCACTGATTCTATCTAGGTCTTCCTGGATACTGGCAAACGCTACTAATAGCTCAGAAGGAGGAAAGGATAAATAGATTTGGAAGTCGTCGGCGTATAAGTGGTGGGAACAGTGGTGGATTGAATTAGGAAGATCATTTATATAGGTATTGAAAAGCAGTGGGGAAATACTCGAACCTTGGGCTACTCCTGAGGACAAGGTAAGAAAGGAAGATAGGGGTTGATTAGGAATGGTAACTGCTTGAGTCCGATCGGAAAGGAAAGATTTGAACCATTGGATAGAGTTGTTGGAAAAGGATAGTGATTTTAATTTGGTAAAAAGGATAGAATGGTCCAGGGAATCAAAAGCTTTAGAAAAGTCAAGGAGTATTAATACAGTTAATTTTTTTCGGTCCATAGCAGTATGTATGTCAGTTGTGATTTTGACTAGAGCGGATTGTGTGGAGAAACTGGGACGGAAGCCGGATTGGAGAGGATCAAGTAGTTTGGACTTTTCAAGGAAGTTTGATATTTGTGATTGGACTATTCTTTCTAGAGGTTTGGAAAGGTTAGAGAGGATGGAGATTGGGCGATAGTCTTTAGGAGATATAGGATTGAAGATTTTGTTAATAGTATGGACTAAGGCTTTTTTCCACGAGGTGGGAAATACTGAGTTCTGGAGGGAGAAATTATAAATGAAGAGAAGAACTGGAAGGATTTCGGGGAGATATAATTTTAACAATTTCACAGGTATTCCATCAGGCCCAGTGGAATTGGTATGAGATTTCATTCTATATACATACACATATATATATATATGTGTATGTATATAGAAATCATATTTATGGTATATAATATGTATATTTATATTAACTGCTGAAGATTGCGGTAACGGAGAAGGTTATTGTTATCATATAAGGCTACACTCCTGTTTTAATCTATTAATTGAAGAGGGTAGTTTTTTGGAAAAACAGAGGCTTCCTTCATGTGATAATTCTGTTTTATTACATTGTTGTAATTTATTAGTTAATTACAAGAGTGTTATAAAATAGTATAATTATTATAAATTTAAAGTTAATTTAATGAAGTTAAGAATGAAATGCGTAGATTCCATAATTAATATTATTTTGGTGTTTATTTGTCCTAAATTTAGCATCCTCATTCTCAGTGTTAAATAATTAAATCATCATCATTAAATAATTTTAAATTAAATATTAAACTTGTTTAGGTATGGTATACTCTGCTGCCATAAGCTATAAGGCCTTAACAACAAATCATTTTTTTTTTAATTCATTTTTCTATTGTACACGACTTTCTCTAAAAACTAAACCTTTTTATGACACTATTAGGATTAGGGTCTAACCATTGGATTTAGGGCTTTCTGATGTCATGAACAAGCGTAGTTTTTAGCGCTATTCAGATACAATACGAAGATGAATTTAAAAAAATGATTTGGAGTTAGGGCCTTTAGGTTATCACGGCAGGACATTGGTTGGTAAAATTATTGTTGCCCACCAATTGCATGGGCAATTAACAAAATGCAAATTAATGAAAAAAAGGTCGTATTATTTTATGAAACATAATCATTACTCATTAAATAACCTTAGTTACTTCATTGTTTTATCATTCAGACTTTTTAAATATCTTTTCAGGACTAAACCCAATTCAGAATCTAAACGCAACTACTGAAATATATCATCCAAACCATGTGAAGAAAACATTGGAAAATGTGCTTGCAAGTAGGCGTCATAAAAATAAGGGGTCAAATGCGTCTAATATTTTGATTAAACCGCCAATTGGTAAGTAGTTCTAATGTTTGTCGTAGTACGATTTTCACTAAAAATTAAAATCAACACTGAAATAGCTTAATCGTTAATTAAGCCGCCGATAATTCTATTGTATTCTATATCAAAATGCAACCAAAATCGACAGTTACTTCGACATTTGAACATTGTGATATTTTCTTCAGGAAACAAAAATTGTTCCAAAAATATAAAAACTATTCATAAGTTTTTGATTAATGGAAACTCCAACCGAACAACGGAAAAATCATCAAGTAGTGAACTACCGGCTGTCAATATTTCTACTTTTATAAACAATACTGAAAAATCATCCAGTGAGGTACTACCGGCTGTCAATATTTCTACTTTATTAACTACTACTGAAAAAGTATCAAGTAGTTTACTACAGACTGTCTATATCTCTGCTTTTATAACCAATACTGAAAAATCATCCAGTGAGGTACTACCGGCTGTCAATATTTCTACTTTATTAAACACGACTGAAAAATCATCAAGTATTGTAATACCGGCTGTCAATATTTCTACTTTATTAACCACTACTGAAAAATTATCAAGTAATTTACGGAGATTATCAATAATTAAATAATTATCAAAGGGTTTTTCGCACTTAAATTATTGAATAACAGTATGGAAAAGGAGATATTGGATTTATTTTTCGTTTAAATCTGATCCAGACAGCAACGTCCCTCAAATTTTGAATAAAAAGATTTTTAAGAAAATAAAGGTTAAAAAATTTAAACTAAAATAGTGAATAAAATATCCAAATTTTAAAATATTAACTGATGCATGTACCTAAACGAAATATTGAAACATAACGCAATAAATTTAGTAATTGTTTGGAATTAAAATAGAGGCAAGACATTAATTGGGGTCAGGAATGTTCATTTTTATGAGTTTAATGCATAGAACACGAAATCAGTAATCTATTATTAGAATTTTGTTCTATATCTACTTTATGTATATGTGTGAATCCAAAACCTAACCCTCGTTTTATTTATAATCAATTTCAAATATTAGAATCGGTAAAAAAAGAGATAGCATAGACTAATAATAAGTTACACTGATATCTGATAACAAATAATTTAATTTTAGTTGAGTCAAGACAGAGTGGTAGAGTTTGGCCTTTTTTTGGTGGAGGTTTTAAAATACACAATCATATAACTAAAAAGATAAACGCCACGACCTTAATGATACCAAATGAGCAAACATATTTCATGGCAAGATATGAAGTTGAAAAAACCTCTAAAAGTGAGTAACAATTCTTAACAATAATACCAATACAGTAGCGATCTGATCGTGTGAAATAGAAATAAATTCTTATTTGTATAACTATCTTTGATATTTGTACAGTACCACCTCTAAAGAAATTATAAATATTTAGTATATCTTAATTAAACAATAAAATTCAGCAGTATTACACTAGGAAAGCCGACGCACCAAAATCATATGATGGTATATCAAAAGCTAAACGTTTGGCAAATGATTTCCTGCACTAGGCCGCGAGAATTCATATCTGTAGAAATTATATCTGTCATCATTTATTACTGTTGAGGCACATCCAACCTTCAATTTCCGATATAGTGTTCATGTTTTAGCTTTATATGCGGCATTAAGGCCGACTTTTCGACTTTATAGCACCAACCCTGCAACAAAATAGGTCGCTACTACAACCTCTCTATCCTTCTCTGTTAGAGTTGAAGTGGAAGGTTAGTAACCTCCCTTTCCTCTCAACGAAAACAACTTCCAACCAACCATTTGCCGCGTCATGCCTCTTACTCGGATTTGTATGGGATATCGTTCAGATCTATTCTCGATGCATCACCCGCCCAGTGAAACATTTTGAGACTAATATGAGGATAGGCCGGTTGAACTTTAATTAAATTCTCGCATACCAGGTTCAATGAGAAATTTTTCTGGTTGAGTTAGAGTTGGTACCGTTTGGAATTTCTACCAATGTACGGGGGCTAATCGGAATTCTCAGACACTACCATTTGCTGGCCTAAAAGATCAGTTGGTAGTGTTTCAGTTATCCCTGGCATCCTGCTGCGATCTCGAATGCGCGGTTCCACTTCTCAATGTTTTATTTCAATTATATACAATGAAAAACTTTTAGGAGGCGTATTAAAATATAAAGATGATAATCCTTTATTTTTAGAAAAATGTAGTAAATTAGTACATTATTTTCACACTATTGATTTCAGAACAAACCATTGTATCAATGAAAATAACACATTTCGGAAATATTGGCCTTACCTCTTTTTTAACGGCAACTCTACAATTGGTGTTGGAATTATTGTACTTAATAAATAAACGGGTAGCCTTTTTAACTTCGTGAAAACTTGTCACATTCACCATGGCAAGGTGCCGGAGCAATACATTTTATGCCACAAGGGGTCATCAATCTCTGTGCTCATACCTGAAATAGAATAGGTATCAGTTGGGACTTGACATAAGTTTCTTGAATGAAGGAGAATTTCCTTTAGAGGGGGGGGGGGCGAGAGAGATATCGTCGCAGCTCCGTATTTTAAGAAGTCAAAGCAGAAACCATTTATTGTTTTTTCCAACCCTGTTTTCGGATTTGGTTTCGAATTAATTGTAAATATAAAAGAGCGAAAACTCTACAAGGGACATAAATTAATTACTATAAAAAAATTGGAAGATTCCAAAACATAAAGCCTCAAGTCTCTGAAATACCGGCAACCAACTAACCAGTCATCGTTTCGCCAATTCAGGTATCATCAGGACATACACCAAAAATCACATCTATGAACATCAAATACAGCACATCTCACATCATATAAATACATATATATATATATGTATGTATATAGAAATCATATTTATGGTATATAATATGTATATTTATATTAACTGCTGAAGATTGCGGTAATGGAGAAGGTTATTGTTATCATATAAGGCTACACTCCTGTTTTAATCTATTAATTGAAGAGGGTAGTTTTTTGGAAAAACAGAGGCTTCCTTCATGTGATAATTCTGTTTTATTACATTGTTGTAATTTATTAGTTAATTACAAGAGTGTGATAAAATAGTATAATTATTATAAATTTAAAGTTAATTTAATGAAGTTAAGAATGAAATGCGTAGATTCCATAATTAATATTATTTTGGTGTTTATTTGTCCTAAATTTAGCATCCTCATTCTCAGTGTTAAATAATTAAATCATCATCATTAAATAATTTTAAATTAAATATTAAACTTGTTTAGGTATGGTATACTCTGCTGCCATAAGCTATAAGGCCTTAACAACAAATCATTTTTTTTTTAATTCATTTTTCTATTGTACACGACTTTCTCTAAAAACTAAACCGTTTTATGACACTATTAGGATTAGGGTCTAACCATTGGATTTAGGGCTTTCTGATGTCGGAAACAAGCGTAGTTTTTAGCGCTATTCAGATACAATACAAAGATGAATTTAAAAAAATGATTTGGAGTTAGGGTCATTTAGCTTATCACGGCAGAACATTGGTTAGTAAAATTATTGTTGCCCTCCAATTGCATGGGCAATTAACAAAATGCAAATTAATGAAAAAAAGGTCGTATTATTTTATGAAACATAATCATTACTCATTAAATAACCTTAGTTACTTCATTGTTTTATCATTCAGACATTTTAAATATCTTTTCAGGACTAAACCCAATTCAGAATCTAAACGCAACTACTGAAATATATCATCCAAACCATGTGAAGAAAACATTGGAAAATGTGCTTGCAAGTAGGCGTCATAAAAATAAGGGGTCAAATGCGTCTAATATTTTGATTAAACCGCCAATTGGTAAGTAGTTCTAATGTTTGTCGTAGTACGATTTTCACTAAAAATTAAAATCAACACTGAAATAGCTTAATCGTTAATTAAGCCGCCGATAATTCTATTGTATTCTATATCAAAATGCAACCAAAATCGACAGTTACTTCGACATTTGAACATTGTGATATTTTCTTCAGGAAACAAAAATTGTTCCAAAAATATAAAAACTATTCATAAGTTTTTGATTAATGGAAACTCCAACCGAACAACGGAAAAATCATAAAGTAGTGTACAACCGGCTGTCAATATTTCTACTTTTATAACCAATACTGAAAAATCATCCAGTGAGGTACCACCGGCTGTCAATATTTCTACTTTATTAACTACTACTGAAAAAGTATCAAGTAGTTTACTAAAGACTGTCTATATTTCTGATTTTATAACCAATACTGAAAAATCATCCAGTGAGGTACTACCGGCTGTAAATATTTCTACTTTTATAACCAATATTGAAAAATCATCCAGTGAGGTACTACCGGCTGTCAATATTTCTACTTTATTAACCACTACTGAAAAATCATCAAGTAGTGTACAACCGGCGGTCAATATTTCTACTTTTATAACCATGCTTGAAAAATCATCAAGTAGTTTACTACAGACTGTCTATATTTCTGCTTTTATAACCAATACTGAAAAATCATCCAGTGAGGTACTACCGGCTGTCAATATTTCTACTTTTATAACCACGCTTGAAAAATCATCAAGTAGTTTACTACAGACTATCTATATTTCTGCTTTTATAACCAATACTGAAAAATCATCCAGTGAGGTACTACCGGCTGTCAATATTTCTACTTTATTAACCACTACTGAAAAATCATCAAGTAGTGTACTACCGGCTGTCAATATTTCTACTTTATTAACCACTACTGAAAAATCATCAAGTAGTGTACTACCGGCTGTCAATATTTCTACATTTATAACCACGCCTGAAAAATCATCTAGTAGTTTACTACAGACTGTCTATATTTCTGCTTTTATAACCAATACTGAAAAATCATCAAGTAGTGTACTACCGGCTGTCAATATTTCTACTTTTATAACCACGCCTGAAAAATCATCTAGTAGTTTACTACAGACTGTCTATATTTCTGCTTTTATAACCAATACTGAAAAATCATCAAGTAGTGTACAACCGGCTGACAATATTTCTACTTTTATAACCACGCTTGAAAAATCATCAAGTAGTTTACTACAGACTGTCTATATTTCTGCTTTTATAACCAATACTGAAAAATCATCCAGTGAGGTACTACCGGCTGTCAATATTTCTACTTTATTAACCACTACTGAAAAATCATCAAGTAGTGTACTACCGGCTGTCAATATTTCTACTTTATTAACCACTACTGAAAAATCATCAAGTAGTGTACTACCGGCTGTCAATATTTCTGCTTTTATAACCAATACTGAAAAATCATCAAGTAGTGTACTACCGGCTGTCAATATTTCTACTTTTATAACCACGCCTGAAAAATCATCTAGTAGTTTACTACAGACTGTCTATATTTCTGCTTTTATAACCAATACTGAAAAATCATCAAGTAGTGTACAACCGGCTGTCAATATTTCTACTTTTATAACCACGCTTGAAAAATCATCAAGTAGTTTACTACAGACTATCTATATTTCTGCTTTTATAACCAATACTGAAAAATCATCCAGTGAGGTACTACCGGCTGTCAATATTTCTACTTTCTTAACCACTACTGAAAAATCATCAAGTAGTGTACTACCGGCTGTCAATATTTCTACTTTATTAACCACTACTGAAAAATCATCAAGTAGTGTACTACCGGCTGTCAATATTTCTACTTTTATAACCACGCCTGAAAAATCATCTAGTAGTTTACTACAGACTGTCTATATTTCTGCTTTTATAACCAATACTGAAAAATCATTAAGTAGTCTACAACCGGCTGTCAATATTTCTACTTTTATAACCACGCTTGAAAAATCATCAAGTAGTTTACTACAGACTATCTATATTTCTGCTTTTATAACCAATACTCAAAAATCATCCAGTGAGGTACTACCGGCTGTCAATATTTCTACTTTATTAACCACTACTGAAAAATCATCAAGTAGTGTACTACCGGCTGTCAATATTTCTACTTTATTAACCACTACTGAAAAATCATCAAGTAGTGTACTACCGGCTGTCAATATTTCTACTTTTATAACCACGCCTGAAAAATCATCTAGTAGTTTACTACAGACTGTCTATATTTCTGCTTTTATAACCAATACTGAAAAATCATTAAGTAGTGTACTACCGGCTGTCAATATTTCTACTTTATTAACCACTACTGAAAAATCATCAAGTAGTGTACTACCGGCTGTCAATATTTCTACTTTATTAACCACTACTGAAAAATCATCAAGTAGTGTACTACCGGCTGTCAATATTTCTACTTTATTAACCACTACTGAAAAATCATCAAGTAGTGTACTACCGGCTGTCAATATTTCTACTTTTATAACCACGCCTGAAAAATCATCTAGTAGTTTACTACAGACTGTCTATATTTCTGCTTTTATAACCAATACTGAAAAATCATCAAGTAGTGTACTACCGGCTGTCAATATTTCTACTTTATTAACCACTACTGAAAAATCATCAAGTAGTGTACTACCGGCTGTCAATATTTCTACTTTATTAACCACTACTGAAAAATCATCAAGTAGTGTACTACCGGCTGTCAATATTTCTACTTTATTAACCACTACTGAAAAATCATCAAGTAGTGTACTACCGGCTGTCAATATTTCTACTTTATTAACCACTACTGAAAAATCATCAAGTAGTGTACTACCGGCTGTCAATATTTCTACTTTATTAACCAATACTGAAAAATCATCAAGTAGTGTACTACCGGCTGTCAATATTTCTACTTTATTAACCACTACTGAAAAATCATCAAGTAGTGTACTACCGGCTGTCAATATTTCTACTTTATTAACCACTACTGAAAAATCATCAAGTAGTGTACTACCGGCTGTCAATATTTCTACTTTTATAACCACGCCTGAAAAATCATCTAGTAGTTTACTACAGACTGTCTATATTTCTGCTTTTATAACCAATACTGAAAAATCATCAAGTAGTGTACTACCGGCTGTCAATATTTCTACTTTTATAACCATGCTTGAAAAATCATCAAGTAGTTTACTACAGACTATCTATATTTCTGCTTTTATAACCAATACTGAAAAATCATCCAGTGAGGTACTACCGGCTGTCAATATTTCTACTTTTATAACCACGCCTGAAAAATCATCTAGTAGTTTACTACAGACTGTCTATATTTCTGCTTTTATAACCAATACTGAAAAATCATCCAGTGAGGTACTACCGGCTGTCAATATTTCTACTTTTATAACCACGCCTGAAAAATCATCTAGTAGTTTACTACAGACTGTCTATATTTCTGCTTTTATAACCAATACTGAAAAATCATTAAGTAGTGTACAACCGGCTGTCAATATTTCTACTTTTATAACCACGCCTGAAAAATAATCAAGTAGTTTACTACAGACTGTCTATATTTCTGCTTTTATAACCAATACTGAAAAATCATCAAGTAGTGTACAACCGGCTGTCAATATTTCTACTTTTATAACCACTACTGAAAAAATCATCAAGTAGTGTACTACAGACTGTCTATATTTCTGCTTTTATAACAAATACTGAAAAATCATCCAGTGAGGTACTACCGGCTGTCAATATTTCTACTTTATTAACCACTACTGAAAAATCATCAAGTAGTGTACTACCGGCTGTCAATATTTCTACTTTATTAACCACTACTGAAAAATCATCAAGTAGTGTACTACCGGCTGTCAATATTTCTACTTTATTAACCACTACTGAAAAATCATCAAGTAGTGTACTACCGGCTGTCAATATTTCTACTTTATTAACCACTACTGAAAAATCATCAAGTAGTGTACTACCGGCTGTCAATATTTCTACTTTTATAACCACGCCTGAAAAATCAACTAGTAGTTTACTACAGACTGTCTATATTTCTGCTTTTATAACCAATACTGAAAAATCATCAAGTAGTGTACAACCGGCTGTCAATATTTCTGCTTTTATAACCACGCTTGAAAAATCATCAAGTAGTTTACTACAGACTATCTATATTTCTGCTTTTATAACCAATACTGAAAAATCATCCAGTGAGGTACTACCGGCTGTCAATATTTCTACTTTTCTAACCACGCCTGAAAAATCATCTAGTAGTTTACTACAGACTGTCTATATTTCTGCTTTTATAACCAATACTGAAAAATCATCCAGTGAGGTATTACCGGCTGTCAATATTTCTACTTTTATAACCACGCCTGAAAAATCATCTAGTAGTTTACTACAGACTGTCTATATTTCTGCTTTTATAACCAATACTGAAAAATCATTAAGTAGTCTACAACCGGCTGTCAATATTTCTACTTTTATAACCACGCTTGAAAAATCATCAAGTAGTTTACTACAGACTATCTATATTTCTGCTTTTATAACCAATACTGAAAAATCATCCAGTGAGGTACTACCGGCTGTCAATATTTCTACTTTCTTAACCACTACTGAAAAATCATCAAGTGGTGTACTACCGGCTGTCAATATTTCTACTTTATTAACCACTACTGAAAAATCATCAAGTAGTGTACTACCGGCTGTCAATATTTCTACTTTTATAACCACGCCTGAAAAATCATCTAGTAGTTTACTACAGACTGTCTATATTTCTGCTTTTATAACCAATACTGAAAAATCATCTAGTAGTTTACTACAGACTATCTATATTTCTGCTTTTATAACCAATACTGAAAAATCATCCAGTGAGGTACTACCGGCTGTCAATATTTCTACTTTATTAACCACTACTGAAAAATCATCAAGTAGTGTACTACCGGCTGTCAATATTTCTACTTTTATAACCACGCCTGAAAAATCATCTAGTAGTTTACTACAGACTATCTATATTTCTGCTTTTATAACCAATACTGAAAAATCATTAAGTAGTCTACAACCGGCTGTCAATATTTCTACTTTTATAACCACGCTTGAAAAATCATCAAGTAGTTTACTACAGACTATCTATATTTCTGCTTTTATAACCAATACTGAAAAATCATCCAGTGAGGTACTACCGGCTGTCAATATTTCTACTTTTCTAACCACGCCTGAAAAATCATCTAGTAGTTTACTACAGACTGTCTATATTTCTGCTTTTATAACCAATACTGAAAAATCATTAAGTAGTGTACAACCGGCTGTCAATATTTCTACTTTTATAACCACGCCTGAAAAATAATCAAGTAGTTTACTACAGACTGTCTATATTTCTGCTTTTATAACCAATACTGAAAAATCATCAAGTAGTGTACAACCGGCTGTCAATATTTCTACTTTTATAACCACTACTGAAAAAATCATCAAGTAGTGTACTACAGACTGTCTATATTTCTGCTTTTATAACAAATACTGAAAAATCATCCAGTGAGGTACTACCGGCTGTCAATATTTCTACTTTATTAACCACTACTGAAAAATCATCAAGTAGTGTACTACCGGCTGTCAATATTTCTACTTTATTAACCACTACTGAAAAATCATCAAGTAGTGTACTACCGGCTGTCAATATTTCTACTTTATTAACCACTACTGAAAAATCATCAAGTAGTGTACTACCGGCTGTCAATATTTCTACTTTTATAACCACGCCTGAAAAATCATCTAGTAGTTTACTACAGACTGTCTATATTTCTGCTTTTATAACCAATACTGAAAAATCATCAAGTAGTGTACAACCGGCTGTCAATATTTCTGCTTTTATAACCACGCTTGAAAAATCATCAAGTAGTTTACTACAGACTATCTATATTTCTGCTTTTATAACCAATACTGAAAAATCATCCAGTGAGGTACTACCGGCTGTCAATATTTCTACTTTTCTAACCACGCCTGAAAAATCATCTAGTAGTTTACTACAGACTGTCTATATTTCTGCTTTTATAACCAATACTGAAAAATCATCCAGTGAGGTACTACCGGCTGTCAATATTTCTACTTTTATAACCACGCCTGAAAAATCATCTAGTAGTTTACTACAGACTGTCTATATTTCTGCTTTTATAACCAATACTGAAAAATCATTAAGTAGTCTACAACCGGCTGTCAATATTTCTACTTTTATAACCACGCTTGACAAATCATCAAGTAGTTTACTACAGACTATCTATATTTCTGCTTTTATAACCAATACTGAAAAATCATCCAGTGAGGTACTACCGGCTGTCAATATTTCTACTTTCTTAACCACTACTGAAAAATCATCAAGTGGTGTACTACCGGCTGTCAATATTTCTACTTTATTAACCACTACTGAAAAATCATCAAGTAGTGTACTACCGGCTGTCAATATTTCTACTTTTATAACCACGCCTGAAAAATCATCTAGTAGTTTACTACAGACTGTCTATATTTCTGCTTTTATAACCAATACTGAAAAATCATCTAGTAGTTTACTACAGACTATCTATATTTCTGCTTTTATAACCAATACTGAAAAATCATCCAGTGAGGTACTACCGGCTGTCAATATTTCTACTTTTATAACCACGCCTGAAAAATCATCTAGTAGTTTACTACAGACTGTCTATATTTCTGCTTTTATAACCAATACTGAAAAATCATCCAGTGAGGTACTACCGGCTGTCAATATTTCTACTTTTATAACCACGCCTGAAAAATCATCTAGTAGTTTACTACAGACTGTCTATATTTCTGCTTTTATAACCAATACTGAAAAATCATCCAGTGAGGTACTACCGGCTGTCAATATTTCTACTTTATTAACCACTACTGAAAAATCATCAAGTAGTGTACTACCGGCTGTCAATATTTCTACTTTATTAACCACTACTGAAAAATCATCAAGTAGTGTACTACCGGCTGTCAATATTTCTACTTTTATAACCACGCCTGAAAAATCATCTAGTAGTTTACTACAGACTGTCTATATTTCTGCTTTTATAACCAATACTGAAAAATCATCAAGTAGTGTACTACCGGCTGTCAATATTTCTACTTTTATAACCACGCCTGAAAAATCATCTAGTAGTTTACTACAGACTGTCTATATTTCTGCTTTTATAACCAATACTGAAAAATCATCAAGTAGTGTACAACCGGCTGACAATATTTCTACTTTTATAACCACGCTTGAAAAATCATCAAGTAGTTTACTACAGACTGTCTATATTTCTGCTTTTATAACCAATACTGAAAAATCATCCAGTGAGGTACTACCGGCTGTCAATATTTCTACTTTATTAACCACTACTGAAAAATCATCAAGTAGTGTACTACCGGCTGTCAATATTTCTACTTTATTAACCACTACTGAAAAATCATCAAGTAGTGTACTACCGGCTGTCAATATTTCTAGTTTTATAACCACGCCTGAAAAAATCATCAAGTAGTGTACTACCGGCTGTCAATATTTCTGCTTTTATAACCACGCCTGAAAAATCCTCTAGTAGGTTACTACAGACTGTCTATATTTCTGCTTTTATAACCAATACTGAAAAATCATCAAGTAGTGTACAACCGGCTGTCAATATTTCTACTTTTATAACCACGCCTGAAAAATAATCAAGTAGTTTACTACAGACTGTCTATATTTCTGCTTTTATAACCAATACTGAAAAATCATCAAGTAGTGTACAACCGGCTGTCAATATTTCTACTTTTATAACCACTACTGAAAAAATCATCAAGTAGTGTACTACAGACTGTCTATATTTCTGCTTTTATAACAAATACTGAAAAATCATCCAGTGAGGTACTACCGGCTGTCAATATTTCTACTTTATTAACCACTACTGAAAAATCATCAAGTAGTGTACTACCGGCTGTCAATATTTCTACTTTATTAACCACTACTGAAAAATCATCAAGTAGTGTACTACCGGCTGTCAATATTTCTACTTTATTAACCACTACTGAAAAATCATCAAGTAGTGTACTACCGGCTGTCAATATTTCTACTTTTATAACCACGCCTGAAAAATCCTCTAGTAGTTTACTACAGACTGTCTATATTTCTGCTTTTATAACCAATACTGAAAAATCATCAAGTAGTGTACTACCGGCTGTCAATATTTCTACTTTATTAACCACTACTGAAAAATCATCAAGTAGTGTACTACCGGCTGTCAATATTTCTACTTTATTAACCACTACTGAAAAATCATCAAGTAGTGTACTACCGGCTGTCAATATTTCTACTTTATTAACCACTACTGAAAAATCATCAAGTAGTGTACTACCGGCTGTCAATATTTCTACTTTTATAACCACGCCTGAAAAATCATCTAGTAGTTTACTACAGACTGTCTATATTTCTGCTTTTATAACCAATACTGAAAAATCATCAAGTAGTGTACAACCGGCTGTCAATATTTCTGCTTTTATAACCACGCTTGAAAAATCATCAAGTAGTTTACTACAGACTGTCTATATCTCTGCTTTTATAACCAATACTGAAAAATCATCCAGTGAGGTACTACCGGCTGTCAATATTTCTACTTTTATAACCACGCCTGAAAAATCATCTAGTAGTTTACTACAGACTGTCTATATTTCTGCTTTTATAACCAATACTGAAAAATCATCCAGTGAGGTACTACCGGCTGTCAATATTTCTACTTTTATAACCACGCCTGAAAAATCATCTAGTAGTTTACTACAGACTGTCTATATTTCTGCTTTTATAACCAATACTGAAAAATCATTAAGTAGTCTACAACCGGCTGTCAATATTTCTACTTTTATAACCACGCTTGAAAAATCATCAAGTAGTTTACTACAGACTATCTATATTTCTGCTTTTATAACCAATACTGAAAAATCATCCAGTGAGGTACTACCGGCTGTCAATATTTCTACTTTCTTAACCACTACTGAAAAATCATCAAGTGGTGTACTACCGGCTGTCAATATTTCTACTTTATTAACCACTACTGAAAAATCATCAAGTAGTGTACTACCGGCTGTCAATATTTCTACTTTTATAACCACGCCTGAAAAATCATCTAGTAGTTTACTACAGACTGTCTATATTTCTGCTTTTATAACCAATACTGAAAAATCATCCAGTGAGGTACTACCGGCTGTCAATATTTCTACTTTTATAACCACGCCTGAAAAATCATCTAGTAGTTTACTACAGACTGTCTATATTTCTGCTTTTATAACCAATACTGAAAAATCATCCAGTGAGGTACTACCGGCTGTCAATATTTCTACTTTTATAACCACGCCTGAAAAATCATCTAGTAGTTTACTACAGACTGTCTATATTTCTGCTTTTATAACCAATACTGAAAAATCATCCAGTGAGGTACTACCGGCTGTCAATATTTCTACTTTTATAACCACGCCTGAAAAATCATCTAGTAGTTTACTACAGACTGTCTATATTTCTGCTTTTATAACCAATACTGAAAAATCATCCAGTGAGGTACTACCGGCTGTCAATATTTCTACTTTATTAACCACTACTGAAAAATCATCAAGTAGTGTACTACCGGCTGTCAATATTTCTACTTTATTAACCACTACTGAAAAATCATCAAGTAGTGTACTACCGGCTGTCAATATTTCTACTTTTATAACCACGCCTCAAAAATCATCTAGTAGTTTACTACAGACTGTCTATATTTCTGCTTTTATAACCAATACTGAAAAATCATCAAGTAGTGTACTACCGGCTGTCAATATTTCTACTTTTATAACCACGCCTGAAAAATCATCTAGTAGTTTACTACAGACTGTCTATATTTCTGCTTTTATAACCAATACTGAAAAATCATCAAGTAGTGTACAACCGGCTGACAATATTTCTACTTTTATAACCACGCTTGAAAAATCATCAAGTAGTTTACTACAGACTGTCTATATTTCTGCTTTTATAACCAATACTGAAAAATCATCCAGTGAGGTACTACCGGCTGTCAATATTTCTACTTTATTAACCACTACTGAAAAATCATCAAGTAGTGTACTACCGGCTGTCAATATTTCTACTTTATTAACCACTACTGAAAAATCATCAAGTAGTGTACTACCGGCTGTCAATATTTCTACTTTATTAACCACTACTGAAAAATCATCAAGTAGTTTACTACAGACTGTCTATATTTCTGCTTTTATAACCAATACTGAAAAATCATCAAGTAGTGTACAACCGGCTGTCAATATTTCTACTTTTATAACCACTACTGAAAAAATCATCAAGTAGTGTACTACCGGCTGTCAATATTTCTACTTTTATAACCACGCCTGAAAAATCCTCTAGTAGTTTACTACAGACTGTCTATATTTCTGCTTTTATAACCAATACTGAAAAATCATCAAGTAGTGTACAACCGGCTGTCAATATTTCTACTTTAATAACCACGCCTGAAAAATAATCAAGTAGTTTACTACAGACTGTCTATATTTCTGCTTTTATAACCAATACTGAAAAATCATCAAGTAGTGTACAACCGGCTGTCAATATTTCTACTTTTATAACCACTACTGAAAAAATCATCAAGTAGTGTACTACAGACTGTCTATATTTCTGCTTTTATAACAAATACTGAAAAATCATCCAGTGAGGTACTACCGGCTGTCAATATTTCTACTTTATTAACCACTACTGAAAAATCATCAAGTAGTGTACTACCGGCTGTCAATATTTCTACTTTATTAACCACTACTGAAAAATCATCAAGTAGTGTACTACCGGCTGTACATATTTCTACTTTATTAACCACTACTGAAAAATCATCAAGTAGTGTACTACCGGCTGTCAATATTTCTACTTTATTAACCACTACTGAAAAATCATCAAGTAGTGTACTACCGGCTGTCAATATTTCTACTTTTATAACCACGCCTGAAAAATCCTCTAGTAGTTTACTACAGACTGTCTATATTTCTGCTTTTATAACCAATACTGAAAAATCATCAAGTAGTGTACTACCGGCTGTCAATATTTCTACTTTATTAACCACTACTGAAAAATCATCAAGTAGTGTACTACCGGCTGTCAATATTTCTACTTTATTAACCACTACTGAAAAATCATCAAGTAGTGTACTACCGGCTGTCAATATTTCTACTTTATTAACCACTACTGAAAAATCATCAAGTAGTGTACTACCGGCTTCAATATTTCTACTTTTATAACCACGCCTGAAAAATCATCTAGTAGTTTACTACAGACTGTCTATATTTCTGCTTTTATAACCAATACTGAAAAATCATCAAGTAGTGTACAACCGGCTGTCAATATTTCTGCTTTTATAACCACGCTTGAAAAATCATCAAGTAGTTTACTACAGACTGTCTATATCTCTGCTTTTATAACCAATACTGAAAAATCATCCAGTGAGGTACTACCGGCTGTCAATATTTCTACTTTTATAACCACGCCTGAAAAATCATCTAGTAGTTTACTACAGACTGTCTATATTTCTGCTTTTATAACCAATACTGAAAAATCATCCAGTGAGGTACTACCGGCTGTCAATATTTCTACTTTTATAACCACGCCTGAAAAATCATCTAGTAGTTTACTACAGACTGTCTATATTTCTGCTTTTATAACCAATACTGAAAAATCATTAAGTAGTGTACAACCGGCTGACAATATTTCTGCTTTTATAACCAATACTGAAAAATAATCAAGTAGTTTACTACAGACTGTCTATATTTCTGCTTTTATAACCAATACTGAAAAATCATCAAGTAGTGTACAACCGGCTGTCAATATTTCTACTTTTATAACCACTACTGAAAAAATCATCAAGTAGTGTACTACAGACTGTCTATATTTCTGCTTTTATAACAAATACTGAAAAATCATCCAGTGAGGTACTACCGGCTGTCAATATTTCTACTTTATTAACCACTACTGAAAAATCATCAAGTAGTGTACTACCGGCTGTCAATATTTCTACTTTATTAACCACTACTGAAAAATCATCAAGTAGTGTACTACCGGCTGTCAATATTTCTACTTTATTAACCACTACTGAAAAATCATCAAGTAGTGTACTACCGGCTGTCAATATTTCTACTTTATTAACCACTACTGAAAAATCATCAAGTAGTGTACTACCGGCTGTCAATATTTCTACTTTTATAACCACGCCTGAAAAATCGTCTAGTAGTTTACTACAGACTGTCTATATTTCTGCTTTTATAACCAATACTGAAAAATCATCAAGTAGTGTACAACCGGCTGTCAATATTTCTGCTTTTATAACCACGCTTGAAAAATCATCTAGTAGTTTACTACAGACTGTCTATATTTCTGCTTTTATAACCAATACTGAAAAATCATTAAGTAGTGTACAACCGGCTGTCAATATTTCTACTTTTATAACCACTACTGAAAAAATCATCAAGTAGTGTACAACCGGCTGTCAATATTTCTACTTTTATAACCACTACTGAAAAAATCATCAAGTAGTGTACTACAGACTGTCTATATTTCTGCTTTTATAACAAATACTGAAAAATCATCCAGTGAGGTACTACCGGCTGTCAATATTTCTACTTTATTAACCACTACTGAAAAATCATCAAGTAGTGTACTACCGGCTGTCAATATTTCTACTTTATTAACCACTACTGAAAAATCATCAAGTAGTGTACTACCGGCTGTCAATATTTCTACTTTTATAACCACGCCTGAAAAATCATCTAGTAGTTTACTACAGACTGTCTATATTTCTGCTTTTATAACCAATACTGAAAAATCATCAAGTAGTGTACAACCGGCTGTCAATATTTCTGCTTTTATAACCACGCTTGAAAAATCATCAAGTAGTTTACTACAGACTATCTATATTTCTGCTTTTATAACCAATACTGAAAAATCATCCAGTGAGGTACTACCGGCTGTCAATATTTCTACTTTTATAACCACGCCTGAAAAATCATCTAGTAGTTTACTACAGACTGTCTATATTTCTGCTTTTATAACCAATACTGAAAAATCATCCAGTGAGGTACTACCGGCTGTCAATATTTCTACTTTTATAACCACGCCTGAAAAATCATCTAGTAGTTTACTACAGACTGTCTATATTTCTGCTTTTATAACCAATACTGAAAAATCATTAAGTAGTGTACAACCGGCTGTCAATATTTCTACTTTTATAACCACGCTTGAAAAATCATCAAGTAGTTTACTACAGACTATCTATATTTCTGCTTTTATAACCAATACTGAAAAATCATCCAGTGAGGTACTACCGGCTGTCAATATTTCTACTTTATTAACCACTACTGAAAAATCATCAAGTAGTGTACTACCGGCTGTCAATATTTCTACTTTATTAACCACTACTGAAAAATCATCAAGTAGTGTACTACCGGCTGTCAATATTTCTACTTTTATAACCACGCCTGAAAAATCATCTAGTAGTTTACTACAGACTGTCTATATTTCTGCTTTTATAACCAATACTGAAAAATCATCAAGTAGTGTACAACCGGCTGTCAATTTTTCTGCTTTTATAACCACGCTTGATAAATCATCAAGTAGGTTACTACAGACTGTCTATATTTCTGCTTTTATAACCAATACTGAATAATCATCCAGTGAGGTACTACCGGCTGTCAATATTTCTACTTTTATAACCACGCCTGAAAAATCATCTAGTAGTTTACTACAGACTGTCTATATTTCTGCTTTTATAACCAATACTGAAAAATCATCCAGTGAGGTACTACCGGCTGTCAATATTTCTACTTTTATAACCACGCCTGAAAAATAATCTAGTAGTTTACTACAGACTGTCTATATTTCTGATTTTATAACCAATACTGAAAAATCATTAAGTAGTGTACAACCGGCTGTCAATATTTCTACTTTTATAACCACGCCTGAAAAATAATCAAGTAGTTTACTACAGACTGTCTATATTTCTGCTTTTATAACCAATACTGAAAAATCATCAAGTAGTGTACAACCGGCTGTCAATATTTCTACTTTTATAACCACTACTGAAAAAATCATCAAGTAGTGTACTACAGACTGTCTATATTTCTGCTTTTATAACAAATACTGAAAAATCATCCAGTGAGGTACTACCGGCTGTCAATATTTCAACTTTATTAACCACTACTGAAAAATCATCAAGTAGTGTACTACCGGCTGTCAATATTTCTACTTTATTAACCACTACTGAAAAATCATCAAGTAGTGTACTACCGGCTGTCAATATTTCTACTTTATTAACCACTACTGAAAAATCATCAAGTAGTGTACTACCGGCTGTCAATATTTCTACTTTATTAACCACTACTGAAAAATCATCAAGTAGTGTACTACCGGCTGTCAATATTTCTACTTTTATAACCACGCCTGAAAAATCATCTAGTAGTTTACTACAGACTGTCTATATTTCTGCTTTTATAACCAATACTGAAAAATCATCAAGTAGTGTACAACCGGCTGTCAATATTTCTGCTTTTATAACCACGCTTGAAAAATCATCTAGTAGTTTACTACAGACTGTCTATATTTCTGCTTTTATAACCAATACTGAAAAATCATCCAGTGAGGTACTACCGGCTGTCAATATTTCTACTTTTATAACCACGCCTGAAAAATCATCTAGTAGTTTACTACAGACTGTCTATATTTCTGCTTTTATAACCAATACTGAAAAATCATTAAGTAGTGTA
Source organism: Rhaphigaster nebulosa (assembly GCA_948150685.1). Classification (NCBI taxonomy): domain Eukaryota; kingdom Metazoa; phylum Arthropoda; class Insecta; order Hemiptera; family Pentatomidae; genus Rhaphigaster; species Rhaphigaster nebulosa. Next base: position 28,245,261 of record OX411307.1, on the reverse strand, counting down.
CAACCGGCTGTCAATATTTCTACTTTTATAACCACGCTTGAAAAATCATCAAGTAGTTTACTACAGACTATCTATATTTCTGCTTTTATAACCAATACTGAAAAATCATCCAGTGAGGTACTACCGGCTGTCAATATTTCTACTTTATTAACCACTACTGAAAAATCATCAAGTAGTGTACTACCGGCTGTCAATATTTCTACTTTATTAACCACTACTGAAAAATCATCAAGTAGTGTACTACCGGCTGTCAATATTTCTACTTTTATAACCACGCCTGAAAAATCATCCAGTGAGGTACTACCGGCTGTCAATATTTCTACTTTTATAACCACGCCTGAAAAATCATCTAGTAGTGTACTACCGCCTGTCAATATTTCTACTTTCTTAACCACTACTGAAAAATCATCAAGTGGTGTACTACCGGCTGTCAATATTTCTCCTTTATTAACCACTACTGAAAAATCATCAAGTAGTGTACTACCGGCTGTCAATATTTCTACTTTTATAACCACGCCTGAAAAATCATCTAGTAGTTTACTACAGACTGTCTATATTTCTGCTTTTATAACCAATACTGAAAAATCATCTAGTAGTTTACTACAGACTATCTATATTTCTGCTTTTATAACCAATACTGAAAAATCATCCAGTGAGGTACTACCGGCTGTCAATATTTCTACTTTTATAACCACGCCTGAAAAATCATCTAGTAGTTTACTACAGACTGTCTATATTTCTGCTTTTATAACCAATACTGAAAAATCATCCAGTGAGGTACTACCGGCTGTCAATATTTCTACTTTTATAACCACGCCTGAAAAATCATCTAGTAGTTTACTACAGACTGTCTTTATTTCTGCTTTTATAACCAATACTGAAAAATCATCCAGTGAGGTACTACCGGCTGTCAATATTTCTACTTTTATAACCACGCCTGAAAAATCATCTAGTAGTTTACTACAGACTGTCTATATTTCTGCTTTTATAACCAATACTGAAAAATCATCCAGTGAGGTACTACCGGCTGTCAATATTTCTACTTTATTAACCACTACTGAAAAATCATCAAGTAGTGTACTACCGGCTGTCAATATTTCTACTTTATTAACCACTACTGAAAAATCATCAAGTAGTGTACTACCGGCTGTCAATATTTCTACTTTTATAACCACGCCTGAAAAATCATCTAGTAGTTTACTACAGACTGTCTATATTTCTGCTTTTATAACCAATACTGAAAAATCATCAAGTAGTGTACTACCGGCTGTCAATATTTCTACTTTTATAACCACGCCTGAAAAATCATCTAGTAGTTTACTACAGACTGTCTATATTTCTGCTTTTATAACCAATACTGAAAAATCATCAAGTAGTGTACAACCGGCTGACAATATTTCTACTTTTATAACCACGCTTGAAAAATCATCAAGTAGTTTACTACAGACTGTCTATATTTCTGCTTTTATAACCAATACTGAAAAATCATCCAGTGAGGTACTACCGGCTGTCAATATTTCTACTTTATTAACCACTACTGAAAAATCATCAAGTAGTGTACTACCGGCTGTCAATATTTCTACTTTATTAACCACTACTGAAAAATCATCAAGTAGTGTACTACCGGCTGTCAATATTTCTAATTTTATAACCACGCCTGAAAAATCATCAAGTAGTTTACTACAGACTGTCTATATTTCTGCTTTTATAACCAATACTGAAAAATCATCAAGTAGTGTACAACCGGCTGTCAATATTTCTACTTTTATAACCACTACTGAAAAAGTCATCAAGTAGTGTACTACCGGCTGTCAATATTTCTACTTTTATAACCACGCCTGAAAAATCCTCTAGTAGTTTACTACAGACTGTCTATATTTCTGCTTTTATAACCAATACTGAAAAATCTTCAAGTAGTGTACAACCGGCTGTCAATATTTCTACTTTTATAACCACGCCTGAAAAATAATCAAGTAGTTTACTACAGACTGTCTATATTTCTGCTTTTATAACCAATACTGAAAAATCATCAAGTAGTGTACAACCGGCTGTCAATATTTCTACTTTTATAACCACTACTGAAAAAATCATCAAGTAGTGTACTACAGACTGTCTATATTTCTGCTTTTATAACAAATACTGAAAAATCATCCAGTGAGGTACTACCGGCTGTCAATATTTCTACTTTATTAACCACTACTGAAAAATCATCAAGTAGTGTACTACCGGCTGTCAATATTTCTACTTTATTAACCACTACTGAAAAATCATCAAGTAGTGTACTACCGGCTGTCAATATTTCTACTTTATTAACCACTACTGAAAAATCATCAAGTAGTGTACTACCGGCTGTCAATATTTCTACTTTATTAACCACTACTGAAAAATCATCAAGTAGTGTACTACCGGCTGTCAATATTTCTACTTTTATAACCACGCCTGAAAAATCCTCTAGTAGTTTACTACAGACTGTCTATATTTCTGCTTTTATAACCAATACTGAAAAATCATCAAGTAGTGTACAACCGGTTGTCAATATTTCTACTTTTATAACCACGCCTGAAAAATAATCAAGTAGTTTACTACAGACTGTCTATATTTCTGCTTTTATAACAAATACTGAAAAATCATCCAGTGAGGTACTACCGGCTGTCAATATTTCTACTTTATTAACCACTACTGAAAAATCATCAAGTAGTGTACTACCGGCTGTCAATATTTCTACTTTATTAACCACTACTGAAAAATCATCAAGTAGTGTACTACCGGCTGTCAATATTTCTACTTTATTAACCACTACTGAAAAATCATCAAGTAGTGTACTACCGGCTGTCAATATTTCTACTTTATTAACCACTACTGAAAAATCATCAAGTAGTGTTCTACCGGCTGTCAATATTTCTACTTTTATAACCACGCCTGAAAAATCATCTAGTAGTTTACTACAGACTGTCTATATTTCTGCTTTTATAACCAATACTGAAAAATCATCAAGTAGTGTACAACCGGCTGTCAATATTTCTGCTTTTATAACCACGCTTGAAAAATCATCAAGTAGTTTACTACAGACTATCTATATTTCTGCTTTTATAACCAATACTGAAAAATCATCCAGTGAGGTACTACCGGCTGTCAATATTTCTACTTTTATAACCACGCCTGAAAAATCATCTAGTAGTTTACTACAGACTGTCTATATTTCTGCTTTTATAACCAATACTGAAAAATTATCCAGTGAGGTACTACCGGCTGTCAATATTTCTACTTTTATAACCACGCCTGAAAAATCATCTAGTAGTTTACTACAGACTGTCTATATTTCTGCTTTTATAACCAATACTGAAAAATCATCCAGTGAGGTACTACCGGCTGTCAATATTTCTACTTTTATAACCACTACTGAAAAATCATCAAGTGGTGTACTACCGGCTGTCAATATTTCTACTTTATTAACCACTACTGAAAAATCATCAAGTAGTGTACTACCGGCTGTCAATATTTCTACTTTATTAACCACTACTGAAAAATCATCAAGTAGTGTACTACCGGCTGTCAATATTTCTACTTTTATAACCACGCCTGAAAAATCATCTAGTAGTGTACTACCGGCTGTCAATATTTCTACTTTTATAACCACGCCTGAAAAATCATCTAGTAGTGTACTACCGCCTGTCAATATTTCTACTTTCTTAACCACTACTGAAAAATCATCAAGTGGTGTACTACCGGCTGTCAATATTTCTACTTTATTAACCACTACTGAAAAATCATCAAGTAGTGTACTACCGGCTGTCAATATTTCTACTTTTATAACCACGCCTGAAAAATCATCTAGTAGTTTACTACAGACTGTCTATATTTCTGCTTTTATAACCAATACTGAAAAATCATCTAGTAGTTTACTACAGACTATCTATATTTCTGCTTTTATAACCAATACTGAAAAATCATCCAGTGAGGTACTACCGGCTGTCAATATTTCTACTTTTATAACCACGCCTGAAAAATCATCTAGTAGTTTACTACAGACTGTCTATATTTCTGCTTTTATAACCAATACTGAAAAATCATCCAGTGAGGTACTACCGGCTGTCAATATTTCTACTTTTATAACCACGCCTGAAAAATCATCTAGTAGTTTACTACAGACTGTCTATATTTCTGCTTTTATAACCAATACTGAAAAATCATCCAGTGAGGTACTACCGGCTGTCAATATTTCTACTTTTATAACCACGCCTGAAAAATCATCTAGTAGTTTACTACAGACTGTCTATATTTCTGCTTTTATAACCAATACTGAAAAATCATCCAGTGAGGTACTACCGGCTGTCAATATTTCTACTTTATTAACCACTACTGAAAAATCATCAAGTAGTGTACTACCGGCTGTCAATATTTCTACTTTATTAACCACTACTGAAAAATCATCAAGTAGTGTACTACCGGCTGTCAATATTTCTACTTTTATAACCACGCCTGAAAAATCATCTAGTAGTTTACTACAGACTGTCTATATTTCTGCTTTTATAACCAATACTGAAAAATCATCAAGTAGTGTACTACCGGCTGTCAATATTTCTACTTTTATAACCACGCCTGAAAAATCATCTAGTAGTTTACTACAGACTGTCTATATTTCTGCTTTTATAACCAATACTGAAAAATCATCAAGTAGTGTACAACCGGCTGTCAATATTTCTACTTTTATAACCACGCCTGAAAAATAATCAAGTAGTTTACTACAGACTGTCTATATTTCTGCTTTTATAACCAATACTGAAAAATCATCAAGTAGTGTACAACCGGCTGTCAATATTTCTACTTTTATAACCACTACTGAAAAAATCATCAAGTAGTGTACTACAGACTGTCTATATTTCTGCTTTTATAACAAAGACTGAAAAATCATCAAGTAGTGTACTACCGGCTGTCAATATTTCTACTTTATTAACCACTACTGAAAAATCATCAAGTAGTGTACTACCGGCTGTCAATATTTCTACTTTATTTACCACTACTGAAAAATCATCAAGTAGTGTACTACCGGCTGTCAATATTTCTACTTTTATAACCACGCCTGAAAAATCCTCTAGTAGTTTACTACAGACTGTCTATATTTCTGCTTTTATAACCAATACTGAAAAATCATCAAGTAGTGTACAACCGGTTGTCAATATTTCTACTTTTATAACCACGCCTGAAAAATAATCAAGTAGTTTACTACAGACTGTCTATATTTCTGCTTTTATAACCAATACTGAAAAATCATCAAGTAGTGTACAACCGGCGGTCAATATTTCTACTTTTATAACCACTACTGAAAAAATCATCAAGTAGTGTACTACAGACTGTCTATATTTCTGCTTTTATAACAAATACTGAAAAATCATCCAGTGAGGTACTACCGGCTGTCAATATTTCTACTTTATTAACCACTACTGAAAAATCATCAAGTAGTGTACTACCGGCTGTCAATATTTCTACTTTATTAACCACTACTGAAAAATCCTCTAGTAGTTTACTACAGACTGTCTATATTTCTGCTTTTATAACCAATACTGAAAAATCATCTAGTAGTTTACTACAGACTATCTATATTTCTGCTTTTATAACCAATACTGAAAAATCATCCAGTGAGGTACTACCGGCTGTCAATATTTCTACTTTTATAACCACGCCTGAAAAATCATCTAGTAGTTTACTACAGACTGTCTATATTTCTACTTTCTTAACCACTACTGAAAAATCATCAAGTGGTGTACTACCGGCTGTCAATATTTCTCCTTTATTAACCACTACTGAAAAATCATCAAGTAGTGTACTACCGGCTGTCAATATTTCTACTTTTATAACCACGCCTGAAAAATCATCTAGTAGTTTACTACAGACTGTCTATATTTCTGCTTTTATAACCAATACTGAAAAATCATCTAGTAGTTTACTACAGACTATCTATATTTCTGCTTTTATAACCAATACTGAAAAATCATCCAGTGAGGTACTACCGGCTGTCAATATTTCTACTTTTATAACCACGCCTGAAAAATCATCTAGTAGTTTACTACAGACTGTCTATATTTCTGCTTTTATAACCAATACTGAAAAATCATCCAGTGAGGTACTACCGGCTGTCAATATTTCTACTTTTATAACCACGCCTGAAAAATCATCTAGTAGTTTACTACAGACTGTCTTTATTTCTGCTTTTATAACCAATACTGAAAAATCATCCAGTGAGGTACTACCGGCTGTCAATATTTCTACTTTTATAACCACGCCTGAAAAATCATCTAGTAGTTTACTACAGACTGTCTATATTTCTGCTTTTATAACCAATACTGAAAAATCATCCAGTGAGGTACTACCGGCTGTCAATATTTCTACTTTATTAACCACTACTGAAAAATCATCAAGTAGTGTACTACCGGCTGTCAATATTTCTACTTTATTAACCACTACTGAAAAATCATCAAGTAGTGTACTACCGGCTGTCAATATTTCTACTTTTATAACCACGCCTGAAAAATCATCTAGTAGTTTACTACAGACTGTCTATATTTCTGCTTTTATAACCAATACTGAAAAATCATCAAGTAGTGTACTACCGGCTGTCAATATTTCTACTTTTATAACCACGCCTGAAAAATCATCTAGTAGTTTACTACAGACTGTCTATATTTCTGCTTTTATAACCAATACTGAAAAATCATCAAGTAGTGTACAACCGGCTGACAATATTTCTACTTTTATAACCACGCTTGAAAAATCATCAAGTAGTTTACTACAGACTGTCTATATTTCTGCTTTTATAACCAATACTGAAAAATCATCCAGTGAGGTACTACCGGCTGTCAATATTTCTACTTTATTAACCACTACTGAAAAATCATCAAGTAGTGTACTACCGGCTGTCAATATTTCTACTTTATTAACCACTACTGAAAAATCATCAAGTAGTGTACTACCGGCTGTCAATATTTCTAATTTTATAACCACGCCTGAAAAATCATCAAGTAGTTTACTACAGACTGTCTATATTTCTGCTTTTATAACCAATACTGAAAAATCATCAAGTAGTGTACAACCGGCTGTCAATATTTCTACTTTTATAACCACTACTGAAAAAGTCATCAAGTAGTGTACTACCGGCTGTCAATATTTCTACTTTTATAACCACGCCTGAAAAATCCTCTAGTAGTTTACTACAGACTGTCTATATTTCTGCTTTTATAACCAATACTGAAAAATCTTCAAGTAGTGTACAACCGGCTGTCAATATTTCTACTTTTATAACCACGCCTGAAAAATAATCAAGTAGTTTACTACAGACTGTCTATATTTCTGCTTTTATAACCAATACTGAAAAATCATCAAGTAGTGTACAACCGGCTGTCAATATTTCTACTTTTATAACCACTACTGAAAAAATCATCAAGTAGTGTACTACAGACTGTCTATATTTCTGCTTTTATAACAAATACTGAAAAATCATCCAGTGAGGTACTACCGGCTGTCAATATTTCTACTTTATTAACCACTACTGAAAAATCATCAAGTAGTGTACTACCGGCTGTCAATATTTCTACTTTATTAACCACTACTGAAAAATCATCAAGTAGTGTACTACCGGCTGTCAATATTTCTACTTTATTAACCACTACTGAAAAATCATCAAGTAGTGTACTACCGGCTGTCAATATTTCTACTTTATTAACCACTACTGAAAAATCATCAAGTAGTGTACTACCGGCTGTCAATATTTCTACTTTTATAACCACGCCTGAAAAATCCTCTAGTAGTTTACTACAGACTGTCTATATTTCTGCTTTTATAACCAATACTGAAAAATCATCAAGTAGTGTACAACCGGTTGTCAATATTTCTACTTTTATAACCACGCCTGAAAAATAATCAAGTAGTTTACTACAGACTGTCTATATTTCTGCTTTTATAACAAATACTGAAAAATCATCCAGTGAGGTACTACCGGCTGTCAATATTTCTACTTTATTAACCACTACTGAAAAATCATCAAGTAGTGTACTACCGGCTGTCAATATTTCTACTTTATTAACCACTACTGAAAAATCATCAAGTAGTGTACTACCGGCTGTCAATATTTCTACTTTATTAACCACTACTGAAAAATCATCAAGTAGTGTACTACCGGCTGTCAATATTTCTACTTTATTAACCACTACTGAAAAATCATCAAGTAGTGTTCTACCGGCTGTCAATATTTCTACTTTTATAACCACGCCTGAAAAATCATCTAGTAGTTTACTACAGACTGTCTATATTTCTGCTTTTATAACCAATACTGAAAAATCATCAAGTAGTGTACAACCGGCTGTCAATATTTCTGCTTTTATAACCACGCTTGAAAAATCATCAAGTAGTTTACTACAGACTATCTATATTTCTGCTTTTATAACCAATACTGAAAAATCATCCAGTGAGGTACTACCGGCTGTCAATATTTCTACTTTTATAACCACGCCTGAAAAATCATCTAGTAGTTTACTACAGACTGTCTATATTTCTGCTTTTATAACCAATACTGAAAAATTATCCAGTGAGGTACTACCGGCTGTCAATATTTCTACTTTTATAACCACGCCTGAAAAATCATCTAGTAGTTTACTACAGACTGTCTATATTTCTGCTTTTATAACCAATACTGAAAAATCATCCAGTGAGGTACTACCGGCTGTCAATATTTCTACTTTTATAACCACTACTGAAAAATCATCAAGTGGTGTACTACCGGCTGTCAATATTTCTACTTTATTAACCACTACTGAAAAATCATCAAGTAGTGTACTACCGGCTGTCAATATTTCTACTTTATTAACCACTACTGAAAAATCATCAAGTAGTGTACTACCGGCTGTCAATATTTCTACTTTTATAACCACGCCTGAAAAATCATCTAGTAGTGTACTACCGGCTGTCAATATTTCTACTTTTATAACCACGCCTGAAAAATCATCTAGTAGTGTACTACCGCCTGTCAATATTTCTACTTTCTTAACCACTACTGAAAAATCATCAAGTGGTGTACTACCGGCTGTCAATATTTCTACTTTATTAACCACTACTGAAAAATCATCAAGTAGTGTACTACCGGCTGTCAATATTTCTACTTTTATAACCACGCCTGAAAAATCATCTAGTAGTTTACTACAGACTGTCTATATTTCTGCTTTTATAACCAATACTGAAAAATCATCTAGTAGTTTACTACAGACTATCTATATTTCTGCTTTTATAACCAATACTGAAAAATCATCCAGTGAGGTACTACCGGCTGTCAATATTTCTACTTTTATAACCACGCCTGAAAAATCATCTAGTAGTTTACTACAGACTGTCTATATTTCTGCTTTTATAACCAATACTGAAAAATCATCCAGTGAGGTACTACCGGCTGTCAATATTTCTACTTTTATAACCACGCCTGAAAAATCATCTAGTAGTTTACTACAGACTGTCTATATTTCTGCTTTTATAACCAATACTGAAAAATCATCCAGTGAGGTACTACCGGCTGTCAATATTTCTACTTTTATAACCACGCCTGAAAAATCATCTAGTAGTTTACTACAGACTGTCTATATTTCTGCTTTTATAACCAATACTGAAAAATCATCCAGTGAGGTACTACCGGCTGTCAATATTTCTACTTTATTAACCACTACTGAAAAATCATCAAGTAGTGTACTACCGGCTGTCAATATTTCTACTTTATTAACCACTACTGAAAAATCATCAAGTAGTGTACTACCGGCTGTCAATATTTCTACTTTTATAACCACGCCTGAAAAATCATCTAGTAGTTTACTACAGACTGTCTATATTTCTGCTTTTATAACCAATACTGAAAAATCATCAAGTAGTGTACTACCGGCTGTCAATATTTCTACTTTTATAACCACGCCTGAAAAATCATCTAGTAGTTTACTACAGACTGTCTATATTTCTGCTTTTATAACCAATACTGAAAAATCATCAAGTAGTGTACAACCGGCTGTCAATATTTCTACTTTTATAACCACGCCTGAAAAATAATCAAGTAGTTTACTACAGACTGTCTATATTTCTGCTTTTATAACCAATACTGAAAAATCATCAAGTAGTGTACAACCGGCTGTCAATATTTCTACTTTTATAACCACTACTGAAAAAATCATCAAGTAGTGTACTACAGACTGTCTATATTTCTGCTTTTATAACAAAGACTGAAAAATCATCAAGTAGTGTACTACCGGCTGTCAATATTTCTACTTTATTAACCACTACTGAAAAATCATCAAGTAGTGTACTACCGGCTGTCAATATTTCTACTTTATTTACCACTACTGAAAAATCATCAAGTAGTGTACTACCGGCTGTCAATATTTCTACTTTTATAACCACGCCTGAAAAATCCTCTAGTAGTTTACTACAGACTGTCTATATTTCTGCTTTTATAACCAATACTGAAAAATCATCAAGTAGTGTACAACCGGTTGTCAATATTTCTACTTTTATAACCACGCCTGAAAAATAATCAAGTAGTTTACTACAGACTGTCTATATTTCTGCTTTTATAACCAATACTGAAAAATCATCAAGTAGTGTACAACCGGCGGTCAATATTTCTACTTTTATAACCACTACTGAAAAAATCATCAAGTAGTGTACTACAGACTGTCTATATTTCTGCTTTTATAACAAATACTGAAAAATCATCCAGTGAGGTACTACCGGCTGTCAATATTTCTACTTTATTAACCACTACTGAAAAATCATCAAGTAGTGTACTACCGGCTGTCAATATTTCTACTTTATTAACCACTACTGAAAAATCCTCTAGTAGTTTACTACAGACTGTCTATATTTCTGCTTTTATAACCAATACCGAAAAATCATCAAGTAGTGTACTACCGGCTGTCAATATTTCTACTTTATTAACCACTACTGAAAAATCATCAAGTAGTGTACTACCGGCTGTCAATATTTCTACTTTTATAACCACGCCTGAAAAATCATCTAGTAGTTTACTACAGACTGTCTATATTTCTGCTTTTATAACCAATACTGAAAAATCATCAAGTAGTGTACAACCGGCTGTCAATATTTCTTCTTTTATAACCACGCTTGAAAAATCATCAAGTAGTTTACTACAGACTTTCTATATTTCTGCTTTTATAACCAATACTGAAAAATCATCCAGTGAGGTACTACCGGCTGTCAATATTTCTACTTTTATAACCACGCCTGAAAAATCATCTAGTAGTTTACTACAGACTGTCTATATTTCTGCTTTTATAACCAATACTGAAAAATCATTAAGTAGTGTACAACCGGCTGTCAATATTTCTACTTTTATAACCACGCTTGAAAAATCATCAAGTAGTTTACTACAGACTATCTATATTTCTGCTTTTATAACCAATACTGAAAAATCATCCAGTGAGGTACTACCGGCTGTCAATATTTCTACTTTATTAACCACTACTGAAAAATCATCAAGTAGTGTACTACCGGCTGTCAATATTTCTACTTTATTAACCACTACTGAAAAATCATCAAGTAGTGTACTACCGGCTGTCAATATTTCTACTTTTATAACCACGCCTGAAAAATCATCTAGTAGTTTACTACAGACTGTCTATATTTCTGCTTTTATAACTAATACTGAAAAATCATCAAGTAGTGTACTACCTGCTGTCAATATTTCTACTTTTATAACCACGCTTGAAAAATCATCAAGTAGTTTACTACAGACTGTCTATATTTCTGCTTTTATAACCAATACTGAAAAATCATCCAGTGAGGTACTACCGGCTGTCAATATTTCTACTTTATTAACCACTACTGAAAAATCATCAAGTAGTGTACTACCGGCTGTCAATATTTCTACTTTATTAACCACTACTGAAAAATCATCAAGTAGTGTACTTCCGGCTGTCAATATTTCTAGTTTTATAACCACGCCTGAAAAATCATCAAGTAGTTTACTACAGACTGTCTATATTTCTGCTTATATAACCAATACTGAAAAATCATCAAGTAGTGTACAACCGGCTGTCAATATTTCTACTTTTATAACCACTACTGAAAAAATCATCAAGTAGTGTACTACCGGCTGTCAATATTTCTACTTTTATAACCACGCCTGAAAAATCCTCTAGTAGTTTACTACAGACTGTCTATATTTCTGCTTTTATAACCAATACTGAAAAATCATCAAGTAGTGTACAACCGGCTGTCAATATTTCTACTTTTATAACCACGCCTGAAAAATAATCAAGTAGTTTACTACAGACTGTCTATATTTCTGCTTTTATAACCAATACTGAAAAATCATCAAGTAGTGTACAACCGGCTGTCAATATTTCTACTTTTATAACCACTACTGAAAAAATCATCAAGTAGTGTACGACAGACTGTCTATATTTCTGCTTTTATAACAAATACTGAAAAATCATCCAGTGAGGTACTACCGGCTGTCAATATTTCTACTTTATTAACCACTACTGAAAAATCATCAAGTAGTGTACTACCGGCTGTCAATATTTCTACTTTATTAACCACTATTGAAAAATCATCAAGTAGTGTACTACCGGCTGTCAATATTTCTACTTTATTAACCACTACTGAAAAATCATCAAGTAGTGTACAACCGGCTGTCAATATTTCTACTTTATTAACCACTACTGAAAAATCATCAAGTAGTGTACTACCGGCTGTCAATATTTCTACTTTTATAACCACGCCTGAAAAATCCTCTAGTAGTTTACTACAGACTGTCTATATTTCTGCTTTTATAACCAATACTGAAAAATCATCAAGTAGTGTACAACCGGCTGTCAATATTTCTACTTTTATAACCACGCCTGAAAAATAATCAAGTAGTTTACTACAGACTGTCTATATTTCTGCTTTTATAACCAATACTGAAAAATCATTAAGTAGTCTACAACCGGCTGTCAATATTTCTACTTTTATAACCACGCTTGAAAAATCATCAAGTAGTTTACTACAGACTATCTATATTTCTGCTTTTATAACCAATACTGAAAAATCATCCAGTGAGGTACTACCGGCTGTCAATATTTCTACTTTATTAACCACTACTGAAAAATCATCAAGTAGTGTACTACCGGCTGTCAATATTTCTACTTTATTAACCACTACTGAAAAATCATCAAGTAGTGTACTACCGGCTGTCAATATTTCTACTTTATTAACCACTACTGAAAAATCATCAAGTAGTGTACTACCGGCTGTCAATATTTCTACTTTATTAACCACTACTGAAAAATCATCAAGTAGTGTACTACCGGCTGTCAATATTTCTACTTTTATAACCACGCCTGAAAAATCATCTAGTAGTTTACTACAGACTGTCTATATTTCTGCTTTTATAACCAATACTGAAAAATCATCAAGTAGTGTACAACCGGCTGTCAATATTTCTGCTTTTATAACCACGCTTGAAAAATCATCAAGTAGTTTACTACAGACTGTCTATATTTCTGCTTTTATAACCAATACTGAAAAATCATCCAGTGAGGTACTACCGGCTGTCAATATTTCTACTTTTATAACCACGCCTGAAAAATCATCTAGTAGTTTACTACAGACTGTCTATATTTCTGCTTTTATAACCAATACTGAAAAATCATCCAGTGAGGTACTACCGGCTGTCAATATTTCTACTTTTATAACCACGCCTGAAAAATCATCTAGTAGTTTACTACAGACTGTCTATATTTCTGCTTTTATAACCAATACTGAAAAATGATCCAGTGACGTACTACCGGCTGTCAATATTTCTACTTTTATAACCACGCCTGAAAAATCATCTAGTAGTTTACTACAGACTGTCTATATTTCTGCTTTTATAACCAATACTGAAAAATCATCCAGTGAGGTACTACCGGCTGTCAATATTTCTACTTTTATAACCACGCCTGAAAAATCATCTAGTAGTTTACTACAGACTGTCTATATTTCTGCTTTTATAACCAATACTGAAAAATCATCCAGTGAGGTACTACCGGCTGTCAATATTTCTACTTTTATAACCACGCCTGAAAAATCATCTAGTAGTTTACTACAGACTGTCTATATTTCTGCTTTTATAACCAATACTGAAAAATCATCCAGTGAGGTACTACCGGCTGTCAATATTTCTACTTTTATAACCACGCCTGAAAAATCATCTAGTAGTTTACTACAGACTGTCTATATTTCTGCTTTTATAACCAATACTGAAAAATCATCCAGTGAGGTACTACCGGCTGTCAATATTTCTACTTTTATAACCACGCCTGAAAAATCATCTAGTAGTTTACTACAGACTGTCTATATTTCTGCTTTTATAACCAATACTGAAAAATCATCCAGTGAGGTACTACCGGCTGTCAATATTTCTACTTTTATAACCACGCCTGAAAAATCATCTAGTAGTTTACTACAGACTGTCTATATTTCTGCTTTTATAACCAATACTGAAAAATCATCCAGTGAGGTACTACCGGCTGTCAATATTTCTACTTTTATAACCACGCCTGAAAAATCATCTAGTAGTTTACTACAGACTGTCTATATTTCTGCTTTTATAACCAATACTGAAAAATCATTAAGTAGTGTACAACCGGCTGTCAATATTTCTACTTTTATAACCACGCCTGAAAAATAATCAAGTAGTTTACTACAGACTATCTATATTTCTGCTTTTATAACCAATACTGAAAAATCATCAAGTAGTGTACAACCGGCTGTCAATATTTCTACTTTTATAACCACTACTGAAAAAATCATCAAGTAGTGTACTACAGACTGTCTATATTTCTGCTTTTATAACAAATACTGAAAAATCATCCAGTGAGGTACTACCGGCTGTCAATATTTCTACTTTTATAACCACTACTGAAAAAATCATCAAGTAGTTTACTACAGACTGTCTATATGTCTGCTTTTATAACCAATACTGAAAAATCATCCAGTGAGGTACTACCGGCTGTCAATATTTCTACTTTTATAACCACGCCTGAAAAATCATCTAGTAGTTTACTACAGACTGTCTATATTTCTGCTTTTATAACAAATACTGAAAAATCATCCAGTGAGGTACTACAGGCTGTCAATATTTCTACTTTTATAACCACGCCTGAAAAATCATCTAGTAGTTTACTACAGACTGTCTATATTTCTGCTTTTATAACCAATACTGAAAAATCATCCAGTGAGGTACTACCGGCTGTCAATATTTCTACTTTTATAACCACGCCTGAAAAATCATCTAGTAGTTTACTACAGACTGTCTATATTTCTGCTTTTATAACAAATACTGAAAAATCATCTAGTGAGGTACTACCGGCTGTCAATATTTCTACTTTTATAACCACGCCTGAAAAATCATCTAGTAGTTTACTACAGACTGTCTATATTTCTGCTTTTATAACCAATACTGAAAAATCATCCAGTGAGGTACTACCGGCTGTCAATATTTCTACTTTTATAACCACGCCTGAAAAATCATCTAGTAGTTTACTACAGACTGTCTATATTTCTGCTTTTATAACAAATACTGAAAAATCATCCAGTGAGGTACTACCGGCTGTCAATATTTCTACTTTTATAACCACGCCTGAAAAATCATCTAGTAGTTTACTACAGACTGTCTATATTTCTGCTTTTATAACCAATACTGAAAAATCATCCAGTGAGGTACTACCGGCTGTCAATATTTCTACTTTTATAACCACGCCTGAAAAATCATCTAGTAGTTTACTACAGACTGTCTATATTTCTGCTTTTATAACCAATACTGAAAAATCATCCAGTGAGGTACTACCGGCTGTCAATATTTCTACTTTTATAACCACGCCTGAAAAATCATCTAGTAGTTTACTACAGACTGTCTATATTTCTGCTTTTATAACCAATACTGAAAAATCATCTAGTGAGGTACTACCGGCTGTCAATATTTCTACTTTTATAACCACGCCTGAAAAATCATCTAGTAGTTTACTACAGACTGTCTATATTTCTGCTTTTATAACCAATACTGAAAAATCATCCAGTGAGGTACTACCGGCTGTCAATATTTCTACTTTTATAACCACGCCTGAAAAATCATCTAGTAGTTTACTACAGACTGTCCATATTTCTGCTTTTATAACCAATACTGAAAAATCATCTAGTGAGGTACTACCGGCTGTCAATATTTCTACTTTTATAACCACGCCTGAAAAATCATCTAGTAGTTTACTACAGACTGTCTATATTTCTGCTTTTATAACAAATACTGAAAAATCATCTAGTGAGGTACTACCGGCTGTCAATATTTCTACTTTTATAACCACGCCTGAAAAATCATCTAGTAGTTTACTACAGACTGTCTATATTTCTGCTTTTATAACCAATACTGAAAAATCATCCAGTGAGGTACTACCGGCTATCAATATTTCTACCTTTATAACCACGCCTGAAAAATCATCTAGTAGTTTACTACAGACTGTCTATATTTCTGCTTTTATAACAAATACTGAAAAATCATCCAGTGAGGTACTACCGGCTGTCAATATTTCTACTTTTATAACCACGCCTGAAAAATCATCTAGTAGTTTACTACAGACTGTCTATATTTCTGCTTTTATAACCAATACTGAAAAATCATCCAGTGAGGTACTACCGGCTGTCAATATTTCTACTTTTATAACCACGCCTGAAAAATCATCTAGTAGTTTACTACAGACTGTCTATATTTCTGCTTTTATAACCAATACTGAAAAATCATCCAGTGAGGTACTACCGGCTGTCAATATTTCTACTTTTATAACCACGCCTGAAAAATCATCTAGTAGTTTACTACAGACTGTCTATATTTCTGCTTTTATAACCAATACTGAAAAATCATCCAGTGAGGTACTACCGGCTTTCAATATTTCTACTTTTATAACCACGCCTGAAAAATCATCTAGTAGTTTACTACAGACTGTCTATATTTCTGCTTTTATAACCAATACTGAAAAATCATCCAGTGAGGTACTACCGGCTGTCAATATTTCTACTTTTATTACCACGCCTGAAAAATCATCTAGTAGTTTACTACAGACTGTCTATATTTCTGCTTTTATAACCAATACTGAAAAATCATCCAGTGAGGTACTACCGGCTGTCAATATTTCTACTTTTATAACCACGCCTGAAAAATCATCTAGTAGTTTACTACAGACTGTCTATATTTCTGCTTTTATAACCAATACTGAAAAATCATTAAGTAGTGTACAACCGGCTGTCAATATTTCTACTTTTATAACCACGCTTGAAAAATCATCAAGTAGTTTACTACAGACTATCTATATTTCTGCTTTTATAACCAATACTGAAAAATCATCCAGTGAGGTACTACCGGCTGTCAATATTTCTACTTTATTAACCACTACTGAAAAATCATCAAGTAGTGTACTACCGGCTGTCAATATTTCTACTTTATTAACCACTACTGAAAAATCATCAAGTAGTGTACTACCGGCTGTCAATATTTCTACTTTTATAACCACGCCTGAAAAATCATCTAGTAGTTTACTACAGACTGTCTATATTTCTGCTTTTATAACCAATACTGAAAAATCATCAAGTAGTGTACAACCGGCTGTCAATATTTCTACTTTTATAACCACGCCTGAAAAATCATCTTGTAGTTTACTACAGACTGTCTATATTTCTGCTTTTATAACCAATACTGAAAAATCATCCAGTGAGGTACTACCGGCTGTCAATATTTCTACTATTATAACCACGCCTGAAAAATCATCTAGTAGTTTACTACAGACTGTCTATATTTCTGCTTTTATAACCAATAATGAAAAATCATTAAGTAGTGTACAACCGGCTGTCAATATTTCTACTTTTATAACCACGCCTGAAAAATAATCAAGTAGTTTACTACAGACTGTCTATATTTCTGCTTTTATAACCAATACTGAAAAATCATCAAGTAGTGTACAACCGGCTGTCAATATTTCTACTTTTATAACCACTACTGAAAAAATCATCAAGTAGTGTACTACAGACTGTCTATATTTCTGCTTTTATAACAAATACTGAAAAATCATCCAGTGAGGTACTACCGGCTGTCAATATTTCTACTTTATTAACCACTACTGAAAAATCATCAAGTAGTGTACTACCGGCTGTCAATATTTCTACTTTATTAACCACTACTGAAAAATCATCAAGTAGTGTACTACCGGCTGTCAATATTTCTACTTTATTAACCACTACTGAAAAATCATCAAGTAGTGTACTACCGGCTGTCAATATTTCTACTTTTATAACCACGCCTGAAAAATCATCTAGTAGTTTACTACAGACTGTCTATATTTCTGCTTTTATAACCAATACTGAAAAATCATCAAGTAGTGTACAACCGGCTGTCAATATTTCTGCTTTTATAACCACGCTTGAAAAATCATCAAGTAGTTTACTACAGACTATCTATATTTCTGCTTTTATAACCAATACTGAAAAATCATCCAGTGAGGTACTACCGGCTGTCAATATTTCTACTTTATTAACCACTACTGAAAAATCATCTAGTAGTTTACTACAGACTGTCTATATTTCTGCTTTTAAAGCCACTACTGAAAAATCATCAAGTATTGTACAACCGGCTGTCAATATTTCTACTTTTATAACCACGCCTGAAAAATCATCTAGTAGTTTACTACAGACTGTCTATATTTCTGCTTTTATAACCAATACTGAAAAATCATCCAGTGAGGTACTACCGGCTGTCAATATTTCTACTTTTATAACCACGCCTGAAAAATCATCTAGTAGTTTACTACAGACTGTCTATATTTCTGCTTTTATAGCCACTACTGAAAAATCATCAAGTAGTGTACAACCGGCTGTCAATATTTCTTCTTTTATAACCACGCCTGAAAAATCATCTAGTAGTTTACTACAGACTGTCTATATTTCTGCTTTTATAACCAATACTGAAAAATCATCCAGTGAGGTACTACCGGCTGTCAATATTTCTACTTTATTAACCACTACTGAAAAATCATCTAGTAGTTTACTACAGACTGTCTATATTTCTGCTTTTATAGCCACTACTGAAAAATCATCAAGTAGTGTACAACCGGCTGTCAATATTTCTACTTTTATAACCACGCCTGAAAAATCATCTAGTAGTTTACTACAGACTGTCTATATTTCTGCTTTTATAACCAATACTGAAAAATCATCCAGTGAGGTACTACCGGCTGTCAATATTTCTACTTTTATAACCACGCCTGAAAAATCATCTAGTAGTTTACTACAGACTGTCTATATTTCTGCTTTTATAACCAATACTGAAAAATCATTAAGTAGTGTACAACCGGCTGTCAATATTTCTACTTTTATAACCACGCCTGAAAAATCATCTAGTAGTTTACTACAGACTGTCTATATTTCTGCTTTTATAACCAATACTGAAAAATCATCCAGTGAGGTACTACCGGCTGTCAATATTTCTACTTTTATAACCACGCCTGAAAAATCATCTAGTAGTTTACTACAGACTGTCTATATTTCTGCTTTTATAACCAATACTGAAAAATCATCAAGTAGTGTACTACCGGCTGTCAATATTTCTACTTTTATAACCACGCCTGAAAAATCATCAAGTAGTTTACTACAGACTGTCTATATTTCTGCTTTTATAACCAATACTGAAAAATCATCCAGTGAGGTACTACCGGCTGTCAATATTTCTACTTTATTAACCACTACTGAAAAATCATCAAGTAGTGTACTACCGGCTGTCAATATTTCTACTTTATTAACCACTACTGAAAAATCATCAAGTAGTGTACTACCGGCTGTCAATATTTCTAGTTTTATAACCACGCCTGAAAAATCATCAAGTAGTATACTACAGACTGTCTATATTTCTGCTTTTATAACCAATACTGAAAAATCATCAAGTAGTGTACAACCGGCTGTCAATATTTCTACTTTATTAACCACTACTGAAAAATCATCAAGTAGAGTACAACCGGCTGTCAATATTTCTACTTTATTAACCAATACTGAAAAATCATCAAGTAGTGTACAACCGGCTGTCAATATTTCTACTTTATTAACCACTACTGAAAAATCATCAAGTAGTGTACTACCGGCTGTAAATATTTCTACTTTATTAACCACTACTGAAAAATCATCAAGTAGTGTACAACCGGCTGTCAATATTTCTACTTTTATAACCACGCCTGAAAAATCATCTAGTAGTTTACTACAGACTGTCTATATTTCTGCTTTTATAACCAATAATGAAAAATCATTAAGTAGTGTACAACCGGCTGTCAATATTTCTACTTTTATAACCACGCCTGAAAAATAATCAAGTAGTTTACTACAGACTGTCTATATTTCTGCTTTTATAACCAATACTGAAAAATCATTAAGTAGTGTACAACCGGCTGTCAATATTTCTACTTTTATAACCACGCCTAAAAAATAATCAAGTAGTTTACTACAGACTGTCTATATTTCTGCTTTTATAACCAATACTGAAAAATCATCAAGTAGTGTACAACCGGCTGTCAATATTTCTACTTTATTAACCACTACTGAAAAATCATCAAGTAGAGTACAACCGGCTGTCAATATTTCTACTTTATTAACCAATACTGAAAAATCATCAAGTAGTGTACAACCGGCTGTCAATATTTCTACTTTATTAACCACTACTGAAAAATCATCAAGTAGTGTACTACCGGCTGTCAATATTTCTACTTTATTAACCACTACTGAAAAATCATCAAGTAGTGTACAACCGGCTGTCAATATTTCTACTTTTATAACCACGCCTGAAAAATCATCTAGTAGTTTACTACAGACTGTCTATATTTCTGCTTTTATAACCAATAATGAAAAATCATTAAGTAGTGTACAACCGGCTGTCAATATTTCTACTTTTATAACCACGCCTGAAAAATAATCAAGTAGTTTACTACAGACTGTCTATATTTCTGCTTTTATAACCAATACTGAAAAATCATCAAGTAGTGTACAACCGGCTGTCAATATTTCTACTTTTATAACCACTACTGAAAAAATCATCAAGTAGTGTACTACAGACTGTCTGTATTTCTGCTTTTATAACAAATACTGAAAAATCATCCAGTGAGGTACTACCGGCTGTCAATATTTCTACTTTATTAACCACTACTGAAAAATCATCAAGTAGTGTACTACCGGCTGTCAATATTTCTACTTTATTAACCACTACTGAAAAATCATCAAGTAGTGTACTACCGGCTGTCAATATTTCTACTTTTATAACCACGCCTGAAAAATCATCTAGTAGTTTACTACAGACTGTCTATATTTCTGCTTTTATAACCAATACTGAAAAATCATCAAGTAGTGTACAACCGGCTGTCAATATTTCTGCTTTTATAACCACGCTTGAAAAATCATCAAGTAGTTTACTACAGACTATCTATATTTCTGCTTTTATAACCAATTCTGAAAAATCATCCAGTGAGGTACTACCGGCTGTCAATATTTCTACTTTATTAACCACTACTGAAAAATCATCTAGTAGTTTACTACAGACTGTCTATATTTCTGCTTTTATAGCCACTACTGAAAAATCATCAAGTAGTGTACAACCGGCTGTCAATATTTCTACTTTTATAACCACGCCTGAAAAATCATCTAGTAGTTTACTACAGACTGTCTATATTTCTGCTTTTATAACCAATACTGAAAAATCATCCAGTGAGGTACTACCGGCTGTCAATATTTCTACTTTTATAACCACGCCTGAAAAATCATCTAGTAGTTTACTACAGACTGTCTATATTTCTGCTTTTATAGCCACTACTGAAAAATCATCAAGTAGTGTACAACCGGCTGTCAATATTTCTTCTTTTATAACCACGCCTGAAAAATCATCTAGTAGTTTACTACAGACTGTCTATATTTCTGCTTTTATAACCAATACTGAAAAATCATCCAGTGAGGTACTACCGGCTGTCAATATTTCTACTTTATTAACCACTACTGAAAAATCATCTAGTAGTTTACTACAGACTGTCTATATTTCTGCTTTTATAGCCACTACTGAAAAATCATCAAGTAGTGTACAACCGGCTGTCAATATTTCTACTTTTATAACCACGCCTGAAAAATCATCTAGTAGTTTACTACAGACTGTCTATATTTCTGCTTTTATAACCAATACTGAAAAATCATCCAGTGAGGTACTACCGGCTGTCAATATTTCTACTTTTATAACCACGCCTGAAAAATCATCTAGTAGTTTACTACAGACTGTCTATATTTCTGCTTTTATAACCAATACTGAAAAATCATTAAGTAGTGTACAACCGGCTGTCAATATTTCTACTTTTATAACCACGCTTGAAAAATCATCAAGTAGTTTACTACAGACTGTCTATATTTCTGCTTTTATAACCAATACTGAAAAATCATTAAGTAGTGTACAACCGGCTGTCAATATTTCTACTTTTATAACCACGCTTGAAAAATCATCAAGTAGTGTACTACCGGCTGTCAATATTTCTACTTTATTAACCACTACTGAAAAATCATCAAGTAGTGTACTACCGGCTGTCAATATTTCTACTTTATTAACCACTACTGAAAAATCATCAAGTAGTGTACTACCGGCTGTCAATATTTCTACTTTTATAACCACGCCTGAAAAATCATCTAGTAGTTTACTACAGACTGTCTATATTTCTGCTTTTATAACCAATACTGAAAAATCATCCAGTGAGGTACTACCGGCTGTCAATATTTCTACTTTTATAACCACGCCTGAAAAATCATCTAGTAGTTTACTACAGACTGTCTATATTTCTGCTTTTATAACCAATACTGAAAAATCATCCAGTGAGGTACTACCGGCTGTCAATATTTCTACTTTTATAACCACGCTTGAAAAATCATCAAGTAGTGTACTACCGGCTGTCAATATTTCTACTTTATTAACCACTACTGAAAAATCATCAAGTAGTGTACTACCGGCTGTCAATATTTCTACTTTTATAACCACGCCTGAAAAATCATCTAGTAGTTTACTACAGACTGTCTATATTTCTGCTTTTATAACCAATACTGAAAAATCATTAAGTAGTGTACAACCGGATGTCAATATTTCTACTTTTATAACCACGCTTGAAAAATCATCAAGTAGTGTACTACCGGCTGTCAATATTTCTACTTTATTAACCACTACTGAAAAATCATCAAGTAGTGTACTACCGGCTGTCAATATTTCTACTTTATTAACCACTACTGAAAAATCATCAAGTAGTGTACTACCGGCTGTCAATATTTCTACTTTTATAACCACGCCTGAAAAATCATCTAGTAGTTTACTACAGACTGTCTATATTTCTGCTTTTATAACCAATACTGAAAAATCATTAAGTAGTGTACAACCGGCTGTCAATATTTCTACTTTTATAACCACGCTTGAAAAATCATCAAGTAGTGTACTACCGGCTGTCAATATTTCTACTTTATTAACCACTACTGAAAAATCATCAAGTAGTGTACTACCGGCTGTCAATATTTCTACTTTATTAACCACTACTGAAAAATCATCAAGTAGTGTACTACCGGCTGTCAATATTTGTACTTTTATAACCACGCCTGAAAAATCATCTAGTAGTTTACTACAGACTGTCTATATTTCTGCTTTTATAACCAATACTGAAAAATCATCAAGTAGTGTACTACCGGCTGTCAATATTTCTACTTTTATAACCACGCCTGAAAAATCATCAAGTAGTTTACTACAGACTGTCTATATTTCTGCTTTTATAACCAATACTGAAAAATCATCAAGTAGTGTACAACCGGCTGTCAATATTTCTACTTTATTAACCACTACTGAAAAATCATCAAGTAGTGTACTACCGGCTGTCAATATTTCTACTTTATTAACCACTACTGAAAAATCATCAAGTAGTGTACAACCGGCTGTCAATATTTCTACTTTTATAACCACGCCTGAAAAATAATCAAGTAGTTTACTACAGACTGTCTATATTTCTGCTTTTATAACCAATACTGAAAAATCATCAAGTAGTGTACAACCGGCTGTCAATATTTCTACTTTTATAACCACTACTGAAAAAATCATCAAGTAGTGTACTACAGACTGTCTATATTTCTGCTTTTATAACAAATACTGAAAAATCATCCAGTGAGGTACTACCGGCTGTCAATATTTCTACTTTATTAACCACTACTGAAAAATCATCAAGTAGTGTACTACCGGCTGTCAATATTTCTACTTTATTAACCACTACTGAAAAATCATCAAGTAGTGTACTACCGGCTGTCAATATTTCTACTTTATTAACCACTACTGAAAAATCATCAAGTAGTGTACTACCGGCTGTCAATATTTCTACTTTATTAACCACTACTGAAAAATCATCAAGTAGTGTACTACCGGCTGTCAATATTTCTACTTTTATAACCACGCCTGAAAAATCATCTAGTAGTTTACTACAGACTGTCTATATTTCTGCTTTTATAACCAATACTGAAAAATCATCAAGTAGTGTACAACCGGCTGTCAATATTTCTGCTTTTATAACCACGCTTGAAAAATCATTAAGTAGTTTACTACAGACTGTCTATATTTCTGCTTTTATAACCAATACTGAAAAATCATCCAGTGAGGTACTACCGGCTGTCAATCTTTCTACTTTTATAACCACGCCTGAAAAATCATCTAGTAGTTTACTACAGACTGTCTATATTTCTGCTTTTATAACCAATACTGAAAAATCATCCAGTGAGGTACTACCGGCTGTCAATATTTCTACTTTTATAACCACGCCTGAAAAATCATCTAGTAGTTTACTACAGACTGTCTATATTTCTGCTTTTATAACCAATACTGAAAAATCATCCAGTGAGGTACTACCGGCTGTCAATATTTCTACTTTATTAACCACTACTGAAAAATCATCAAGTAGTGTACTACCGGCTGTCAATATTTCTACTTTTATAACCACGCCTGAAAAATCATCTAGTAGTTTACTACAGACTGTCTATATTTCTGCTTTTATAACCAATACTGAAAGATCATCAAGTTGTGTACAACCGGCTGTCAATATTTCTGCTTTTATAACCACGCTTGAAAAATCATCAAGTAGTTTACTACAGACTGTCTATATTTCTGCTTTTATAACCAATACTGAAAAATCATCCAGTGAGGTACTACCGGCTGTCAATATTTCTACTTTATTAACCACTACTGAAAAATCATCTAGTAGTTTACTACAGACTGTCTATATTTCTGCTTTTATAGCCACTACTGAAAAATCATCAAGTAGTATACAACCGGCTGTCAATATTTCTACTTTTATAACCACGCCTGAAAAATCATCTAGTAGTTTACTACAGACTGTCTATATTTCTGCTTTTATAACCAATACTGAAAAATCATCCAGTGAGGTACTACCGGCTGTCAATATTTCTACTTTATTAACCACTACTGAAAAATCATCAAGTAGTGTACTACCGGCTGTCAATATTTCTACTTTATTAACCACTACTGAAAAATCATCAAGTAGTGTACTACCGGCTGTCAATATTTCTACTTTTATAACCACGCCTGAAAAATCATCAAGTAGTTTACTACAGATTATCTATATTTCTGCTTTTATAACCAATACTGAAAAATCATCCAGTGAGGTACTACCGGCTGTCAATATTTCTACTTTATTAACCACTACTGAAAAATCATCAAGTAGTGTACTACCGGCTGTCAATATTTCTACTTTATTAACCACTACTGAAAAATCATCAAGTAGTGTACTACCGGCTGTCAATATTTCTACTTTTATAACCACGCCTGAAAAATCATCTAGTAGTTTACTACAGACTGTCTATATTTCTGCTTTTATAACCAATACTGAAAAATCATCAAGTAGTGTACTACCGGCTGTCAATATTTCTACTTTTATAACCACGCCTGAAAAATCATCTAGTAGTTTACTACAGACTGTCTATATTTCTGCTTTTATAACCAATACTGAAAAATCATCAAGTAGTGTACAACCGGCTGTCAATATTTCTACTTTATTAACCACTACTGAAAAATCATCAAGTAGTGTACTACCGGCTGTCAATATTTCTACTTTATTAACCACTACTGAAAAATCATCAAGTAGTGTACAACCGGCTGTCAATATTTCTACTTTTATAACCACGCCTGAAAAATAATCAAGTAGTTTACTACAGACTGTCTATATTTCTGCTTTTATAACCAATACTGAAAAATCATCAAGTAGTGTACAACCGGCTGTCAATATTTCTACTTTTATAACCACTACTGAAAAAATCATCAAGTAGTGTACTACAGACTGTCTATATTTCTGCTTTTATAACAAATAATGAAAAATCATCCAGTGAGGTACTACCGGCTGTCAATATTTCTACTTTATTAACCACTACTGAAAAATCATCAAGTAGTGTACTACCGGCTGTCAATATTTCTACTTTATTAACCACTACTGAAAAATCATCAAGTAGTGTACTACCGGCTGTCAATATTTCTACTTTATTAACCACTACTGAAAAATCATCAAGTAGTGTACTACCGGCTGTCAATATTTCTACTTTATTAACCACTACTGAAAAATCATCAAGTAGTGTACTACCGGCTGTCAATATTTCTACTTTTATAACCACGCCTGAAAAATCATCTAGTAGTTTACTACAGACTGTCTATATTTCTGCTTTTATAACCAATACTGAAAAATCATCAAGTAGTGTACAACCGGCTGTCAATATTTCTGCTTTTATAACCACGCTTGAAAAATCATTAAGTAGTTTACTACAGACTGTCTATATTTCTGCTTTTATAACCAATACTGAAAAATCATCCAGTGAGGTACTACCGGCTGTCAATCTTTCTACTTTTATAACCACGCCTGAAAAATCATCTAGTAGTTTACTACAGACTGTCTATATTTCTGCTTTTATAACCAATACTGAAAAATCATCCAGTGAGGTACTACCGGCTGTCAATATTTCTACTTTTATAACCACGCCTGAAAAATCATCTAGTAGTTTACTACAGACTGTCTATATTTCTGCTTTTATAACCAATACTGAAAAATCATCCAGTGAGGTACTACCGGCTGTCAATATTTCTACTTTATTAACCACTACTGAAAAATCATCAAGTAGTGTACTACCGGCTGTCAATATTTCTACTTTTATAACCACGCCTGAAAAATCATCTAGTAGTTTACTACAGACTGTCTATATTTCTGCTTTTATAACCAATACTGAAAGATCATCAAGTTGTGTACAACCGGCTGTCAATATTTCTGCTTTTATAACCACGCTTGAAAAATCATCAAGTAGTTTACTACAGACTGTCTATATTTCTGCTTTTATAACCAATACTGAAAAATCATCCAGTGAGGTACTACCGGCTGTCAATATTTCTACTTTATTAACCACTACTGAAAAATCATCTAGTAGTTTACTACAGACTGTCTATATTTCTGCTTTTATAGCCACTACTGAAAAATCATCAAGTAGTGTACAACCGGCTGTCAATATTTCTACTTTTATAACCACGCCTGAAAAATCATCTAGTAGTTTACTACAGACTGTCTATATTTCTGCTTTTATAACCAATACTGAAAAATCATCCAGTGAGGTACTACCGGCTGTCAATATTTCTACTTTTATAACCACGCCTGAAAAATCATCAAGTAGTTTACTACAGACTGTCTATATTTCTGCTTTTATAACCAATACTGAAAAATCATTAAGTAGTGTACAACCGGCTGTCAATATTTCTACTTATATAACCACGCTTGAAAAATCATCAAGTAGTTTACTACAGACTATCTATATTTCTGCTTTTATAACCAATACTGAAAAATCATCCAGTGAGGTACTACCGGCTGTCAATATTTCTACTTTATTAACCACTACTGAAAAATCATCAAGTAGTGTACTACCGGCTGTCAATATTTCTACTTTATTAACCACTACTGAAAAATCATCAAGTAGTGTACTACCGGCTGTCAATATTTCTACTTTTATAACCACGCCTGAAAAATCATCTAGTAGTTTACTACAGACTGTCTATATTTCTGCTTTTATAACCAATACTGAAAAATCATCAAGTAGTGTACTACCGGCTGTCAATATTTCTACTTTTATAACCACGCCTGAAAAATCATCTAGTAGTTTACTACAGACTGTCTATATTTCTGCTTTTATAACCAATACTGAAAAATCATCCAGTGAGGTACTACCGGCTGTCAATATTTCTACTTTATTAACCACTACTGAAAAATCATCAAGTAGTGTACTACCGGCTGTCAATATTTCTACTTTATTAACCACTACTGAAAAATCATCAAGTAGTGTACTACCGGCTGTCAATATTTCTAGTTTTATAACCACGCCTGAAAAATCATCAAGTAGTTTACTACAGACTGTCTTTATTTCTGCTTTTATAACCAATACTGAAAAATCATCAAGTAGTGTACAACCGGCTGTCAATATTTCTACTTTTATAACCACTACTGAAAAAATCATCAAGTAGTGTACTACCGGCTGTCAATATTTCTACTTTTATAACCATGCCTGAAAAATCCTCTAGTAGTTTACTACAGACTGTCTATATTTCTGCTTTTATAACCAATACTGAAAAATCATCAAGTAGTGTACAACCGGCTGTCAATATTTCTACTTTTATAACCACGCCTGAAAAATAATCAAGTAGTTTACTACAGACTGTCTATATTTCTGCTTTTATAACCAATACTGAAAAATCATCAAGTAGTGTACAACCGGCTGTCAATATTTCTACTTTATTAACCACTACTGAAAAATCATCAAGTAGTGTACTACCGGCTGTCAATATTTCTACTTTATTAACCACTACTGAAAAATCTTCAAGTAGTGTACTACCGGCTGTCAATATTTCTACTTTATTAACCACTACTGAAAAATCATCAAGTAGTGTACTACCGGCTGTCAATATTTCTACTTTATTAACCACTACTGAAAAATCATCAAGTAGTGTACTACCGGCTGTCAATATTTCTACTTTTATAACCACGCCTGAAAAATCATCTAGTAGTTTACTACAGACTGTCTATATTTCTGCTTTTATAACCAATACTGAAAAATCATCAAGTAGTGTACTACCGGCTGTCAATATTTCTGCTTTTATATCCACGCTTGAAAAATCATTAAGTAGTTTACTACAGACTGTCTATATTTCTGCTTTTATAACCAATACTGAAAAATCATCCAGTGAGGTACTACCGGCTGTCAATATTTCTACTTTTATAACCACGCCTGAAAAATCATCTAGTAGTTTACTACAGACTGTCTATATTTCTGCTTTTATAACCAATACTGAAAAATCATCCAGTGAGGTACTACCGGCTGTCAATATTTCTACTTTTATAACCACGCCTGAAAAATCATCAAGTAGTTTACTACAGACTGTCTATATTTCTGCTTTTATAACCAATACTGAAAAATCATTAAGTAGTGTCCAACCGGCTGTCAATATTTCTACTTTTATAACCACGCTTGAAAAATCATCAAGTAGTTTACTACAGACTGTCTATATTTCTGCTTTTATAACCAATACTGAAAAATCATCAAGTAGTGTACTACCGGCTGTCAATATTTCTACTTTATTAACCACTACTGAAAAATCATCAAGTAGTGTACTACCGGCTGTCAATATTTCTACTTTATTAACCACTACTGAAAAATCATCAAGTAGTGTACTACCGGCTGTCAATATTTCTAGTTTTATAACCACGCCTGAAAAATCATCAAGTAGTTTACTACAGACTGTCTTTATTTCTGCTTTTATAACCAATACTGAAAAATCATCAAGTAGTGTACAACCGGCTGTCAATATTTCTACTTTTATAACCACTACTGAAAAAATCATCAAGTAGTGTACTACCGGCTGTCAATATTTCTACTTTTATAACCAC
Source organism: Rhaphigaster nebulosa (assembly GCA_948150685.1). Taxonomy (NCBI): domain Eukaryota; kingdom Metazoa; phylum Arthropoda; class Insecta; order Hemiptera; family Pentatomidae; genus Rhaphigaster; species Rhaphigaster nebulosa. The sequence goes on along the minus strand of OX411307.1, from coordinate 28,215,208 downwards.
GCCTGAAAAATCCTCTAGTAGTTTACTACAGACTGTCTATATTTCTGCTTTTATAACCAATACTGAAAAATCATCAAGTAGTGTACAACCGGCTGTCAATATTTCTACTTTTATAACCACGCCTGAAAAATAATCAAGTAGTTTACTACAGACTGTCTATATTTCTGCTTTTATAACCAATACTGAAAAATCATCAAGTAGTGTACAACCGGCTGTCAATATTTCTACTTTTATAACCACTACTGAAAAAATCATCAAGTAGTGTACTACAGACTGTCTATATTTCTGCTTTTATAACAAATACTGAAAAATCATCCAGTGAGGTACTACCGGCTGTCAATATTTCTACTTTATTAACCACTACTGAAAAATCATCAAGTAGTGAACTACCGGCTGTCAATATTTCTACTTTATTAACCACTACTGAAAAATCATCAAGTAGTGTACTACCGGCTGTCAATATTTCTACTTTATTAACCACTACTGAAAAATCATCAAGTAGTGTACTACCGGCTGTCAATATTTCTACTTTATTAACCACTACTGAAAAATCATCAAGTAGTGTACTACCGGCTGTCAATATTTCTACTTTTATAACCACGCCTGAAAAATCATCTAGTAGTTTACTACAGACTGTCTATATTTCTGCTTTTATAACCAATACTGAAAAATCATCAAGTAGTGTACTACCGGCTGTCAATATTTCTGCTTTTATATCCACGCTTGAAAAATCATTAAGTAGTTTACTACAGACTGTCTATATTTCTGCTTTTATAACCAATTCTGAAAAATCATCCAGTGAGGTACTACCGGCTGTCAATATTTCTACTTTATTAACCACTACTGAAAAATCATCAAGTAGTGTACTACCGGCTGTCAATATTTCTACTTTTATAACCACGCCTGAAAAATCATCTAGTAGTTTACTACAGACTGTCTATATTTCTGCTTTTATAACCAATACTGAAAAATCATCAAGTAGTGTACAACCGGCTGTCAATATTTCTGCTTTTATAACCACGCTTGAAAAATCATCAAGTAGTTTACTACAGACTATCTATATTTCTGCTTTTATAACCAATTCTGAAAAATCATCCAGTGAGGTACTACCGGCTGTCAATATTTCTACTTTATTAACCACTACTGAAAAATCATCTAGTAGTTTACTACAGACTGTCTATATTTCTGCTTTTATAGCCACTACTGAAAAATCATCAAGTAGTGTACAACCGGCTGTCAATATTTCTACTTTTATAACCACGCCTGAAAAATCATCTAGTAGTTTACTACAGACTGTCTATATTTCTGCTTTTATAACCAATACTGAAAAATCATCCAGTGAGGTACTACCGGCTGTCAATATTTCTACTTTTATAACCACGCCTGAAAAATCATCTAGTAGTTTACTACAGACTGTCTATATTTCTGCTTTTATAGCCACTACTGAAAAATCATCAAGTAGTGTACAACCGGCTGTCAATATTTCTTCTTTTATAACCACGCCTGAAAAATCATCTAGTAGTTTACTACAGACTGTCTATATTTCTGCTTTTATAACCAATACTGAAAAATCATCCAGTGAGGTACTACCGGCTGTCAATATTTCTACTTTATTAACCACTACTGAAAAATCATCTAGTAGTTTACTACAGACTGTCTATATTTCTGCTTTTATAGCCACTACTGAAAAATCATCAAGTAGTGTACAACCGGCTGTCAATATTTCTACTTTTATAACCACGCCTGAAAAATCATCTAGTAGTTTACTACAGACTGTCTATATTTCTGCTTTTATAACCAATACTGAAAAATCATCCAGTGAGGTACTACCGGCTGTCAATATTTCTACTTTTATAACCACGCCTGAAAAATCATCTAGTAGTTTACTACAGACTGTCTATATTTCTGCTTTTATAACCAATACTGAAAAATCATTAAGTAGTGTACAACCGGCTGTCAATATTTCTACTTTTATAACCACGCTTGAAAAATCATCAAGTAGTTTACTACAGACTGTCTATATTTCTGCTTTTATAACCAATACTGAAAAATCATTAAGTAGTGTACAACCGGCTGTCAATATTTCTACTTTTATAACCACGCTTGAAAAATCATCAAGTAGTGTACTACCGGCTGTCAATATTTCTACTTTATTAACCACTACTGAAAAATCATCAAGTAGTGTACTACCGGCTGTCAATATTTCTACTTTATTAACCACTACTGAAAAATCATCAAGTAGTGTACTACCGGCTGTCAATATTTCTACTTTTATAACCACGCCTGAAAAATCATCTAGTAGTTTACTACAGACTGTCTATATTTCTGCTTTTATAACCAATACTGAAAAATCATCCAGTGAGGTACTACCGGCTGTCAATATTTCTACTTTTATAACCACGCCTGAAAAATCATCTAGTAGTTTACTACAGACTGTCTATATTTCTGCTTTTATAACCAATACTGAAAAATCATCCAGTGAGGTACTACCGGCTGTCAATATTTCTACTTTTATAACCACGCTTGAAAAATCATCAAGTAGTGTACTACCGGCTGTCAATATTTCTACTTTATTAACCACTACTGAAAAATCATCAAGTAGTGTACTACCGGCTGTCAATATTTCTACTTTTATAACCACGCCTGAAAAATCATCTAGTAGTTTACTACAGACTGTCTATATTTCTGCTTTTATAACCAATACTGAAAAATCATTAAGTAGTGTACAACCGGATGTCAATATTTCTACTTTTATAACCACGCTTGAAAAATCATCAAGTAGTGTACTACCGGCTGTCAATATTTCTACTTTATTAACCACTACTGAAAAATCATCAAGTAGTGTACTACCGGCTGTCAATATTTCTACTTTATTAACCACTACTGAAAAATCATCAAGTAGTGTACTACCGGCTGTCAATATTTCTACTTTTATAACCACGCCTGAAAAATCATCTAGTAGTTTACTACAGACTGTCTATATTTCTGCTTTTATAACCAATACTGAAAAATCATTAAGTAGTGTACAACCGGCTGTCAATATTTCTACTTTTATAACCACGCTTGAAAAATCATCAAGTAGTGTACTACCGGCTGTCAATATTTCTACTTTATTAACCACTACTGAAAAATCATCAAGTAGTGTACTACCGGCTGTCAATATTTCTACTTTATTAACCACTACTGAAAAATCATCAAGTAGTGTACTACCGGCTGTCAATATTTGTACTTTTATAACCACGCCTGAAAAATCATCTAGTAGTTTACTACAGACTGTCTATATTTCTGCTTTTATAACCAATACTGAAAAATCATCAAGTAGTGTACTACCGGCTGTCAATATTTCTACTTTTATAACCACGCCTGAAAAATCATCAAGTAGTTTACTACAGACTGTCTATATTTCTGCTTTTATAACCAATACTGAAAAATCATCAAGTAGTGTACAACCGGCTGTCAATATTTCTACTTTATTAACCACTACTGAAAAATCATCAAGTAGTGTACTACCGGCTGTCAATATTTCTACTTTATTAACCACTACTGAAAAATCATCAAGTAGTGTACAACCGGCTGTCAATATTTCTACTTTTATAACCACGCCTGAAAAATAATCAAGTAGTTTACTACAGACTGTCTATATTTCTGCTTTTATAACCAATACTGAAAAATCATCAAGTAGTGTACAACCGGCTGTCAATATTTCTACTTTTATAACCACTACTGAAAAAATCATCAAGTAGTGTACTACAGACTGTCTATATTTCTGCTTTTATAACAAATACTGAAAAATCATCCAGTGAGGTACTACCGGCTGTCAATATTTCTACTTTATTAACCACTACTGAAAAATCATCAAGTAGTGTACTACCGGCTGTCAATATTTCTACTTTATTAACCACTACTGAAAAATCATCAAGTAGTGTACTACCGGCTGTCAATATTTCTACTTTATTAACCACTACTGAAAAATCATCAAGTAGTGTACTACCGGCTGTCAATATTTCTACTTTATTAACCACTACTGAAAAATCATCAAGTAGTGTACTACCGGCTGTCAATATTTCTACTTTTATAACCACGCCTGAAAAATCATCTAGTAGTTTACTACAGACTGTCTATATTTCTGCTTTTATAACCAATACTGAAAAATCATCAAGTAGTGTACAACCGGCTGTCAATATTTCTGCTTTTATAACCACGCTTGAAAAATCATTAAGTAGTTTACTACAGACTGTCTATATTTCTGCTTTTATAACCAATACTGAAAAATCATCCAGTGAGGTACTACCGGCTGTCAATCTTTCTACTTTTATAACCACGCCTGAAAAATCATCTAGTAGTTTACTACAGACTGTCTATATTTCTGCTTTTATAACCAATACTGAAAAATCATCCAGTGAGGTACTACCGGCTGTCAATATTTCTACTTTTATAACCACGCCTGAAAAATCATCTAGTAGTTTACTACAGACTGTCTATATTTCTGCTTTTATAACCAATACTGAAAAATCATCCAGTGAGGTACTACCGGCTGTCAATATTTCTACTTTATTAACCACTACTGAAAAATCATCAAGTAGTGTACTACCGGCTGTCAATATTTCTACTTTTATAACCACGCCTGAAAAATCATCTAGTAGTTTACTACAGACTGTCTATATTTCTGCTTTTATAACCAATACTGAAAGATCATCAAGTTGTGTACAACCGGCTGTCAATATTTCTGCTTTTATAACCACGCTTGAAAAATCATCAAGTAGTTTACTACAGACTGTCTATATTTCTGCTTTTATAACCAATACTGAAAAATCATCCAGTGAGGTACTACCGGCTGTCAATATTTCTACTTTATTAACCACTACTGAAAAATCATCTAGTAGTTTACTACAGACTGTCTATATTTCTGCTTTTATAGCCACTACTGAAAAATCATCAAGTAGTATACAACCGGCTGTCAATATTTCTACTTTTATAACCACGCCTGAAAAATCATCTAGTAGTTTACTACAGACTGTCTATATTTCTGCTTTTATAACCAATACTGAAAAATCATCCAGTGAGGTACTACCGGCTGTCAATATTTCTACTTTATTAACCACTACTGAAAAATCATCAAGTAGTGTACTACCGGCTGTCAATATTTCTACTTTATTAACCACTACTGAAAAATCATCAAGTAGTGTACTACCGGCTGTCAATATTTCTACTTTTATAACCACGCCTGAAAAATCATCAAGTAGTTTACTACAGATTATCTATATTTCTGCTTTTATAACCAATACTGAAAAATCATCCAGTGAGGTACTACCGGCTGTCAATATTTCTACTTTATTAACCACTACTGAAAAATCATCAAGTAGTGTACTACCGGCTGTCAATATTTCTACTTTATTAACCACTACTGAAAAATCATCAAGTAGTGTACTACCGGCTGTCAATATTTCTACTTTTATAACCACGCCTGAAAAATCATCTAGTAGTTTACTACAGACTGTCTATATTTCTGCTTTTATAACCAATACTGAAAAATCATCAAGTAGTGTACTACCGGCTGTCAATATTTCTACTTTTATAACCACGCCTGAAAAATCATCTAGTAGTTTACTACAGACTGTCTATATTTCTGCTTTTATAACCAATACTGAAAAATCATCAAGTAGTGTACAACCGGCTGTCAATATTTCTACTTTATTAACCACTACTGAAAAATCATCAAGTAGTGTACTACCGGCTGTCAATATTTCTACTTTATTAACCACTACTGAAAAATCATCAAGTAGTGTACAACCGGCTGTCAATATTTCTACTTTTATAACCACGCCTGAAAAATAATCAAGTAGTTTACTACAGACTGTCTATATTTCTGCTTTTATAACCAATACTGAAAAATCATCAAGTAGTGTACAACCGGCTGTCAATATTTCTACTTTTATAACCACTACTGAAAAAATCATCAAGTAGTGTACTACCGGCTGTCAATATTTCTACTTTATTAACCACTACTGAAAAATCATCAAGTAGTGTACTACCGGCTGTCAATATTTCTACTTTATTAACCACTACTGAAAAATCATCAAGTAGTGTACTACCGGCTGTCAATATTTCTACTTTATTAACCACTACTGAAAAATCATCAAGTAGTGTACTACCGGCTGTCAATATTTCTACTTTTATAACCACGCCTGAAAAATCATCTAGTAGTTTACTACAGACTGTCTATATTTCTGCTTTTATAACCAATACTGAAAAATCATCAAGTAGTGTACAACCGGCTGTCAATATTTCTGCTTTTATAACCACGCTTGAAAAATCATTAAGTAGTTTACTACAGACTGTCTATATTTCTGCTTTTATAACCAATACTGAAAAATCATCCAGTGAGGTACTACCGGCTGTCAATCTTTCTACTTTTATAACCACGCCTGAAAAATCATCTAGTAGTTTACTACAGACTGTCTATATTTCTGCTTTTATAACCAATACTGAAAAATCATCCAGTGAGGTACTACCGGCTGTCAATATTTCTACTTTTATAACCACGCCTGAAAAATCATCTAGTAGTTTACTACAGACTGTCTATATTTCTGCTTTTATAACCAATACTGAAAAATCATCCAGTGAGGTACTACCGGCTGTCAATATTTCTACTTTATTAACCACTACTGAAAAATCATCAAGTAGTGTACTACCGGCTGTCAATATTTCTACTTTTATAACCACGCCTGAAAAATCATCTAGTAGTTTACTACAGACTGTCTATATTTCTGCTTTTATAACCAATACTGAAAGATCATCAAGTTGTGTACAACCGGCTGTCAATATTTCTGCTTTTATAACCACGCTTGAAAAATCATCAAGTAGTTTACTACAGACTGTCTATATTTCTGCTTTTATAACCAATACTGAAAAATCATCCAGTGAGGTACTACCGGCTGTCAATATTTCTACTTTATTAACCACTACTGAAAAATCATCTAGTAGTTTACTACAGACTGTCTATATTTCTGCTTTTATAGCCACTACTGAAAAATCATCAAGTAGTATACAACCGGCTGTCAATATTTCTACTTTTATAACCACGCCTGAAAAATCATCTAGTAGTTTACTACAGACTGTCTATATTTCTGCTTTTATAACCAATACTGAAAAATCATCCAGTGAGGTACTACCGGCTGTCAATATTTCTACTTTATTAACCACTACTGAAAAATCATCAAGTAGTGTACTACCGGCTGTCAATATTTCTACTTTATTAACCACTACTGAAAAATCATCAAGTAGTGTACTACCGGCTGTCAATATTTCTACTTTTATAACCACGCCTGAAAAATCATCAAGTAGTTTACTACAGATTATCTATATTTCTGCTTTTATAACCAATACTGAAAAATCATCCAGTGAGGTACTACCGGCTGTCAATATTTCTACTTTATTAACCACTACTGAAAAATCATCAAGTAGTGTACTACCGGCTGTCAATATTTCTACTTTATTAACCACTACTGAAAAATCATCAAGTAGTGTACTACCGGCTGTCAATATTTCTACTTTTATAACCACGCCTGAAAAATCATCTAGTAGTTTACTACAGACTGTCTATATTTCTGCTTTTATAACCAATACTGAAAAATCATCAAGTAGTGTACTACCGGCTGTCAATATTTCTACTTTTATAACCACGCCTGAAAAATCATCTAGTAGTTTACTACAGACTGTCTATATTTCTGCTTTTATAACCAATACTGAAAAATCATCAAGTAGTGTACAACCGGCTGTCAATATTTCTACTTTATTAACCACTACTGAAAAATCATCAAGTAGTGTACTACCGGCTGTCAATATTTCTACTTTATTAACCACTACTGAAAAATCATCAAGTAGTGTACAACCGGCTGTCAATATTTCTACTTTTATAACCACGCCTGAAAAATAATCAAGTAGTTTACTACAGACTGTCTATATTTCTGCTTTTATAACCAATACTGAAAAATCATCAAGTAGTGTACAACCGGCTGTCAATATTTCTACTTTTATAACCACTACTGAAAAAATCATCAAGTAGTGTACTACAGACTGTCTATATTTCTGCTTTTATAACAAATACTGAAAAATCATCCAGTGAGGTACTACCGGCTGTCAATATTTCTACTTTATTAACCACTACTGAAAAATCATCAAGTAGTGTACTACCGGCTGTCAATATTTCTACTTTATTAACCACTACTGAAAAATCATCAAGTAGTGTACTACCGGCTGTCAATATTTCTACTTTATTAACCACTACTGAAAAATCATCAAGTAGTGTACTACCGGCTGTCAATATTTCTACTTTATTAACCACTACTGAAAAATCATCAAGTAGTGTACTACCGGCTGTCAATATTTCTACTTTTATAACCACGCCTGAAAAATCATCTAGTAGTTTACTACAGACTGTCTATATTTCTGCTTTTATAACCAATACTGAAAAATCATCAAGTAGTGTACAACCGGCTGTCAATATTTCTGCTTTTATAACCACGCTTGAAAAATCATTAAGTAGTTTACTACAGACTGTCTATATTTCTGCTTTTATAACCAATACTGAAAAATCATCCAGTGAGGTACTACCGGCTGTCAATCTTTCTACTTTTATAACCACGCCTGAAAAATCATCTAGTAGTTTACTACAGACTGTCTATATTTCTGCTTTTATAACCAATACTGAAAAATCATCCAGTGAGGTACTACCGGCTGTCAATATTTCTACTTTTATAACCACGCCTGAAAAATCATCTAGTAGTTTACTACAGACTGTCTATATTTCTGCTTTTATAACCAATACTGAAAAATCATCCAGTGAGGTACTACCGGCTGTCAATATTTCTACTTTATTAACCACTACTGAAAAATCATCAAGTAGTGTACTACCGGCTGTCAATATTTCTACTTTTATAACCACGCCTGAAAAATCATCTAGTAGTTTACTACAGACTGTCTATATTTCTGCTTTTATAACCAATACTGAAAGATCATCAAGTTGTGTACAACCGGCTGTCAATATTTCTGCTTTTATAACCACGCTTGAAAAATCATCAAGTAGTTTACTACAGACTGTCTATATTTCTGCTTTTATAACCAATACTGAAAAATCATCCAGTGAGGTACTACCGGCTGTCAATATTTCTACTTTATTAACCACTACTGAAAAATCATCTAGTAGTTTACTACAGACTGTCTATATTTCTGCTTTTATAGCCACTACTGAAAAATCATCAAGTAGTGTACAACCGGCTGTCAATATTTCTACTTTTATAACCACGCCTGAAAAATCATCTAGTAGTTTACTACAGACTGTCTATATTTCTGCTTTTATAACCAATACTGAAAAATCATCCAGTGAGGTACTACCGGCTGTCAATATTTCTACTTTTATAACCACGCCTGAAAAATCATCAAGTAGTTTACTACAGACTGTCTATATTTCTGCTTTTATAACCAATACTGAAAAATCATTAAGTAGTGTACAACCGGCTGTCAATATTTCTACTTATATAACCACGCTTGAAAAATCATCAAGTAGTTTACTACAGACTATCTATATTTCTGCTTTTATAACCAATACTGAAAAATCATCCAGTGAGGTACTACCGGCTGTCAATATTTCTACTTTATTAACCACTACTGAAAAATCATCAAGTAGTGTACTACCGGCTGTCAATATTTCTACTTTATTAACCACTACTGAAAAATCATCAAGTAGTGTACTACCGGCTGTCAATATTTCTACTTTTATAACCACGCCTGAAAAATCATCTAGTAGTTTACTACAGACTGTCTATATTTCTGCTTTTATAACCAATACTGAAAAATCATCAAGTAGTGTACTACCGGCTGTCAATATTTCTACTTTTATAACCACGCCTGAAAAATCATCTAGTAGTTTACTACAGACTGTCTATATTTCTGCTTTTATAACCAATACTGAAAAATCATCCAGTGAGGTACTACCGGCTGTCAATATTTCTACTTTATTAACCACTACTGAAAAATCATCAAGTAGTGTACTACCGGCTGTCAATATTTCTACTTTATTAACCACTACTGAAAAATCATCAAGTAGTGTACTACCGGCTGTCAATATTTCTAGTTTTATAACCACGCCTGAAAAATCATCAAGTAGTTTACTACAGACTGTCTTTATTTCTGCTTTTATAACCAATACTGAAAAATCATCAAGTAGTGTACAACCGGCTGTCAATATTTCTACTTTTATAACCACTACTGAAAAAATCATCAAGTAGTGTACTACCGGCTGTCAATATTTCTACTTTTATAACCATGCCTGAAAAATCCTCTAGTAGTTTACTACAGACTGTCTATATTTCTGCTTTTATAACCAATACTGAAAAATCATCAAGTAGTGTACAACCGGCTGTCAATATTTCTACTTTTATAACCACGCCTGAAAAATAATCAAGTAGTTTACTACAGACTGTCTATATTTCTGCTTTTATAACCAATACTGAAAAATCATCAAGTAGTGTACAACCGGCTGTCAATATTTCTACTTTATTAACCACTACTGAAAAATCATCAAGTAGTGTACTACCGGCTGTCAATATTTCTACTTTATTAACCACTACTGAAAAATCTTCAAGTAGTGTACTACCGGCTGTCAATATTTCTACTTTATTAACCACTACTGAAAAATCATCAAGTAGTGTACTACCGGCTGTCAATATTTCTACTTTATTAACCACTACTGAAAAATCATCAAGTAGTGTACTACCGGCTGTCAATATTTCTACTTTTATAACCACGCCTGAAAAATCATCTAGTAGTTTACTACAGACTGTCTATATTTCTGCTTTTATAACCAATACTGAAAAATCATCAAGTAGTGTACTACCGGCTGTCAATATTTCTGCTTTTATATCCACGCTTGAAAAATCATTAAGTAGTTTACTACAGACTGTCTATATTTCTGCTTTTATAACCAATACTGAAAAATCATCCAGTGAGGTACTACCGGCTGTCAATATTTCTACTTTTATAACCACGCCTGAAAAATCATCTAGTAGTTTACTACAGACTGTCTATATTTCTGCTTTTATAACCAATACTGAAAAATCATCCAGTGAGGTACTACCGGCTGTCAATATTTCTACTTTTATAACCACGCCTGAAAAATCATCAAGTAGTTTACTACAGACTGTCTATATTTCTGCTTTTATAACCAATACTGAAAAATCATTAAGTAGTGTCCAACCGGCTGTCAATATTTCTACTTTTATAACCACGCTTGAAAAATCATCAAGTAGTTTACTACAGACTGTCTATATTTCTGCTTTTATAACCAATACTGAAAAATCATCAAGTAGTGTACTACCGGCTGTCAATATTTCTACTTTTATAACCACGCCTGAAAAATCATCTAGTAGTTTACTACAGACTGTCTATATTTCTGCTTTTATAACCAATACTGAAAAATCATCAAGTAGTGTACAACCGGCTGACAATATTTCTACTTTTATAACCACGCTTGAAAAATCATCAAGTAGTTTACTACAGACTGTCTATATTTCTGCTTTTATAACCAATACTGAAAAATCATCCAGTGAGGTACTACCGGCTGTCAATATTTCTACTTTATTAACCACTACTGAAAAATCATCAAGTAGTGTACTACCGGCTGTCAATATTTCTACTTTATTAACCACTACTGAAAAATCATCAAGTAGTGTACTACCGGCTGTCAATATTTCTAGTTTTATAACCACGCCTGAAAAATCATCAAGTAGTTTACTACAGACTGTCTTTATTTCTGCTTTTATAACCAATACTGAAAAATCATCAAGTAGTGTACAACCGGCTGTCAATATTTCTACTTTTATAACCACTACTGAAAAAATCATCAAGTAGTGTACTACCGGCTGTCAATATTTCTACTTTTATAACCACGCCTGAAAAATCCTCTAGTAGTTTACTACAGACTGTCTATATTTCTGCTTTTATAACCAATACTGAAAAATCATCAAGTAGTGTACAACCGGCTGTCAATATTTCTACTTTTATAACCACGCCTGAAAAATAATCAAGTAGTTTACTACAGACTGTCTATATTTCTGCTTTTATAACCAATACTGAAAAATCATCAAGTAGTGTACAACCGGCTGTCAATATTTCTACTTTTATAACCACTACTGAAAAAATCATCAAGTAGTGTACTACAGACTGTCTATATTTCTGCTTTTATAACAAATACTGAAAAATCATCCAGTGAGGTACTACCGGCTGTCAATATTTCTACTTTATTAACCACTACTGAAAAATCATCAAGTAGTGTACTACCGGCTGTCAATATTTCTACTTTATTAACCACTACTGAAAAATCATCAAGTAGTGTACTACCGGCTGTCAATATTTCTACTTTATTAACCACTACTGAAAAATCATCAAGTAGTGTACTACCGGCTGTCAATATTTCTACTTTATTAACCACTACTGAAAAATCATCAAGTAGTGTACTACCGGCTGTCAATATTTCTACTTTTATAACCACGCCTGAAAAATCATCTAGTAGTTTACTACAGACTGTCTATATTTCTGCTTTTATAACCAATACTGAAAAATCATCAAGTAGTGTACTACCGGCTGTCAATATTTCTGCTTTTATATCCACGCTTGAAAAATCATTAAGTAGTTTACTACAGACTGTCTATATTTCTGCTTTTATAACCAATACTGAAAAATCATCCAGTGAGGTACTACCGGCTGTCAATATTTCTACTTTTATAACCACGCCTGAAAAATCATCTAGTAATTTACTACAGACTGTCTATATTTCTGCTTTTATAACCAATACTGAAAAATCATCCAGTGAGGTACTACCGGCTGTCAATATTTCTACTTTTATAACCACGCCTGAAAAATCATCTAGTAGTTTACTACAGACTGTCTATATTTCTGCTTTTATAACCAATACTGAAAAATCATCCAGTGAGGTACTACCGGCTGTCAATATTTCTACTTTTATAACCACGCCTGAAAAATCATCTAGTAGTTTACTACAGACTGTCTATATTTCTGCTTTTATAACCAATACTGAAAAATCATCAAGTAGTGTACAACCGGCTGTCAATATTTCTAGTTTTATAACCACGCCTGAAAAATCATCAAGTAGTTTACTACAGACTGTCTATATTTCTGCTTTTATAACCAATACTGAAAAATCATCAAGTAGTGTACAACCGGCTGACAATATTTCTACTTTTATAACCACGCTTGAAAAATCATCAAGTAGTTTACTACAGACTGTCTATATTTCTGCTTTTATAACCAATACTGAAAAATCATCCAGTGAGGTACTACCGGCTGTCAATATTTCTACTTTTATAACCACGCCTGAAAAATCATCTAGTAGTTTACTACAGACTGTCTATATTTCTGCTTTTATAACCAATACTGAAAAATCATCAAGTAGTGTACAACCGGCTGTCAATATTTCTAGTTTTATAACCACGCCTGAAAAATCATCAAGTAGTTTACTACAGACTGTCTATATTTCTGCTTTTATAACCAATACTGAAAAATCATCAAGTAGTGTACAACCGGCTGACAATATTTCTACTTTTATAACCACGCTTGAAAAATCATCAAGTAGTTTACTACAGACTGTCTATATTTCTGCTTTTATAACCAATACTGAAAAATCATCCAGTGAGGTACTACCGGCTGTCAATATTTCTACTTTATTAACCACTACTGAAAAATCATCAAGTAGTGTACTACCGGCTGTCAATATTTCTACTTTATTAACCACTACTGAAAAATCATCAAGTAGTGTACTACCGGCTGTCAATATTTCTACTTTATTAACCACTACTGAAAAATCATCAAGTGGTGTACTACCGGCTGTCAATATTTCTACTTTTATAGCCACTACTGAAAAATCATCAAGTGGTGTACTACCGGCTGCCAATATTTCTACTTTTATAGCCACTACTGAAAAATCATCAAGTGGTGTACTACCGGCTGTCAATATATCTACTTTTATAGTCACTACTGAAAAATCATCAAGTGGTGTACTACCGGCTTTCAATATTTCTACTTTTATAACCAATACTGAAAAATCATCCAGTGAAGTACTACCGGCTGTCAATATTTCTACTTTATTAAACACTACTGAAAAATCATCAAGTATTGTAATACCGGGTGTCAATATTTCTACTTTATTAACCACTACTGAAAAATTATGATGTAATTTACCACAGACTGTCTATATTTCTGTTTTTATAACTAATACTAAAAATTAATTAACTCCTTCTACTTTAGGTATGTAATAATTCTTTATCATCATAAATTATATTTGGCCGGTCCACTGTGGAAAAGAATTTTCCAAGCATTTTCCAATTGATGCCGGTGTTCCTCGAGGCAGCGTCTTGGGACCCTTCCTCCACATTTTATTTACCGCTGATATTCGTATTCATCCGGATACCTTCTTGGCAACATTTTCCGATGACAACGGTATCCAATCATCCAACTCAAATCCTAAAACAATTCCTTAAACCTGCAAAGGCATCTTTCTCAGATCAATCACAGGTGTAATAATTGGCCTATCAACGTGAATGAATATAAATGCAAACACATCACGTTTACCCTCCGACGCAGATCCTTTCCACCAGTGCATTTTAACTGCATAACATATCGTTTCTTAGACATAGTCCGGTATCGTGGCTTCCAACTTGATAAATGACTAAAATGGACCACACATACTATACTTAAAAGACAAGAACTTATTTGACTATATGGAAAATTTTACAGATTTCTAAACATCAAACTACTAATTTACAAGCCAATTCCTCTACCAGGTCGTCTAAACCCCGAAAATCACACATCCTTCCCCTAGCACGTCGTCCGAACCCCCACCATCACACGTCCTTCCTCTAACAGGTCGTCCAAACCCCGACCATCACAAATCTTGGGTATTCTTAAATTCGAATCCTCCGTCCGTTCACGCAATATCCACCCTCCCCAATTAGTTTTATATCATAGGGTTCACAGTACCGCAAAACCCGACATAGTTTTCCTAATCCAATCCTCGTCTTTTCGGAATTATTCCCTTTCTCTATATGTCGCTCCAACACATTTCAAACTTTCAAATCCCGTTTATTTACTCGTATGCTATCCATCCAGTTCTCCAAAATTTGCAAGTAAAACATTTATATACATATATATGTATATAAGTTATAGTCTGGAGCATAGCATTATTGTACTTAAAACCAAATCTCTTATGTAAACAATGATAAATGTATATAAGGAGGATTACTAAGAGAAATAAAGCAGTCTTGATTTTGTCTTTTTGTGCGTATTCTTTCTCTAACCTCTTACTTTTTTTTTATCAGTTTTAACTCGCTATTACTTAACTGGTGCCGAAACCCGGGACGAAGTAAGATCGGAGCTTAAACATTCCGAAACCAATTTTTTTTTTTTTGATCTCTCGGTTTTGTGACCGGACGGTGTGATCAAGAAGGAGTAGAGATATGGCGACCAATGAAGCACTGAGACCACCTGTGTTAAATATACAGACGAATGTTCCACCAATGACGGAGATCCTACCACTATCGGACACCACCTTGACGGCAGCGCATGCATTTCGTAGCCGCTGTTTTTAACAATCTCCGAGTTCATACCCATTGAAGCTATTAGGCCCAGAAAGCCTATTAGGAATCGCGTAAGGAAGGGTGGGTCGGGTAAGGAGGAGGAGGAGGGGGAAATTTATACATATATTGTAACGCTCTACAAATAATAATAGTTTGGGCGAGGATAGAGGTCCTAATAACAAAAATAGTCGGTTTTTAAACGCTTGGCTAGATCCTGCCTTTTTATTAAATCGTAACGGACTATGTTAGCGAGCAGAGGGACATTAGAATAAACGCTAAATCACTATATCTAGGAAGTCTATTTAGAAATCGTAGTTTTAATTATTTTTGTTATTAAGTCTTTTAAATTCCAAGGAAAGTTAAAATAGGAAATAATAATAATCCTAGATTACAAATGTACCCGATGACTCAAATAGTTAGTAGTTTGTCTAGTCGGCCTTCAGGAGTGTAATAATAACGACAAATCGACGAATACAAAGAAAATTTATTAATATTTTTTTCAGGTATCAGCAAAACAGGCCACACAAACGTCACAAATGCTTCCAAATGGTTAAAATATTTTTTAGGCAAAGGATTTAGGCTACGGGACAAAAAGAAGAAAATATTACAAAGTCAAGTGAAACCGATCGAAATTTGTTCTTCTTCAACCACCACCCAAAATATGGAAGTAGAAAACTCTAGCCTAAGTGAGTAATAACTCTTTACTTTGAGCTGCTACAGCATACCACACATCTATAAGAACTCTGGATTATGCAGAATGTGTATACATAGATTTATACATATATCTTTAATCCTTTTTATAATTTACGTTTTAATACGTCATAGGTCTAATCATAATGAGTTAAATACTTATCCAAGAGCGTTTACTCGTTGAATAATTGAATACTTTTTTTCTTCATCCAATAATTATTTTCCAAATGATATCATAGATTATCAATATTTATATATTATCTATATTTATAGATAGACATGTTTTAATAATGATAATCCAAGTTCATAAAAATAAATTGCCACTTTCTACAGTTGTAATACTTGTACTAATCCAGGTCGTTCTAATGTTCGTGCACGTTTGCTAGATCTCTGGGGTCTGCTAGGCTTTCCATACAAACCATTGTATCAAAGAAAAGAACACATTTCGGAAATGTTGGGGCTTACCTATTTTTTAACGGCGCCACAATTAGTATTGGAATTATTGCCCTTTATAAATAAGTGGGTAGCCTTTTCACCTTCGTGAAAACTCGCCACATTCACAATGGCAAGGTGTTGGAGCAATACATTTTTGCCACAAGGTGTCATCAATTTCTGTGCTCTTACCTGAAATGGAATCGGTATCAGTTGGGACTTGACATAAGTTACTTGAATGAAGGAGAATTTCCTTTAGAGGGGGGGGGGGGGCGAGAGAGATATCGTCGCAGCTCCGTATCTTGAGAAGTCAAAGCAGAAACCATTTATTGTTTTTTCCAACCCTGGTTTCGGATTTGTTTTCGAATGAATTGTAAAAATTGTAAATATAAAAGAGCGAAAACTCTACAAGGGACATAAATTAATTACTATAAAATATTGGAAGATTCCAAAACACAAAGCCTCAAGTCTCAGTAATACCGGCAACCAACTAACCAGTCATTGTTTCGCCAATTCAGGTATCATCAGGACATACACCAAAAATCACATCTATGAACATCAAATACAGCACATCTCACACCAATCGTCCAGGAAGACGCATCAAACAGAGACCACAAACCAATCCAAGAAATCCAATCACTTACTGATTTGTGACATGAAATATACATATATTTATATATATATATATATATATATATATATATATATATATATATATATATATATATATATATATATAAACTGCTGAAGATTGCGGTAATGGAGAAGGATATTGTTATTATATAAGGCTACAATCCTGTTTAAATCGATTAATTGAAGAGGGTAGTTTTTTAGAACATCATCATTACTCATTAAATAACCTAAGTTACTGCGATGTTTTATAATTCGGACTTTTTAAATATCTGTTCAGAACTAAACTCGATTGCGAATCTAAACGCAACTACAGAAATACATCCTCCAAACCATGTAAAGAAAAACTTGAAAAATGTGCCTACAAGTTGGCGTCATAAAAATAAGGGGTCAAATGCGTCTAATATTTTGATAAAAACGCCAATTGGTAAGTAGTTCTAATGTTTGTCGTAGTACGATTCTCACAAAAAATTAAAATCAACACTGAAATAGCTTAATCGTTAATTAAGCCGCCGATAATTCTATTGTATTCTATATCAAAATGCAACCAAAATCGACAGTTACTTCGGCATTTGAACAATGTGATATTTTCTTCAGAAAACAAAAATTGTTCCAATAATATTATAACTATTCATAAGTTTTTGATTAATGGAAACTCTAACCGAACAACGGAAAAATCATCAAGTAGTGTACAACCGGCTGTCAATATTTCTACTTTTATAACCACTACTGAAAAATCATCAAGTAGAGTATTACCGGCTATCAATATTTCTGCTTTTATAACCAATACTGAAAAATCATCAAGTAGTGTACTACCGGCTGTCAATATTTCTACTTTTATAACCACTACTGAAAATCATCAAGTAGAGTATTACCGGCTATCAATATTTCTGCTTTTATAACCAATACTGAAAAATCATCAAGTGGTGTACTACCGGCTGTCAATATTTCTACTTTTATAACCACTACTGAAAAATCATCAAGTAGAGTATTACCGGCTATCAATATTTCTGCTTTTATAACCAATACTGAAAAATCATCAAGTGGTGTACTACCGGCTGTCAATATTTCTACTGTTATAGCCACTACTGAAAAATCTTCAAGTGGTGTACTACCGGCTGTCAATATTTCTACTTTTATAGCCACTACTGAAAAATCATCAAGTGGTGTACTACCGGCTGTCAATATTTCTACTTTAATAGCCACTACTGAAAAATCTTCAAGTGGTGAACTACCGGCTGTCAATATTTCTACTTTTATAGCCACTACTGAAAAATCTTCAAGTGGTGTACTACCGGCTGTCAATATTTCTACTTTTATAGCCACTACTGAAAAATCATCAAGTGGTGTACTACCGGCTGTCAATATTTCTACTTTAATAGCCACTACTGAAAAATCTTCAAGTGGTGAACTACCGGCTGTATATATTTCTACTTTTATAACCAATACTGAAAAATCTTCAAGTGGTGTACTACCGGCTGTCAATATTTCTACTTTTATAGCCACTCCTGAAAAATCATCAAGTGGTGTACTACCGGCTGTCAATATTTCTACTTTTATAACCAATACTGAAAAATCTTCAAGTGGTGTACTACCGGCTGTCAATATTTCTACTTTTATAGCCACTACTGAAACATCATCAAGTGGTGTACTACCGGCTGTCAATATTTCTACTTTGATAGCCACTACTGAAAAATCATCAAGTGGTGTACTACCGGCTGTCAATATTTCTACATTTATAACCAATACTGAAAAATCATCAAATAGAGTATTACCGGCTATCAATCTTTCTGCTTTTATAACCAATACTGAAAAATCATCAAGTCGGATACTACCGGCTGTCAATATTTCTACTTTTATAACCAATACTGAAAAAACATCCAGTGAGGTACTACCGGCTGTCAATATTTCTACTTTATTAACCATTACTGAAAAATCATCAAGTAGTGTACTACCGGCTGTCAATATTTCTACTTTTATAACCAATACTGAAAAATCTTCGAGTGGTGTACTCCCGGCTGTCAGTATTTCTACTTTTATAGCCACTACTGAAAAATCATCAAGTGGTGTACTACCGGCTGTCAATATTTCTACTTTTATAGCCACTACTGAAATATCATCAAGTGGTGTACTACCGGCTGTCAATATTTCTACTTTTATAACCAATACTGAAAAATCTTCAAGTGGTGTACTACCGGCTGTCAATATTTCTACTTTTATAGCCACTCCTGAAAAATCATCAAGTGGTGTACTACCGGCTGTCAATATTTCTACTTTTATAACCAATACTGAAAAATCTTCAAGTGGTGTACTACCGGCTTTCAATATTTCTACTTTTATAGCCACTACTGAAAAATCATCAAGTGGTGTACTACCAGCTGTCAATATTTCTACTTTTATAGCCACTACTGAAAAATCATCAAGTGGTGTACTACCGGCTGTCAATATTTCTACTTATATAACCAATACTGAAAAAACATCCAGTGAGGTACTACCGGCTGTCAATATTTCTACTTTATTAACCATTACTGAAAAATCATCAAGTAGTGTACTACCGGCTGTCAATATTTCTACTTTTATAACCAATACTGAAAAATCTTCGAGTGGTGTACTCCCGGCTGTCAGTATTTCTACTTTTATAGCCACTACTGAAAAATCATCAAATAGAGTATTACCGGCTATCAATCTTTCTGCTTTTATAACCAATACTGAAAAATCATCAAGTCGGATACTACCGGCTGTCAATATTTCTACTTTTATAGCCAATACTGAAAAAACATCCAGTGAGGTACTACCGGCTGTCAATATTTCTACTTTATTAACCATTACTGAAAAATCATCAAGTAGTGTACTACCGGCTGTCAATATTTCTACTTTTATAACCAATACTGAAAAATCTTCGAGTGGTGTACTCCCGGCTGTCAGTATTTCTACTTTTATAGCCACTACTGAAAAATCATCAAGTGGTGTACTACCGGCTGTCAATATTTCTACTTTTATAGCCACTACTGAAATATCATCAAGTGGTGTACTACCGGCTGTCAATATTTCTACTTTTATAACCAATACTGAAAAATCTTCAAGTGGTGTACTACCGGCTGTCAATATTTCTACTTTTATAGCCACTCCTGAAAAATCATCAAGTGGTGTACTACCGGCTGTCAATATTTCTACTTTTATAACCAATACTGAAAAATCTTCAAGTGGTGTACTACCGGCTTTCAATATTTCTACTTTTATAGCCACTACTGAAAAATCATCAAGTGGTGTACTACCGGCTGTCAATATTTCTACTTTAATAGCCACTACTGAAAAATCATCAAGTGGTGTACTACCGGCTTTCAATATTTCTACTTTTATAGCCACTACTGAAAAATCATCAAGTGGTGTACTACCGGCTGTCAATATTTCTACTTTAATAGCCACTACTGAAAAATCATCAAGTGGTGTACTACCGGCTGTCAATATTTCTACTTTTATAACCAATACTGAAAAAACATCCAGTGAGGTACTACCGGCTGTCAATATTTCTACTTTATTAACCATTACTGAAAAATCATCAAGTAGTGTACTACCGGCTGTCAATATTTCTACTTTTATAACCAATACTGAAAAATCTTCGAGTGGTGTACTCCCGGCTGTCAGTATTTCTACTTTTATAGCCACTACTGAAAAATCATCAAATAGAGTATTACCGGCTATCAATCTTTCTGCTTTTATAACCAATACTGAAAAATCATCAAGTCGGATACTACCGGCTGTCAATATTTCTACTTTTATAGCCAATACTGAAAAAACATCCAGTGAGGTACTACCGGCTGTCAATATTTCTACTTTATTAACCATTACTGAAAAATCATCAAGTAGTGTACTACCGGCTGTCAATATTTCTACTTTTATAACCAATACTGAAAAATCTTCGAGTGGTGTACTCCCGGCTGTCAGTATTTCTACTTTTATAGCCACTACTGAAAAATCATCAAGTGGTGTACTACCGGCTGTCAATATTTCTACTTTTATAGCCACTACTGAAATATCATCAAGTGGTGTACTACCGGCTGTCAATATTTCTACTTTTATAACCAATACTGAAAAATCTTCAAGTGGTGTACTACCGGCTGTCAATATTTCTACTTTTATAGCCACTCCTGAAAAATCATCAAGTGGTGTACTACCGGCTGTCAATATTTCTACTTTTATAACCAATACTGAAAAATCTTCAAGTGGTGTACTACCGGCTTTCAATATTTCTACTTTTATAGCCACTACTGAAAAATCATCAAGTGGTGTACTACCGGCTGTCAATATTTCTACTTTAATAGCCACTACTGAAAAATCATCAAGTGGTGTACTACCGGCTGTCAATATTTCTACTTTAATAGCCACTACTGAAAAATCATCAAGTGGTGTACTACCGGCTGTCAATATTTCTACTTTTATAGCCACTACTGAAAAATCATCAAGTGGTGTACTACCGGCTGTCAATATTTCTACTTTTATAGCTACTACTGAAAAATCATCAAGTGGTGTACTACCGGCTGTCAATATTTCTACTTTTATAGCTACTACTGAAAAATCATCAAGTGGTGTACTACCGGCTGTCAATATTTCTACTTTTATAGCTACTACTGAAAAATCATCAAGTGATGTACTACCGGCTGTCAATATTTCTACTTTTATAGCTACTACTGAAAAATCATCAAGTGGTGTACTACCGGCTTTCAATATTTCTACTTTTATAGCCACTACTGAAAAATCATCAAGTAATGTACTACCGGCTGTCAATATTTCTACTTTAATAGCCACTACTGAAAAATCATCAAGTGGTGTACTACCGGCTGTCAATATTTCTACTTTTATAACCAATACTGAAAAAACATCCAGTGAGGTACTACCGGCTGTCAATATTTCTACTTAATTAACCATTACTGAAAAATCATCAAGTAGTGTACTACCGGCTGTCAATATTTCTACTTTTATAACCAATACTGAAAAATCTTCGAGTGGTGTACTCCCGGCTGTCAGTATTTCTACTTTTATAGCCACTACTGAAAAATCATCAAATAGAGTATTACCGGCTATCAATCTTTCTGCTTTTATAACCAATACTGAAAAATCATCAAGTCGGATACTACCGGCTGTCAATATTTCTACTTTTATAGCCAATACTGAAAAAACATCCAGTGAGGTACTACCGGCTGTCAATATTTCTACTTTATTAACCATTACTGAAAAATCATCAAGTAGTGTACTACCGGCTGTCAATATTTCTACTTTTATAACCAATACTGAAAAATCTTCGAGTGGTGTACTCCCGGCTGTCAGTATTTCTACTTTTATAGCCACTACTGAAAAATCATCAAGTGGTGTACTACCGGCTGTCAATATTTCTACTTTTATAGCCACTACTGAAATATCATCAAGTGGTGTACTACCGGCTGTCAATATTTCTACTTTTATAACCAATACTGAAAAATCTTCAAGTGGTGTACTACCGGCTGTCAATATTTCTACTTTTATAGCCACTCCTGAAAAATCATCAAGTGGTGTACTACCGGCTGTCAATATTTCTACTTTTATAACCAATACTGAAAAATCTTCAAGTGGTGTACTACCGGCTTTCAATATTTCTACTTTTATAGCCACTCCTGAAAAATCATCAAGTGGTGTACTACCGGCTGTCAATATTTCTACTTTTATAACCAATACTGAAAAATCTTCAAGTGGTGTACTACCGGCTTTCAATATTTCTACTTTTATAGCCACTACTGAAATATCATCAAGTGGTGTACTACCGGCTGTCAATATTTCTACTTTTATAACCAATACTGAAAAATCTTCAAGTGGTGTACTACCGGCTGTCAATATTTCTACTTTTATAGCCACTCCTGAAAAATCATCAAGTGGTGTACTACCGGCTGTCAATATTTCTACTTTTATAACCAATACTGAAAAATCTTCAAGTGGTGTACTACCGGCTTTCAATATTTCTACTTTTATAGCCACTACTGAAAAATCATCAAGTGGTGTACTACCGGCTGTCAATATTTCTACTTTAATAGCCACTACTGAAAAATCATCAAGTGGTGTACTACCGGCTGTCAATATTTCTACTTTAATAGCCACTACTGAAAAATCATCAAGTGGTGTACTACCGGCTGTCAATATTTCTACTTTTATAGCCACTACTGAAAAATCATCAAGTGGTGTACTACCGGCTGTCAATATTTCTACTTTTATAGCTACTACTGAAAAATCATCAAGTGGTGTACTACCGGCTGTCAATATTTCTACTTTTATAGCTACTACTGAAAAATCATCAAGTGGTGTACTACCGGCTGTCAATATTTCTACTTTTATAGCTACTACTGAAAAATCATCAAGTGATGTACTACCGGCTGTCAATATTTCTACTTTTATAGCTACTACTGAAAAATCATCAAGTGGTGTACTACCGGCTGTCAATATTTCTACTTTTATAGCTACTACTGAAAAATCATCAAGTGGTGTACTACCGGCTGTCAATATTTCTACTTTTATAGCCACTACTGAAAAATCATCAAGTGGTGTACTACCGGCTGTCAATATTTCTACTTTTATAGCTACTACTGAAAAATCATCAAGTGGTGTACTACCGGCTGTCAATATTTCTACTTTTATAGCTACTACTGAAAAATCATCAAGTGGTGTACTACCGGCTGTCAGTATTTCTACTTTTATAGCCACTACTGAAAAATCATCAAGTGGTGTACTACCGGCTGTCAATATTTCTACTTTTATAGCCACTACTGAAATATCATCAAGTGGTGTACTACCGGCTGTCAATATTTCTACTTTTATAACCAATACTGAAAAATCTTCAAGTGGTGTACTACCAGCTGTCAATATTTCTACTTTTATAGCCACTCCTGAAAAATCATCAAGTGGTGTACTACCGGCTGTCAATATTTCTACTTTTATAACCAATACTGAAAAATCTTCAAGTGGTGTACAACCGGCTGTCAATATTTCTACTTTTATAACCACTACTGAAAAAATCATCAAGTAGTGTACTACCGGCTGTCAATATTTCTACTTTTATAACCAATACTGAAAAATCTTCGAGTGGTGTACTCCCGGCTGTCAGTATTTCTACTTTTATAGCCACTACTGAAAAATCATCAAGTGGTGTACTACCGGCTGTCAATATTTCTACTTTTATAGCCACTACTGAAATATCATCAAGTGGTGTACTACCGGCTGTCAATATTTCTACTTTTATAACCAATACTGAAAAATCTTCAAGTGGTGTACTACCGGCTGTCAATATTTCTACTTTTATAGCCACTCCTGAAAAATCATCAAGTGGTGTACTACCGGCTGTCAATATTTCTACTTTTATAACCAATACTGAAAAATCTTCAAGTGGTGTACTACCGGCTTTCAATATTTCTACTTTTATAGCCACTACTGAAAAATCATCAAGTGGTGTACTACCGGCTGTCAATATTTCTACTTTAATAGCCACTACTGAAAAATCATCAAGTGGTGTACTACCGGCTGTCAATATTTCTACTTTAATAGCCACTACTGAAAAATCATCAAGTGGTGTACTACCGGCTGTCAATATTTCTACTTTTATAGCCACTACTGAAAAATCATCAAGTGGTGTACTACCGGCTGTCAATATTTCTACTTTTATAGCTACTACTGAAAAATCATCAAGTGGTGTACTACCGGCTGTCAATATTTCTACTTTTATAGCTACTACTGAAAAATCATCAAGTGGTGTACTACCGGCTGTCAATATTTCTACTTTTATAGCTACTACTGAAAAATCATCAAGTGGTGTACTACCGGCTGTCAATATTTCTACTTTTATAGCTACTACTGAAAAATCATCAAGTGGTGTACTACCGGCTGTCAATATTTCTACTTTTATAGCCACTACTGAAAAATCATCAAGTGGTGTACTACCGGCTGTCAATATTTCTACTTTTATAGCTACTACTGAAAAATCATCAAGTGGTGTACTACCGGCTGTCAATATTTCTACTTTTATAGCTACTACTGAAAAATCATCAAGTGGTGTACTACCGGCTGTCAGTATTTCTACTTTTATAGCCACTACTGAAAAATCATCAAGTGGTGTACTACCGGCTGTCAATATTTCTACTTTTATAGCCACTACTGAAATATCATCAAGTGGTGTACTACCGGCTGTCAATATTTCTACTTTTATAACCAATACTGAAAAATCTTCAAGTGGTGTACTACCAGCTGTCAATATTTCTACTTTTATAGCCACTCCTGAAAAATCATCAAGTGGTGTACTACCGGCTGTCAATATTTCTACTTTTATAACCAATACTGAAAAATCTTCAAGTGGTGTACTACCGGCTTTCAATATTTCTACTTTTATAGCCACTACTGAAAAATCATCAAGTGGTGTACTACCGGCTGTCAATATTTCTACTTTTATAGCTACTACTGAAAAATCAGCAAGTGGTGTACTACCGGCTGTCAATATTTCTACTTTTATAGCTACTACTGAAAAATCATCAAGTGGTGTACTACCGGCTGTCAATATTTCTACTTTTATAGCTACTACTGAAAAATCATCAAGTGGTGTACTACCGGCTGTCAATATTTCTACTTTTATAGCCACTACTGAAAAATCATCAAGTGGTGTACTACCGGCTGTCAATATTTCTACTTTTATAGCCACTACTGAAATATCATCAAGTGGTGTACTACCGGCTGTCAATATTTCTACTTTTATAACCAATACTGAAAAATCTTCAAGTGGTGTACTACCAGCTGTCAATATTTCTACTTTTATAGCCACTCCTGAAAAATCATCAAGTGGTGTACTACCGGCTGTCAATATTTCTACTTTTATAACCAATACTGAAAAATCTTCAAGTGGTGTACTACCGGCTTTCAATATTTCTACTTTTATAGCCACTACTGAAAAATCATCAAGTGGTGTACTACCGGCTGTCAGTATTTCTACTTTTATAGCCACTACTGAAAAATCATCAAGTGGTGTACTACCGGCTGTCAATATTTCTACTTTTATAGCCACTACTGAAAAATCATCAAGTGGTGTACTACCGGCTGTCAATATTTCTACTTTTATAGCCACTACTGAAAAATCATCAAGTGGTGTACTACCGGCTGTCAATATTTCTACTTTTATAGTTACTACTGAAAAATCATCAAGTGGTGTACTACCGGCTGTCAATATTTCTACTTTTATAGCTACTACTGAAAAATCATCAAGTGGTGTACTACCGGCTGTCAGTATTTCTACTTTTATAGCCACTACTGAAAAATCATCAAGTGGTGTACTACCGGCTGTCAATATTTCTACTTTTATAGCCACTACTGAAATATCATCAAGTGGTGTACTACCGGCTGTCAATATTTCTACTTTTATAACCAATACTGAAAAATCTTCAAGTGGTGTACTACCAGCTGTCAATATTTCTACTTTTATAGCCACTCCTGAAAAATCATCAAGTGGTGTACTACCGGCTGTCAATATTTCTACTTTTATAACCAATACTGAAAAATCTTCAAGTGGTGTACTACCGGCTTTCAATATTTCTACTTTTATAGCCACTACTGAAAAATCATCAAGTGGTGTACTACCGGCTGTCAATATTTCTACTTTAATAGCCACTACTGAAAAATCATCAAGTGGTGTACTACCGGCTGTCAATATTTCTACTTTAATAGCCACTACTGAAAAATCATCAAGTGGTGTACTACCGGCTGTCAATATTTCTACTTTTATAGCCACTACTGAAAAATCATCAAGTGGTGTACTACCGGCTGTCAATATTTCTACTTTTATGGCCACTACTGAAAAATCATCAAGTGGTGTACTACCGGCTGTCAATATTTCTACTTTTATAGCTACTACTGAAAAATCATCAAGTGGTGTACTACCGGCTGTCAATATTTCTACTTTTATAGCTACTACTGAAAAATCATCAAGTGGTGTACTACCGGCTGTCAATATTTCTACTTTTATAACCAATACTGAAAAATCATCAAATAGAGTATTACCGGCTGTCAATATTTCTACTTTTATAACCAATACTGAAAAATCATCTAATAGAGTATTACCGGCTGTCAATATTTCTACTTTTATAACCAATACTGAAAAATCATCAAATAGAGTACTACCGGCTGTCAATATTTCTACTTTAATAGCCACTACTGAAAAATCATCAAGTGGTGTACTACCGGCTGTCAATATTTCTACTTTTATAGCCACTACTGAAAAATCATCAAGTGGTGTACTACCGGCTGTCAATATTTCTACTTTTATAGCCACTACTGAAAAATCATCAAGTGGTGTACTACCGGCTGTCAATATTTCTACTTTTATAGCTACTACTGAAAAATCATCAAGTGGTGTACTACCGGCTGTCAATATTTCTACTTTTATAGCTACTACTGAAAAATCATCAAGTGGTGTACTACCGGCTGTCAATATTTCTACTTTTATAGCTACTACTGAAAAATCATCAAGTAGTGTACTACCGGCTGTCAATATTTCTACTTTTATAGCTACTACTGAAAAATCATCAAGTGGTGTACTACCGGCTGTCAATATTTCTACTTTTATAACCAATACTGAAAAATCATCAAATAGAGTATTACCGGCTATCAATATTTCTGCTTTTATAACCAATACTGAAAAATCATCAAGTCGGATACTACCGGCTATCAATATTTCTGCTTTAATAGCCACCACTGAAAAATCATCAAGTGGTGTACTACCGGCTGTCAATATTTCTACTTTTATAGCCACTACTGAAAAATCATCAAGTGGTGTACTACCGGCTGTCAATATTTCTACTTTAATAGCCACTACTGAAAAATCATCAAGTGGTGTACTACCGGCTGTCAATATTTCTACTTTAATAGCGACTACTGAAAAATCATCAAGTGGTGTACTACCGGCTGTCAATATTTCTACTTTTATAGCCACTACTGAAAAATCATCAAGTGGTGTACTACCGGCTGTCAATATTTCTACTTTTATAGCCACTACTGAAAAATCATCAAGTGGTGTACTACCGGCTGTCAATATTTCTACTTTTATAGCTACTACTGAAAAATCATCAAGTGGTGTACTACCGGCTGTCAATATTTCTACTTTTATAACCAATACTGAAAAATCATCAAATAGAGTATTACCGGCTATCAATATTTCTGCTTTTATAACCAATACTGAAAAATCATCAAGTCGGATACTACAGACTGTCTATATTTCTGCTTTTATAACCAATACTGAAAAATCATCAAGTAGAGTATTACCGGCTATCAATATTTCTGCTTTAATAGCCACCACTGAAAAATCATCAAGTGGTGTACTACCGGCTGTCAATATTTCTACTTTTATAGCTACTACTGAAAAATCATCATGTGGTGTACTACCGGCTGTCTATATTTCTGCTTTTATAACCAATACTGAAAAATCATCAAGTAGTGTTCAACCGGGTGTCAATATTTCTACTTTTATAACCACGCCTGAATAATCATCTAGTAGTTTACTACAGACTGTCTATATTTCTGCTTTTATAACCAATACTGAAAAATCATCCAGTGAGGTACTACCGGCTGTCAATATTTCTACTTTTATAACCACGCCTGAATAATCATCTAGTAGTTACTACCGGTTGTCAATATTTCTACTTTTTTAACCACTACTGAAAAATCATGAAGTAGTGTACTACCGGCTGTCAATATTTCTACTTTTATAACCACGCCTGAAAAATCATCAAGTAGTTTACTACAGACTGTCTATATTTCTGCTTTTATAACCAATACTGAAAAATCATCCAGTGAGGTACTACCGGCTGTCAATATTTCTACTTTATTAACCATTACTGAAAAATCATCAGGTAGTGTACAACCGGCTGTCAATATTTCTACTTTTATAGCCACTACTGAAAAATCATCAAGTGGTATACTACCGGCTGTCAATATTTCTGCTTTTATAGCTACTACTGAAAAATCATCAAGTGGTGTACTACCGGCTGTCAATATTTCTACTTTTATAGCCACTACTGAAAAATCATCAAGTGGTATACTACCGGCTGTCAATATTTCTACTTTTATAGCTACTACTGAAAAATCATCAAGTGGTGTACTACCGGCTGTCAATATTTCTACTTTTATAGCTACTACTGAAAAATCATCAAGTGGTGTACTACCGGCTGTCAATATTTCTACTTTTATAGCCACTACTGAAAAATCATCAAGTGGTATACTACCGGCTGTCAATATTTCTACTTTTATAGCCACTACTGAAAAATCATCAAGTGGTGTACTACCGGCTGTCAATATTTCTACTTTTATAGCTACTACTGAAAAATCATCATGTGGTGTACTACCGGCTGTCTATATTTCTGCTTTTATAACCAATACTGAAAAATCATCAAGTAGTGTTCAACCGGCTGTCAATATTTCTACTTTTATAACCACGCCTGAATAATCATCTAGTAGTTTACTACAGACTGTCTATATTTCTGCTTTTATAACCAATACTGAAAAATCATCCAGTGAGGTACTACCGGCTGTCAATATTTCTACTTTTATAACCACGCCTGAATAATCATCTAGTAGTTACTACCGGTTGTCAATATTTCTACTTTTTTAACCACTACTGAAAAATCATCAAGTAGTTTACTACAGACTGTCTATATTTCTGCTTTTATAACCAATACTGAAAAATCATCCAGTGAGGTACTACCGGCTGTCAATATTTCTACTTTATTAACCATTACTGAAAAATCATCAGGTAGTGTACTACCGGCTGTCAATATTTCTACTTTTATAACCACGCCTGAAAAATCATCAAGTAGTTTACTACAGACTGTCTATATTTCTGCTTTTATAACCAATACTGAAAAATCATCCAGTGAGGTACTACCGGCTGTCAATATTTCTACTTTATTAACCATTACTGAAAAATCATCAGGTAGTGTACAACCGGCTGTCAATATTTCTACTTTTATAGCCACTACTGAAAAATCATCAAGTGGTATACTACCGGCTGTCAATATTTCTGCTTTTATAGCTACTACTGAAAAATCATCAAGTGGTGTACTACCGGCTGTCAATATTTCTACTTTTATAGCCACTACTGAAAAATCATCAAGTGGTATACTACCGGCTGTCAATATTTCTACTTTTATAGCTACTACTGAAAAATCATCAAGTGGTGTACTACCGGCTGTCAATATCTCTACTTTTATAGCTACTACTGAAAAATCATCAAGTGGTGTACTACCGGCTGTCAATATTTCTACTTTTATAGCCACTACTGAAAAATCATCAAGTGGTATACTACCGGCTGTCAATATTTCTACTTTTATAGCCACTACTGAAAAATCATCAAGTAGTGTACAACCGGCTGTCAATATTTCTACTTTTATAGCTACTACTGAAAAATCATCAAGTGGTATACTACCGGCTGTCAATATTTCTACTTTTATAGCCACTACTGAAAAATCATCAAGTAGTGTACAACCGGCTGTCAATATTTCTACTTTTATAGCTACTACTGAAAAATCATCAAGTGGTGTACTACCGGCTGTCAATATTTCTGCTTTTATAACCAATATTGAAAAATCATCAAGTAGTGTACAACCGGCTGTCAATATTTCTACTTTTATAGCCACTCCTGAAAAATCATCAAGTGGTGTACTACCGGCTGTCAATATTTCTACTTTTATAACCAATACTGAAAAATCATCAAATAGAGTATTACCGGCTATCAATATTTCTGCTTTTATAACCAATACTGAAAAATCATCAAGTAGAGTATTACCGGCTATCAATATTTCTGCTTTTATAGCCACCACTGAAAAATCATCAAGTGGTGTACTACCGGCTGTCAATAATTCTACTTTTATAACCAATACTAAAAATAAAGTAACTTTTACTACTTCAGGTCTGCAATAATTCTTTGTTATCATGAATTATACCTACTCTTCAGATCCAACCTCTCTAACCGTTTTATATATATATATATATATATATATATATGTTAAGCGTCAGCAACTCCAAACATCAAAAAAAAAGGAAAAGTCTTAAGAAATGACACGCACAATATCCGAAATAAGACTGACTTTATTCAGGTTTTAATTCTCCTTATATACATTCTGGCTGTTGTTTACAGCCGTATATGGTATTTAGGCTAATACTGCTGCACTCCGAGCCTTAACTCCCCCCTGCCAGTTTACGAACATTTCATAAACTTTACAAATGCATAGGAACTAAGTGCATTCAGCCGTTAATACCTCACATTCCAAACTTACTTACAATACTCTGACTATAATTACACTTCACTGCACTCATATCTTAAAACTATGTACATAAATATTGAATGCGAAAAAAAACAACAACAACGACTAAAAATTAAAACAAAAAATACACTATACAAAATAGAAAATATCCATGTGAAAACTAAAGACAAATATAAAATACAGCTCTTCTGAACTCCAAATTCGCTATTGTACATGTTCCTGAGTACAATAGTTATTTGCGCTGAGACGGGGCGACTCCAGCTCCTTAAGGTTGCTCTGGCTCTACTATTGGCAGCTTTAACTGCTCGATATGAACCGTTCTGCTCTTTTTTGGTTCGCTGACACTCTCAATGGTGACAGTGTTCCCTAATTATAATCACTCTAAATGGCCCCTCATATCGTAGCGGCTCCTTTCCCCTATTGGAAATTATCTTCCGGTAAACTATGGACCCAATTCTTACCGCCCCCATCACGTCCTTTACATGAAGATTTTCCCTCGCTACCCTACTGCGCTTCTCCTTCTCGATTTTCGCGCGGACTTTCTCCGATCGTTGTCCTAATTCGATTCTGTTATTCAACAGGTCTCCCGCGATTTCATCGTTACCCGTTGTATCCCCGTAATTCCTGCGTAGTTCCCTTAAACCGAAAATTATCTCGAAGGGCGAGAACCCCGTTACCGTGTGGATGGAGTGGTTGTACGCTGCTATCGCCTTCCTCATCGCCGTATCCGGCTCCAGCCCTTGTTCTACCTGGTAGACCCTCAAGTGGTCACTCAGGGTGCTATGTAGCCTTTCGACGTTCCCTCTACTTTTAGGGTGTCCTGGCGTATTGGGATGTCATAGTACATCAAGTTTCTTCATTTCGCCCCTAAGCTGAGCATTGTCGAACTCTCTCCCCCCATCAGACGATATTCGTCCCGGCACCCTGTAAAATTGGAACCACGGAGAGCTCTCAGCACCGCTTCCGCTGATCGTTCATGGATCTGATGTGCCATCGCTACTTTACTGAAGAGATCGATGATCGTGACCCACTTGTAGCCTCTCCAGGAGAACGTATTCACCTGTAAGTCCCCTAACGGCGACTCCGCGGTCGTCGTCTCCTCTTGCTTTCCTCTTGGGCGATGTCTCTCGTATTTGGTGGTGAGGCATATGGAACATGTTCCGATGGTCTCTGTGATGGATCTCTTCATCCCCCACCAGAAATTCTTTTGCCTGCAAAGTTTCGGCCACACTGCGGTGATTAGTCTTGCCTTGGTTATACGCAAGCGTTAGCTCTTTCTGCCGTTCCTCGTCCCTCACGTTCTCTACCACTGGCTTATATCGGATGAAGGTCCGGTCTATACCGACTTGCTCGGACCGCCATAATTTCTTGATATTCTCCCAAATCGTGGCGTTTCCCACGTAGAGATGGTATGTCGCTCCTGGTTTCGACGCACCCTTCAACGCTCTGCAAATTTGGTCCTCTCTCGCTCCTGGTTGCGACCAATATGGAGTTAATCCTGCTGCTTCCATATCGGGAGTATTCCACCTTCATGAGGCCCGAAGTCCTGGTTTTCCAAATTATTTGTCTCCGCTTGTCGTTGATCACCTCCTCTATTTCTTCCATCTCCGCCGGTCTTTCCTCGACCGAGCTCGTCTCCCCTGGGGACTCTTCTGCTTCGTCAGGTTCTCTCGAGCCTTGTTCTCCTTCTCTTTCGGATGTCCATTCTGTCAGATATTGACGCACGTCCCTCGATGGTCCTCCAGCCTCCTCCTCTTTGGCATTTATCATGATGGCTCTGGATAGCCAGTCCGCGACTGCATTTTCTTTGCCGGGCTTATACACTATTTCCATATTTTACTGGGCCAGGAGCTCATTCCATCGCGTAACCCTCGCTGAAGATTCCTTTCACGTCCCCACCCATTGCAGAGGTCTGTGATCGGTATGTACGCGGAATCGAACACGTAGGGTCTAAAGTGTTCAACGGCCCACACAATGCCTAACAACTCCCGCTCCAGGACGCTGTATCTCGTCTCTGCGTCCGTAAGGCGTCTGCTGGCGTATGCTAATGGGCGTTCGCCGCCGTCTGCTTCCTGGGATAACACCGCTCCTAACGCGTATTCGCTCGCATCCGTGGTGACATTAAAGGTTTTCTTAAAGTCCGGATATGCCAATACCGGCTCCTCTTGTGGCCGATGCATACATTTACCGATGTTATTCTCCATGAGCGGCGTCACTATGATCTTCGCTCCCTTTTTTAGTAGTCTATTGAGAGGGACAAGGTACTCCGCCATTTCTGGCACAAACCTTCTGTAATAATTAAGGGTTCCCCGTAGCCTACGAATTCCCCTTACGTCTCGCGGAACCGCCATCTTTCGAATGGCCTCTACTTTATCGTTGTCGGGTTTGACTCTAACGTGAATGCCGTTTTATGTTGATCCCTGGGGTGCATTCGGATTTGGTGGTATCCCGCCTTTAAATCCAGAGTACTAAATACCGTCGCCCTACTCAGTCTGTCCAAAATGTCCTCAAACCTGGGGATCGGGTATTTTTCATCCACCGTATTTTCATTTAATTTGCGGTAGTCTATCACCACCCTGTATTTTTCCCCCTCTATTCTCGGTGCGCTCTTTTCTTCACTGCCCACAGGGGGCTATTATGCGGTGACGTGCTGTCTACAATTATTCCCTGGTCTTTAGACTGGCTAATTCTTCCCGAAAATGTTGCCGTAGCGCTTGCGGGTACCGTTTCTCTTTTATATAGGTCACCATTTCCTTTTTTAGCGGGATCTCGTGTATCGTTTTTCCCGTTACTCCGAGTGTATCTCCCTCCCTGAAGAAGATGTCTCTGAACTCCTTCCTGATCGCCTGCCTCCAGTCCTCCGCATGACTAATTGCCCCTACCCTTGCCCTGCCGTCTTCTATAAGCTTCTGGCACTCGTACCTTCTCATCCCTATTCTTATATGCCATCTTCCCTTGTGGATCCTAACGCGCGCGCCTATTTTTCCCAACAGATCGCATCCGATAATCCCCTGGTATTCCCGAGGCATGCTCCCTACTATACGCACCACCAATGTGCCGCTCTCGACTCCCCACCTATTCAATCCTATCTCCGATTCTCCCTATACTCTACATGGTCCACCCAGAGTGATTAGTTTACAATTACATACCTGAATCTGGGGTGCCCTCTCTCCGCCACAAAGCTCCTCCAGCGCTCTCCGGGTCATGATGGTGTTGGAGCGTCCTGTGATCACCAGGCACCTGACTCCTCCGACTACTCTTATGATATGCAACCAGCAAGCCTATTTTGTGATTTTATGGCTTACCAAAGTATGGTCACCTCTCTGCTGGCACTCCCCTCAGATCGCCTCCTCTGCTATCCAACGACTGCTTCCTCCGCTCTTCCAGCCGCCTCTGTTTCCTCCGGTTCTTCGGCCTTCTGGTGCGCCACATTCTTCCTCTGACTCGGATGAGCCCGATACCTCCGAAGGTTCTCGCGATGATCCGCTCCTTCTTGGTGAGTCATCTCTCCTCTTTACTCTCTGAGCGTTCACTTCCATAGGTTCCGCTCACTCGTCTCTGGTGGGTCCTTTCTCTGGTAGAGGTATGGGCAATGTCTTGCGATGTGTCCCTCCTTCCCGCATTCGAAGCACCCGGTGCGTGGGCACTGCGCTACCAAGTGTCCGCTTTTCCCACATCCGTGACATTTCCTGTTATCTCCTCCTCTCGGCCTGGTCTGGGGCCTGCCTTGACCTGTCCTTTTTCCCGACACCGCGACCCTCTCCTGGTTCCCGTAGACCTGACCCTTTTTTCTCCAGGTTGACGGCGTGTTCCCAGGTCGCCCGTAGGTTACCTTGCTCCATCCGACATCTTCTATTTCCATCCGGGTCTCCTCCTCTCTTGCGCTGCTGTCCACCATTTCTTGCGCGCATTACATGAATGAGCGCTCACCTGGAAGGCCCCCTTTAATCCCAGTTTCCTTAGCTAGTTGCACCTTTAGGATGGTGGACACAAATGCCATCCTTCCTGCTGTCTCGGCCGCACTTACCTTCTCTCTCATCTTTTCCGTGACTTGGTTAAATGTAGCCAACAGAACTCCGGCGTACTGTCCCTTCGTCTGCTGAAGTGTATACCTTCCTGAATAGCTGAAAGATATCTTCTTCTGGTGTCCATCTGCCTCCGCCATATGCCTTCTTCAACCTCTCCTTCACCACCGACCACCGGTTTCTCCTCATCCGCTTGTATCTGGTTTAGTATGCTGCGTTTGACTCTACTCATCAAGGCCGCATTCAACGCTTCCGCGTCTCCAGGGTTCACCAGATCTTCAGTTAGTTTGGCCTCTATTCGTGCTATTAGGCGGTCACCTCCTTTTATAAAGTGATTTAACTCACCTATGTCCCCCAAGAAGCGCTCCAGGTCTGATACGGCGTTTCTCAGGTCTCGTGATGTAGCCACTCTGATCTTCATCCATTCCAGCGCATTTGCATGCGCTGCTGCTAGCGTGTCTTGGGGCAATGGCGGAATGTTCTGCACATTTAGGACCGCCGGTTTCAGTACTCCTTCGCTGGTCATTACTTATTTCCTTTTCCGTGACGCTTTTAAAAGAAAAAAAATCTTATACGAACGCTTCGTCCCGGGTTTCGGCATTAGTTAAGCGTCAGCAACTCCAAACATAAAAAAAAAAGGAAAAGGCTTAAGAAATAACACGCACAATGTCCGAAAAAAGACTGACTTTATTCAGGTTTTAATTCTCCTTAAATACATTTTGGCTGTTGTTTACAGCCGTATATGGTATTAAGGCTAATACTGCTGCACTCCGAGCCTTAACTTATATATATATATATATATATATATATATATATATATATATATATATATATATATATATATATATATATACACCTATATACACCTAATTTATAAGTAAGTATAAATACATTCCTTTTACTAATTTTTTCTTTTTTTTAGATTTTGTGGAAGTAACTTCAATATTATTATTACTATAATATGTTTCATTTCTTTGCCATTATGTAATTTAATTTATCTTCTTTTACTGTAAGTCAGAAAAGCTCACCATTTGTTACCTGTAATATTGTCACTATATCTAGGAAGTCTATTTAGAAATCTAAGTCTATTTAGAAATAATAGTTTTAATTATTTTTGTTATTAACAATTTGAAATTCCTAGGAAAGTTAAAATAGGAAATAATAATAATCCTAGGTCACACCTGTATCTGATGACTCAAATAGTTAGTAGTTTGTCTAGTCGGCCTTCAGGAGTGTAATAATAACAACAAATCGACAAATACATAGAAATTTTATTAATATTTTTTTCAGGTATCAGCAAAACGGGCCACACAAACGTCACAAATGCTTCCAAATGGTTAAAATATTTTTTAGGCAGAGGATTTAGGCTACGGGACAAAAAGAAGAAAATATTACAAAGTCAAGTGAAACCGATCGAAATTTGTTCTTCTTCAACCACCACCCAAAATATGGAAGTAGAAAACTCTAGCCTAAGTGAGTAATAACTCTTTATGTTGAGCTAATACAGCATAGGTTTAATCATAATGAGTTAAATTCCATTAAACACTTATCCAAGAGCGTTTACTCGTTGAATAATCGAATACTTTTATTCTTCATCCAATAATAATTTTCCAAATGATATCGTAGATTATCAATATTTATATATTATCTGTATTTATTAGATAGTCATGTTTTAATAGTGATAATACAAGTTCATAAAAATAAATTGCCACTTTCTACAGTTGTAATACTTTTATTGGTCCAGGGCGTTCTAATGTTCGTGCATGTTGCTAGATCTCTGAGGTCTGCTAGGCTTTTGTTCCCCCTAGCTCTTCATCTCAAGGTTTATCTTTCT
Source organism: Rhaphigaster nebulosa (assembly GCA_948150685.1). Classification (NCBI taxonomy): domain Eukaryota; kingdom Metazoa; phylum Arthropoda; class Insecta; order Hemiptera; family Pentatomidae; genus Rhaphigaster; species Rhaphigaster nebulosa. The sequence continues at coordinate 28,177,638 of OX411307.1, read as the reverse complement.
ACGCATTTGAAAAAAACTCGTTTTTGGGATCCTGAAATGTTTTATAAGGCTCTCTTAGAAAACGGAGGATCTCACACATAATAATATCGAAGTTATCCGAATCTGAAGAAGTCTTAAGCAGATCTTTAAATGTGGTTGCGTACTTCTTTACATCCAGCTCGCTCTGGCTATATGTTGGCAGGTAACAACAATGTCCGAGGTAACAATTCCATCTTCAGGTACAATTCCATTTTCTTAAGCAGCCCTACACGAAATTTTAATAACATAAACATAAACAGCCATCAAACATATATCACCCAACCAGGTAATGAGGTATTCACCTATTTGGAACAGCACAACCTGCCTCTTCTGAAGGACAAATGAGGAAGGAGAAATGAAGCAAGGAAAAAGGCTCAACAAATCCAACAACTTTTAAAGGACTTCATTGGACTGAGAAAACACACCGGGAAATCATACAAAGTAAACGGTATACCTTCCGCGACTTTCTCAACGGATTCGGTTACAAAAAACACGGTCTTAAAGCACACCGGTTTATCTCAAAGCTGAACAACGAGGGGAACTCTCCTAAGGCGCACCCAATTATAGACAGCAACGAAATTATTATTTACAAATCCGACAGTGCCGATGTCTTCTGCCGGTTCTTTGCCAAATGTTCGAATACCTTTCCCCGACGCAAGAAGAACCGGTCGGTTGTACAGCTACTTCCAAAAACAGAAGACGCAATCATGAACGCAGGCTTTAATATTGCCGGATTCAAAATAGAGATCCTAGCTCTAAAAATAGAGAAAATCTGTGGACCTGACGAAATCTTTTCCGAACTAGTCAAAAACCTTGGTAAGCAACGATTAGAGGCTTTATTAAGTGCAATAAATGAAATAAGGAAATTCAGAGTACCAGATGCCTGGCAAAAAGCCGATAAAATCCCTGCACACAAAAAAGGAAAGCACCCAGTCAGGCCAAAAAGCCCCACCTCTATGCTGTGTAAGCTGACGGAGAGGATGGTCAACTAGCAATTGTAGGACTTCTTTGGAAACCGAAAAATAATAAGGAACGAACAGGCCGATTTCCGAAATCATATGTCCACTACAAACCAAATAATTAATCTCATCCAGCACATCCAGGATGGCTTTCAGTGTCCACCTTGGCTTGCTACATCGACTTCCGTGGAGCCTAAGACACTGTCGACCTCAGCATGCTCCTGAATAAACTGTGTGACATAGGCATTATCGGAAACCTACTACAATGCTTGGGTAGCCTTCTGAGACTACGCTTTGTAAAGGTCAGCTTCAGTCGGAAAAATATGGGAACCGATTGTATAAAAACCATCCCCGACAATCTGCCCGAGAGACCGCAATGGCCATCATTAGGATGACCACGGGCCAGGATTATCCGCAGAATCACCTACACAAGATAGCCAGAGTTGACTCTCCGACGTGTCCCCTGTAGTTCCAAGAGGATGAGACTGCAGGTCACCTATTTCGCTTTGCAGCTCTACACACTGACACAGGAGGGGAAACCATTGAAGGACGAGCACAGTTTTATAGGGTGGCACTGCGTTGGATGGATGAACAGCCTAGGATGGGTGTTGGCTGAAGAAGAAGAACTTAAACTTATTAACATTTTTATTTTCCCAAACAACTCAGCAGGGTGTGGGTAGACTTCCTGATTAACATTTTCATTTAGTTTTAAATGCTTATAAAAGTATTTCTCCCTATTTATTCTATTATGAGTTTACCTTGTGATCCTAACTGCCTACACTACTGATATCTGCTTGAAAGTTTGGCTTAATTTTCGCATGGAAACTTGCAGCTAGCTATCTCTCCGATACAAATGACCATCATGATCTCATCTTTCTCAGTAATTAATAATAATTCCATTTCGACCGCAAAGATATTCAATATTTTTCTGGATTCTTCTTTTCCAAGGCGTCTTGGTATTCAATAATTCAATTACATTGCTCCATTTCTTTTATTATTTCCAATTTTATCATAACTGTTCGAGCTCCCTTCTAAATCCAGTGACATATCTTTTTTTGAGTATACCTTCTTGTAAATAAGGTATGCATATTTTTTCTTGGCTGAAGATAATGCTTATCAATAAAAATAATAATATATATATATATATATATATATATATATATATATATATATATATATATATATCGCTGGCTTGGAAGAAAAGTGCCATACTATAGAAAGTGGAGAATTTTAAAGGAGGAACGTTTGAAGTTTGCCTATTTAGAGGTATAGGTATTGCCAAAAAATAGATCCCCCTTAAATGTACAAATAAAAAAAGATCTTAAAGATTTAACCAATTTCATGAATAAAAACAAAGAGGTCATAATTATCAAATCCTACCAGACTAAAAAATGGGCCATCATGTGTACAAAGAAAAAATATAAGAGATGTTGAATGTTTAAGCTACTTATAGAAGATTGAGACATGAACCTTTTAAAGAACTAGTAGACAAAATCAATACATATGTAACCAAATTACATAAAAATGGCTACGTAGATAAAAAAAATTAAAAATAAATTATAAGTGACAGATTACACTACACTTAGAATATGTGGAGTGGTAAAACTTCATACAGAGAGACATGACCTGAGACCAATTATCAGCAATATTGAAGGACCCACTGAAGCCCTTTTGAAATACCTAAATTTGGCACTTAATGAATTGACAATTCGTATGACAAAAATTCATATGAATTAAAAAAGATATTAAGAAACATTACTATACAAAATTATATAGAAATAGTTAGTTTAGATGTAAAATCCTTATTTACAAATATACCAATGGAAGGCTATATCAAACTACTGCATGAAAATTGGGAACAAATTAAAAAACATACGAATAATAAAGATAAAAATACTTTTATAGAGGGCCTAAATCTTTGTATTAAACACAATTTTTTAAAATATAATAGTGACTACTATAAACAATTGCACGGATTGCCAATGGGGGAGGAGTGCTGTCCGTAAATTTGAGTTGGATATATATGAAAAACTTAATGAATAGAAAATTAGAGGAAATAAAGAGGAAACCAATATAAATGATTTGTATTTATATATAAAAAATATAAAACAACATAAATGACTTGTTGCTGATAACTGATAATAAAAACTAGGATGAAATAGTCACTCAATTCAATAAAAAACACCATAGAATAACGTTCACTACAGAAAAATCCAGTAATAATAAAATTAGATATCTGGATATGGACATTATTCTGAAAAACAATAGGATAACTACAAAATGGACAAATAAGGCAATAACAAGTAATAGACTGTTGAATTACTGCTCGAACTACCCAAATTCGCAATAACTCAATGTAGCTTGGTATATAGAGCCAAAGATTTAATAGACCAGGAATACATAAAAACAATAGAAACAATACACAAAAAAAATACAAAAAAACAGGAACAATAAAAAACAAAAGTATATAGAATCTTAGAACAGTTTTTTTATCCTAAGAAAATTATCAATAAAATTTGTAACAACAATAAAAATAGCCAAACCAATAATATAACAAACAACAATAAAAAATAGATTATTAAGCTAAATAATGAAAGTAGGATGAAAGATATACGAGTGGAGAATTTTAGTAGATATGGAAGATGTGAAATATCTATATCTCGTAGATATGGAAAATATGAAAAAAGTAAAGAAACAAAAGACAATTTCAGAATTTTATAGGGATAAAAATGATGATAATGAAAATGATTCAACGGATAACAATTTATATAAATGTGAAGGAGTAAAAAAGAGACAGGATAAAGAAATAAAGTACCATGAAATTAATTATGTACCTGGTTCAACAGAGAAAATTAGAAAAACATTAATACATTACAGCTATTTAAATGTGAAACTCAGTATACATAATAACAACAGATTGGACAAATATTTGAGCAAAACGAAAGACAGAGTGAGTGCGATGGACAAATTGGGGTTGGTATATAGGTTGGACTACAATAACTGTACATAGGAGAAACATAAAAAAAACTTCAAACCAGAAATCAAGCAGCATATAAGAACAGTAAAAATAGTAAGAACTAGAATAAAACAGCATTGGCACAACATGAAAAAAGGAAAACAAATAAAATATTAGGAATAACATCAAATAGTAGATATATAATTTATATATGTATGATATAAAAAGTAAAGTTAGGGCAACAGCATAGAGGTAGATGCATGAGAGATAAATAAATAATAGCAAGGATGGATTAGTACTTGAGATAATAACACAGCAATTGTGGCAATGATAAAGACAGATTTGACAATTTCACTCCTAGCACCATTTGAAAAGAATTAAAACATGGTTTTTATGGTTAAAGTAAATATAATAATTAACAGACAAAATCAATAAGATGGACTTAGACAACAGGAGTATAGAAATAACTATAATATGATATGAATTATGTTATAGTCTAATAGTGTTATATGATTAATTCTGACTGTTATGTATGTTGTGTGATGTTTGTAGTATATAATTAAAAAAAAAAAAGAACACGTTGAGAATGGGGGAGTACCCTGAAACATTTGTGGAACGATGAGGAAAAAAAGAATAAAGATATATAAAGGAAGAAATTATTCCACAAACATAACATTTGAATTCTCTTTCTTCCAACCACTACTATAAAATATATAAAAATCTAACACTTTTTTTCTAAAAGAAATATACGCGATTAAAAGTTCTCCAAGCAAAAAAAAAAATCAAAGACTTTCGTATTGTGGCACTCTTCATCCAAACCAGCGACATTTTGATATATTAGAAAAAAAAAAGTTAATAATTTGAATTAAATATTCACCTTTAAAGTTATAATTTTATTTTTCAGATCCTACAACTCAACGTTCAGAAGATTCAATACTTAGCAATCAAAATATAGACAAGTACCTGAAAACTATAATAGACGACGTGGGGGATATTAGAGGTATCTACACCTTAATATTTTAAATATAAATACTTTTAAATTGGTTGGATAAATAAATTAAACATTTTAATTATGGTTTCATAATGATATTATTTAAATTAAAAAATGCAAAATGTTCATCTCATTTACCTCACTAAATCATAAAAAAATGAATCAATATTCATTATTAAGTAAATCCTCATTTTGTTTTAGAAACCGAAACACGCCTTAGGGATGCGGAACACATTTTCCAGGGAAGGCCTGATTCCGTTAATAGCAAAGGTGATTAACTTGATAATATAATTATTGTCAGCCATTTCTTTGATTTATTATTTTTTTAATCTCCTTTTATCAACTTTTTATTTGATTTGTTTTAAAGGCATAAGCCTATTTAAATGAGTCTGAAATCCTCAATGTTATTATTGAGTAAAATTCCGTTTATTATAATATATTTATCGATAACGATAAAAATGTATTTTTTACACTAACAAATGAAAAATATTCAAGCATTCAATCCGATTTTTTTCAATTGTCTCATTCATATTACACAATTTCTTATTACAGCTTATTACACTGCACATTTGGGAAATATGTATGAAATATAGTTTTTAAAAAAATTAGGATGTTTTCTCAAACCAATTTTTTTCGAATGTTTCTAATTATCAATTTTTTATTTTAAAAAAATGAGAAACGCATTTTTTTCACGAAGTAGTGAAAATATATAAAAAAAAAATTTCTAACTATAAAAAAAAGAACTGAAATAAAGGTAGAAACACCCAAACTGGCAGCACTGACTAATAATAAATAAATATTCATAACAATCAATGACGTCACTGATGACGTAGCGATAAACGAGCGGAGTTTGAAGAACGATGACACCACTCACGATCAAACGCGGTAGGATGTTGGGAAAAGGGAACGGTTGTAGGGCGATCGGAGAAGCCTACAAACACACTCACTACACGTTCTATGTAGTTCTGCACCCTTATTCACAGTCCAACGGTACGGGTCTCCTATGAGTTTGTAGTTCTGAGGTTTGAAGATATAGAATATTTTTCTGATCAATATTCTGTGATTAATTGTGAAAAATAATGAATTCGCCATGTTTTTCTATTCGCCATCTTACCTCGCCTCTCCCTACCGTAATTAGTAAATGAGCGCAGAATTGAACACATGACTACTGCTCCCTACTTACCAATTTAGAATTAACTTCAGTTGGCATGCCTTCCCAAGATAGTTTGGGTTTTAAACCTAAATAGGATAAAATTATGCCAGTAGAGATACAATTTAGATATTTTCATGCTAATGTAAATACATATTTTACAGTTTTCGTAGATATTAAAATAAAAATACTATAAAAATAATTCCCTATTAACGGATGTATCATAGTTTTCTTCACTCTTTATTTCTTGATTAGGGATTTAAATGTAAATATTTATGTTACAAACAGGTAACATGCCAATTATTCTTGTATTAAGATTATTCATTTGATGTTATCTTGTAAAAACAGTATTTTACATGTAAATGCAAACAATTTTTTATACTATTATTTTTGGATTACTGTTATAGTCATGAACAATGAACACGGCTTAAAACCAGGCAAAACTAATTGTATCATTCTTGGGAATGTGGATTCAGTAACCAACAAAATGCCTGGTAAAACTACAAAAGCGGAGTGTAAGTAGACCCCAACGTAATTCTTATCTTCTAGATTTGGTAAAATTTTGATAAAGCATGTTATTAATTCAAGAAATTTTGTGAAAATAATAAAATCGTTATTGAAACAGTAGTTTCCACAACCGAAAGAAAATATAAGTTTTCTAAGGCATGTTATTAATGCAAGCAATTTGACTACACCCGAAAAGGATCAAATTTATACTGACCTAATAAGGTTCCGATTTTCTTTTCAGGAGATTACGTTTCTCCATAATTAATAAAGTATTTTCTCGAACCTAATTTTCTTTTGGATATGTCGAATAACGTTGCAACCCTAACTTGCTTTCAACAGACCATAAGTAGTCGATATATGTAATTTTTCGGTTTTAGTTTTTGAGTTTCGGTTTTTTTTTACAAGTTAGATTTCAACTGATATTAACTTTACCACTCTTTGAATATTTCACTTCTCCCAAATTTAAATTTATACTTTTCTCATTGAGCACTTAATCCCATGTAGGATTCTCTTGTATATTTTTTCAGTTACGGAATAAAACAGAGCTTTCTGTCATCTTTTGACTAATATTACATTAATTTTTATGAGAACTTCTTCAATAGCTTTCCTAAAGCCATGAGTTTTTTTCAATTGCCTCATTCAGCTTCTAAGAATCTCATCTTCTAATAGGCGGATTTTCCCAAAAATGTAATTTTCGTTATCTCCCCCCAGCTACATGATAAGATGACGAATGGATTGGGGTGAAGCTACCCATTCGCGGTCCAACTTAGTAGGACTACGTAGTAGGACAACAGAAGAATTCATTCGACCACTCAGACTCCTACAAAGATCCGATCAGCCTAATTGAAAAGCATAAAACAAAAAAAAAACCTGTATCATCCTGACTATAAAAAAAAGAACTGAAATAAAGGTAGAAACACCTAACCTGGCAACACTGACTAATAATAAACAAATATTCATAACAATCAATGACGTTGATGACGTAGCGGTAAACGTGCGGAGTTTGAAGAACGATAACACCACGCACAATCAAACGCGGTAGGATGTTGGGAGAAGGGAACGGTTGTAGGGCGATCGTAGAAGCCTACAAACATACTACACGTTCTATGTAGTTCTGCACCCTCATTCACAGTCCAACGGTAGTCCGATTTGTAGTGTAGTCCTAAATGTAGGACCGTGAATGGCTGGCTTAAGGTCACGAGCATTTCCTGGGATTTTTAAACATTATTACAAGCAACTTATCAACTTATATCAAACTCAATTAACAAATAACCTAAACTAGAACTTTAAAAAATCTGTGAAAGGAAACGGAAAATGTTATTAAAATATATCCAGAAGGTAAAATGCATTTAAATCAGGTAGTCGCATTTATAGACATTGTGACTGGCGTTTACAAGACTCATCCGGAACACTGAGATTGAGCCCATTTAAAGACACTTGCAGAACTGCTATGGCACCCGTTTAAAATAAAAAAAAATAAATAATTATTTTACCAAACTAAAATTTATCAGTAGTCACAATTGTTGTAAAAGAAACGGGTCTCCTATGAGTTTGTAGTTCTGAGGTTTGAACATACAGAATATTTTTCTGATCAATATTCTGTGATTAATTGTGAAAAATAATGAATTCGCCATCTTTTTCCATTCGCCATCTTACCTCGCCTCTCCCTACCGTAATTAGTAAATGAGCGCAAAATTGAACACATGAATACTGCTCCCTGCTTACCAATTTAGAATTAACTTCAGTTGGCATGCCTTCCCAAGATACTTAGTGTATTAAACCTTAATAGGATAACATTTTGCCAGTAGTGATACAGATTAGATTTTTTTTCAATTTATGTACGTGCATTTTTTATAGTTTTCGTAGATATTAAGTAAAAATACTATACAAACAATTCCCTATTTACTGATGCATCATAATTTTCTTCTTTCTTTTTGCCTTAATTAGGGATTTAAATGTAAATATCCGCGTTATAAACAGGTAACATTTCTATTATGCTTGTATTACGATTATTCTCTTGACGTTATCTTGTAAAACAGTATTTTATATGTAAATGCAAACAATTTTTTAGTCTATTATTCTCGGATTTCTGTTTTAGTCATGAACAATGAACACGGCTTAAAACCAGGCAAAACTAATTGTATCATTTTTGGGAATGTGGATTCAGTAACCAACAAAATGCCTGGTAATACTACAAAAGCGGAGTGTAAGTAGACCCCAACCTAATTCTTATCTTCTAGATTTGGTAAAATTTTGATAAAGCATGTTATTAATGCAGGAAATTTTGTGAAAATAATAGAATCGTTATTGAAACAGTAGTTTCCACAACCGAAAGAAAATATAAGTTTTTTAAGGCATGTTATTAATTCAAGCAATTAGACTACACCCGAAAAGCATCTAATTTATACTGACCTAATAAGACCGATTTTCATTTCAGGAGATTACGTTTCTCCATAATTAATAAAGTATTTTCTCGAATCTACTTTTCTTTTAGATATGTCGAATAACGTTGCAACCCTAACTTGCTTTCAACAGACCATAAGTAGTCGATATATGTAATTTTTCGGTTTTAGTTTTTGAGTTTTGGTTTTTTTTTACAAGTTAGATTTTAACTGATATTAACTTTACCACTCTTTGAATATTTCACTTCCCCCAAATTTAAATTTATACTTTTCTCATTGTGCACTTAATCCCATGTAGGATTCTCTTGTATATTTTTTCTGTTACGGAATAGAGCTTTCTGTCATCTTTTGACTAATATTACATTAATTTTTATGAGAAATTCTTCAATAGCTTTCTTAAAGCCATGAGTTTTTTAATTGCCCCATTCAGCTTCTAAGAATCTCATCTTCTAATAGGCGGATTTTCGCAAACAATATAATTTTCGTTATCTCCCCCCAACTACATGATAAGATGACGAATGGATTGGGGTGAAGCTATCCATTCGCGGTCCAACTTAGTAGGACTACGTTGTAGAACAACAGAATTCATTCGTCCACTCAGACTCCTACAAAGATCCGATCAGCCATTCTAACTTGTACTCTAAGCTTGTCTTTGTTTTAGAAATACAAAAATGCCGGCAATTTGTATTCCTACCGCGTTATTGGAAAAAAAGAAAAAAAATTATGATCGTAAACAATGTTTATTAACCTAATAAATTACAATGATTTGAAAATGTTAAATAATAATGATAGGAAGGATTAAAAAAAATACTTAGGAATGGATAATAATATTATCCCTCTAATATAAGAGAGGGATAAATGATAAAGAATGTACCGAAAGTTTATATTAATATTATACATTTTTATTTACAAGTTTTTTACATATTCATATTACTTAAATTCAATATTTAAGTTCAATATTCATTATTTAAATTGGTTATACCAGTTCAATGATCGGGTAAAATTAATGATTAAAAGCAAACTTAAAACAACACAAAATAAGTTAAATTAGAGATGACCATACAATTAACATAAAAAGGCTCTAATAGTATTATTTCGAAATTGTTGACATCCAGCTTTAATTGCATTATTTATTTAATATTTCAATTCAGTCCCAACAATAGAACGTCACATTGACGTTCTATTTGTGTTTCTATTGGGTTTCATATAGGTTCTATTTGGCAATAGGAACATCTTTTTAGTAAGCTTATTACACTGCACATTTGGGAAATACGTATGGAATATAGTTTTAAAAGAATTAGGATGTTTTCTTAAACCAATTTATTTCATTATATACTACTTTATATAATATTATATATTTTTTAAAGTATATACTACTACCACATCGCACACATCTTATGCTGGCAAGGACATGTTGCAATCTGTGATTGATTGTTATAAATAATAAATTCGTCATCATTTCCCATTCTTCATCTAACACCGCCTTTCCCTACTGAAAATAGTATTGGGCGCAGAATTGAACACATGAATACTGCTCCCTACTTAACAATTAAGAACTAACTTCAATCGGCAAGCCTTCCCAAGACTCTTTGTATTTTAAACCTTAATAGGATAACATTTTGCCAGTAGTGATACAGATTAGATTTTTTTTCAATTAATGTACGTGCATATTTTATAGTTTTCGTAGATATTAAGTAAAAATACTATACAAACAATTCCCTATTTACTGATGCATCATAATTTTCTTCTCTCTTTTTGCCTTAATTAGGGATTTAAATGTAAATATTCGTGTTATAAACAGGAAACATTTCTATTATGCTTGTATTACGATTATTCTCTTGACGTTATCTTGTAAAACAGTATCTTATATGTAAAAAGTAAACAATTTTTTATACTATTATGCTCGGATTTCAGATATAGTAATTGACGGTGATCATCCAGTAGAACTGGGAGCAAATATTAAAATATGTATTGAAAATAACAATCCAACGACGGAAAGAAAACTCAAGACCTCTGCAAAGACAACAGTAACAACTACAGAATCGGATGGTAAGCAGACCTCTAGCTCATTCGTATCTTCTAGTTTTGGTTAAATTTTTCCTAAAGTATGTTATTAATGCAAGCAATTACACTACGCCAGAAAAGTTTCAAATTTATACTGACCTAATAAGGTTCCGATTTTCTTTTCAGGAGATTAAGTGTCTCCATAATTAATAAAGCATTTTCTGGAATCTACTTTCCTTTTAGATATTTGAATAACGTTTTAACCCTAACTTGCTTTCAACACGCCAGAAATAGTCAATGTATGTAATTTTTCGGTTTTAGTTTTTAAGTTACGGTTCTTTTTCACAAGTTAGTTTTCAACTGATATTAACTCTGCCGCTCTTTGAATATTTCACTTCCCCTAGTTTAAATTTAAACTTTTCTCATTGCGCACTTAATCCCATGTAGGAATCTCTTGTATATTTTTTCAGTTATGGAATAAAATGGAACTATCTGTCATCTATTGACTAATATTACATTTATTTTTATGAGAACTTCTTCAATAATTTTCCTAAAGCCATGAGTTTTTTCAATTGTCTCATTCAGCTTCTAAGAATCTAATCTTCTAATTGGCGGATTTTCTCCAAAAATGTAATTTTTGTTATCTCCCCCCAGCTACATGATAAGATGACTAAATATGATAAGATAAGATGAATTAAATGGATTGGGGTAAAGCTCCCCCATTCGCGGTCCAACTTAGTAGTACTACATTGTAGGACTACAGAAGAATTCATTCGTCCACTCACGCTCATTCAAAGGATCCGATCAGTCCTATTTACCCTTGTGCTCTTAGCTCGTCTATGTTTTAAAAATAGGAAAATGTCGGCAATTTGTATTCCTATCGCGTTATTGGAAAAAAAGAAAAAGAAATTTTGGGCGAAATCAATGTTTATTAACCAAATAAATTACAATGATTCGAAAATGTTAAATGAAATAGATAGGAAAGATTTTAAAAATTATTTAAGAATGAATAATAAAATCTTCCCTCTAATATAAGATAAGGATAAATGATAAAAAATGTACCGAAGGTTTATATTAATATTCTGCATTTTTATTTACAAGGTTTTTACATTTTCATAGAACTTTAATTCAATATAATTTAAATTGGTTATACCAGTTGAAAGATTCGGTCAAATTAATGATTAAAAGCAAACTTAAAACAACACAAAAGAAGTTAAATTAGAGATGACCATACAATTAACATAAAAAGGCTCTAATAGTATTATTTTGAAATATTCTACATCCAGCTTTAATTACATTATTTATTTAATATTTCAATTCAGTCCCAACATTATAACGTCACATTGGCCTTATAATGAGATATTTGGCTATGAGAACATCTTTTTATTTAGCTTATTACACTGCACATTTGGGAAATACTTATGAAATATAGTTATAAAAAAAATTAGGATGTGTTGTTTCATTATATACTACTTGATGTACTATTATATATTTTTTAGATTATATACTACCACCACATTGCAGACATCTTATGCTGGCAAGGACGTGTTGCAATCTCTGATTGGTTGTTAAAAATAATCAATTCATCATTTCCGATTCTTCATCTTACCCCGCCTTTCCCTTCTGAAAATAGTAAATAGATGCAGAATTGAACACATGAATACTGCTCCCTACTTAACAATTTAGAATTAACTTCAGTCGGCAAGCCTTCCCAAGACTCTTTGTATTTTATACCTTAATAGGATAGCATTTTGCCAGTAGTGATACAGATTAGATTTTTTTTCAATTAATGTACGTGCATTTTTTATAGTTTTCGTAGATATTAAGTAAAAATACTATACAAACAATTCCCTATTTACTGATGCATCATAATTTTCTTCTTTCTTTTTGCCTTAATTAGGGATTTAAATGTAAATATCCGCATTATAAACAAGTAACATTTCTATTATGCTTGTATTACGATTATTCTCTTGACGTTATCTTGTAAAACAGTATCTTATATGTAATAAGTAAACAATTTTTTATACTATTATGCTCGTATTTCAGTTATTGTAATCGACGCTGAACATCCAGAAACACTTGGAGCAAATATCAAAATCTTTATTGAAATTGTTGGTTCCACGACCGAAAGAAAAATTAAGACCACTGTACAACCAACATCAACGACTATAGAACCGGACGGTAAGTAGACCCCTAGCTCTATCGTATCTTCTAGATTTGGTTAAATTTTTCCTAAGGCATGTTATTAATGAAAGCAATCAGACTACACCCGAATAGGATCAAATATATACTGACCTAATAAGGTTCCGATTTTCTTTTCAGGAGATTAAGTGTCTCCATAATTAATAAAGCATTTTCACGAATCTACTTTCCTTTTAGATATTTGAATAACGTTTTAACCCTAACTTGCTTTCAACACGCCAGAAATAGTCAATGTATGTAATTTTTCGGTTTTAGTTTTTGAGTTATGGTTCTTTTTCACAAGTTAGTTTTCAACTGATATTAACTTTGCCGCTCTTTGAATATTTCACTTCCCCTTGTTTAAATTTAAACTTTTCTCATTGCGCACTTAATCCCATGTAGGAATCTCTTGTATATTTTTTCAGTTATGGAATAAAATGGAACTATCTGTCATCTATTGACTAATATTACATTTATTTTTATGAGAACTTCTTCAATAACTTTGCTAAAGCCATGAGTTTTTTCAATTGTCTCGTTCAGCTTCTAAGAATCGAATTTTCTAATTGGCGGATTTTCTCCAAAAATGTAATTTTTGTTATCTCCCCCCAGCTACATGATAAGATGACTAAATATGATAAGATAAGATGAATTAAATGGATTGGGGTAAGGCTCCCCCATTCCCGGTCCTACTTAGTACTACATTGTAGGACTACAGAAGAATTCATTCGTCCACTCACGCTCATTCAAAGGATCCGATCAGTCCTATTTACCCTTGTGCTCTTAGCTCGTCTATGTTTTAAAAATAGGAAAATGTCGGCAATTTGTATTCCTATCGCGTTATTGGAAAAAAAGAAAAAGAAATTTTGGGCGAAATCAATGTTTATTAACCAAATAAATTACAATGATTCGAAAATGTTAAATGAAATAGATAGGAAAGATTTTAAAAATTACTTAAGAATGAATAATAAAATCTTCCCTCTAATATAAGATAAGGATAAATGATAAAAAATGTACCGAAGGTTTATATTAATATTCTGCATTTTTATTTACAAGGTTTTTACATTTTCATATAACTTTAATTCAATATAATTTAAATTGGTTATACCAGTTGAAAGATTCGGTCAAATTAATGATTAAAAGCAAACTTAAAACAACACAAAAGAAGTTAAATTAGAGATGACCATACAATTAACAAAAAAAGGCTCTAATAGTATTATTTTGAAATATTCTACATCCAGCTTTAATTACATTATTTATTTAATATTTCAATTCAGTCCCAACATTATAACGTCACATTGGCCTTATAATGAGATATTTGGCTATGAGAACATCTTTTTATTTAGCTTATTACACTGCACATTTGGGAAATACTTATGAAATATAGTTATAAAAAAAAATAGGGTGTGTTGTTTCATTATATATATACTACTTGATGTACTATTATATATTTTTTTGATTATATACTACCACCACATTGCAGACATCTTATGCTGGCAAGGACGTGTTGCAATCTCTGATTGGTTGTTAAAAATAATCAATTCATCATTTCCGATTCTTCATCTTACCCCGCCTTTCCCTTCTGAAAATAGTAAATAGATGCAGAATTGAACACATGAATACTGCTCCCTACTTAACAATTTAGAATTAACTTCAGTCGGCAAGCCTTCCCAAGACTCTTTGTATTTTATAACTTAATAGGATAGCATTTTGCCAGTAGTGATACAGATTAGATTTTTTTTCAATTAATGTACGTGCATTTTTTATAGTTTTCGTAGATATTAAGTAAAAATACTATACAAACAATTTCCTATTTACTGATACATCATAATTTTCTTCTTTCTTTTTGCCTTAATTAGGGATTTAAATGTAAATATCCGCGTTATAAACAGGTAACATTTCTATTATGCTTGTATTACGATTATTTTCTTGACGTTATCTTGTAAAACAGTATCTTATATGTAAAAAGTAAACAATTTTTTATACTATTATGCTCGTATTTCAGTTATTGTAATTGACCCTGAACATCCAGAAACACTTGGAGCAAATATCAAAATCTTTATTGAAATTGTTGGTTCCACGACCGAAAGAAAAATTAAGACCACTGTACAACCAACATCAACGACTATAGAACCGGACGGTAAGTAGACCCCTAGCTCTATCGTATCTTCTAGATTTGGTTAAATTTTTCCTAAGGCATGTTATTAATGAAAGCAATCAGACTACACCCGAATAGGATCAAATATATACTGATCTAATAAGGTTTCGATTTTCAGGAGATTACGTTTCTCCAAAATTATTAGTCTTTACTTGAATTTACTTCCCCCTTAGATATTTCCAATAATGTTGAAAACCTAACTTGCGTTCAACATACCATAAGTAGTCAATATATGTAAATTTCGGTTTTAGTTTTTGAGTTTGGGTTGTTTTCTCAAGTTAGTTTGCAACTGATATTAGCTCAGCCGCTTATAATAATATATATATTATATATAATATATATTTAATATATATATTATATATATATATAATATATATATATATAATATATATATATATATATATATATATATATATATATATATATATATATATATATATATTAATAATATGTATATATAAGACTTTTAATTTTTCACTTCTCCTTATTTCAATTTCTACATTTCTCATTGCGCAATTATTCCCATGTAGGACTCTCTTGTATATGGTTTTAGTTACTGAAAAAAATAAAAATATTTGTCATCTTTTGACTAATATTATATTAATTTGCAACAAAAGTCCATCTTGATTATTTTTTGTTATTTTATTTTTTTTTTGGCGGGGGAGGGTAAAAGCAAATTCCCATACAACAGAAAACATTCCTTTTGTATTTTAATATTTAAACATTATTCATTATTCATTTCATATAATCCTGTACAAACATTATTTTAACGATATAAAGAAAACTCGTTTACATTGTACTGTCCTCCTATTTCAGTAATTATCATTGATGTAAATAATCCAGGAAAATTTACAAATTCTAGTAAAATGAGAATTTTTATCGATAATGTTACATCCGCTCTCGAAATGAATGATCACAATAAATGGAATATAGAAAAAAAGAAAAATGATGTGGAATCAACAACAGATTGGAATGGTAAGCAGATTCAAAGCACATTTTTCGGTTTTAGTCATAAGTTTAATAGACGATTCGTTTTTTGAAGCATATTAAGTAAGAAATATGTGGATCGTTAGGAAAAATTATCACATAATAAATTTATTTTCTACTCCAATATAAAAGTCGTAATTCCTATAATCGATTTTGCGATACCTGGCCTTAAGTTTTCGTTTCTTACAGACATAAAATACCTTCTTTAATTAAATGTTTATTTGTATATAATATCTTATATTTTTAACTGATTATATGAATGTATGCATTTATTTGTTTTAGTTAAATTTGGTTATATTTTTCTGTTTAATTCCTGATTGTCTACTTTGTACAATGCTTTTTATCCACTATCGCATAGCTTAAAAATTGTATGTTCCTTAGTGTTGAATGGAATTCAGTTTTGATCCGCAACTAATAAGTATTGTATGTACTTCCGCCTGCCTGATCTAGAGTGGAATAGGCCTGAGGTAGTAATTTATTTCCCAGCGATCTACCCTGGAGTCGGGAAACCCTCCTGTAAACCAGTGGTCACCTGACTCTTCAAAAGCTTGGAGATGCCATATATCAATTGATTGGGGGAGGGGGGCAGTTAATTTTATAACTAATGTAAATATGATGCTCGTAAACATTTGAACGCTATTCATATTACAGTTGTAAACGAGCATATCTTTACGGCCAATAATTTCCTGCTATCTTAATTAGCCCTTAAGTTAGCAGAACATTTTTGTGATGTTTTTAATATTAAAAAATATATTTTTTACAAAAAATTATTTAATTATTTATTCTTCCATGTGGCAATCTAAATCCTCTTATAATCTTATAAGGAGTGCTTCCAACAATCAGTCCATTGTCATTAGAAATCTCATGGAAGTCTAGGGGTGTATACTGTTGGTATACTGTCTGTTCTGTCTGTGTTAGTGCTGTATCCAGAACTGGGGAGCCGTCCACATTGATCTCTAGGAGATTAGCTATAGATTTGAATTACAGTGCATGTCAGGTGCATCGGATATAATTATTTATTATAGTCTGATTTAATACCAAAGCTTAACTATATCTAGGAGAAAAAAAGAAATATATTATTAAGAAAATCTGTCAATATCATAAGAGTATAAAGGCTATAAATGTAGTGTGCAGCGTATGCAGCAGATAGTTTGAAAATGTCAGGAAGTATTTTTCACCTAAACGAAATCATCAATGCTAATGGAAGACAAAAAACGATCTACATACGTATATCATTTGCTACTTGCAGTGAAAGACAAAACATTGCCCATGATAGGAGCCGATGAGATGAATGAGGTCTATGAGCAGCATAGACATGATAGGAGCCTATGAGATTAATGAGGTCTATGAGCAGCATAGACATGATAGGAGTCGATGAGATGAATGAGGTCTATGAGCAGCATAGACATGTAGGAGCCGATGAGATGAATGAGGTCTATGATCAGCATAGACAAAAATAAAGCTTAGCAGAGAAAAGTAATACCATCGTAATCTTGATAACGCCATTAATTCATATTATAACAGTATGTTCAAACAGTTGATCCAAACAGTGTGAACTAATTTTCTTCTTATTTTTTTTCCCAATCGAGTTTTTTAATAAGATTTAACTACGCATTATTTGGTTTCTTATTAATTTCATTCATAATATTATGTTTTTAAATCAATATTTTAAGTGAAATTATTAACCTCAACTGACATTTAATCTTCTCGAATTTCAGTTGTTAACATTAACAGCGCCATTACCCCGAAATTGGATGAAGCTAATGATTCAAACAAAGTTTTTTTGAAATCAATTAAAGAAAGGGCTGAGCAAAAAATCACTAGGCCCTTTCTAATAAAAAATAAAAACCGTGAGTTAAGCCTGTATTCTCTATTAGAAATTAATTCCAGTTCTTAATTATACAAGAAAATATCTCTTACTATTATGATTTTAATAAGTACAACTGATTTGATTATTTCAGAAACTACAATATAAATTTTATTAGATATTCAGACAAAATTTTTGAAAATTTTACATTGTGTTGTTTCTGCAGTAAACCATACTGCAAGTCCCTTTTCTCATGCTTTATATATAACCAGCCTTGTTCTGGCCATCAATCCTTCTGTAGTTATCTCTTCTTCAGTAGTTATATTTTAGCGGGCAATGACCTGCCAGGAGACACGTTATTGCTCTAAACTCGTTCTTTGTCAGGTTTAGGTGAAATTTAGTCTTTTCCTTAGACAAAGTGATTAACTTTTCCTTAGTTCTAATTGTGTTTCGTCTTCCGAAATATGAAAGGCGAACCTGGCGCCATCTCACGGTAGTCGAGACAGCTAGGCCATAGTAGCACTCTCTGCAGGAAGTAAGAGGCAAGGGGGGGATCATTCAACTCTGAACATTCAGGTCAGATAAAGTCCAGACAGCCGGCATTTTTCTTGAGAGCTATTAAAAATTCAACAATGACCGAGTAGATTCCAGAAGCTGTTTCCCTGGCATAGGAGAGAAGAGAAATGAGAGAAAAGAGATTAGGAGAGGCCTGGAGGCAATAATCAGTTAATTCAAGATGCGGAGTAAGTCACCTTAATTTTTTTTGCAGGTTCTGCTACAATTCACCCACCTACCTTCAACATAATCTTCCGACAGTTCATCATCATCAATAGACCCTGTTATCAAAATTTAACTAACCCTGATAATCATAATTGTTCAAATTTTGGCTTCCCCATTCCGCATGTGTATGGTAGTTCAGAAATAAATTAATTCATAGTATCCCTTGGCTTAAATAGTCTTTTTTCATACAGTCCACTCCAGTTTTTAACCAGATTAAATTTTCAAAAGGTATTAATGCTTGACCATGAAAGATGAAAGTATTAACACCGTGCAAATTGTTTCCTGCCAGTTTTGAAGCCTTTTTCATGTTTCCTTCTTCTTTTTTCCACACCAACAGATTCTTATACGCAAAAGGATTCAACATTTTTTTTTTTGCTCTCCTAAAAAGTTGTGATTTTCACATTCGTAAGTTTACCGTGGGGAGGAAGATATGTAATAAGCACTGTAAATCAGCACACTTGTTGAAGTAGCTCTCCACCTGTGGCCTAACAACTTAGGCCAAAACATTGGCACACCTTAAAATAAGTCATCTTATATATATATATATATATATATATATATATATATATATATATATATATATATATTACTTATATATATATGTGTGTGTGTGTGTGTGTGTGTGTGTGTGTGTGTTTTTCTGCATTTACCCCACGCCCTGACCAACTTTTCCTACTACTTATCTATCGGTAATGAAGAGAGATTTGTAAAAAAGAAAAGAAAATTTTGGAGAAATTCACTGAATGTGAGCAATTAAATAACTTTCGGTAATAATAGTGACCATTAAGGTTTGTTCGCTAATAATTTACATCTCAGTAATAGTTTATATTTCGTTGTTTGTTTCGGATAAATTATATTAGGTTTATAATAAAAACAATTTATATTAATAAAAAACTTACATTTTTGTCGAGGTAAGATGGGGTAAGCTTGCTGGAATGAGATTTTGAAGGAGTTTTACATAAAGATATGTTACTGTTTTCTGGGGGGTCATAACACTGGTTTAGAGGAAATTCTGAGGTTTTACGGAAAACAGACTGGTGGATAATGACAGGAGGGCCATAATAAGCTCTTAACCATTAGGTTGCGTGCTATAACATTCAAGGAAAGACGATTACGGTTTAGTGTTCAATAAGTTGATGGGGGAGGGGATTAGGCTGGAAGATAATGGAAGGATATTGATATGGGAGTGGGTTTAGCTGAGGTTTATTTATTTTCTACATTAGATATATTTTTTGCCCACAGTACGTTTGAAATTACTTAGCCTAGAAATCTAATTTTTATACAATTTTTTCTCCTCACAAACGTTAAAACTAAATAATACATCAAATATGTATATATTTATTAATTGTTAAGTATTTCAAACATATCTTTTTTACTTTCCAGTGATCATCGATGATAGCGGAAATAAAAATATGACAAAAGAAACAGAATTAAATAAAAATGCCGTTTTTTTAGATAGAGATGGAGGAGCGACAGAAATAGAATCTACGGTCACTCCTTCGAAAGATGACGAAAGTGAGTACAACGCCGATTCTCAAGATTTATTCTGACTTATAATTATACAAAACTCAATTCTTATAAATCGATATAAAAAATTAGTGCAATATACATTCCGTTCAATGGAGAGCTGTAAACAGTTCATGTTTTATTATGATATTTAAGACATTTTTTTTCAATGTAGTTTCTTCAAAAAGGTACCAAAGAAGATACTAATTATATAAATAATAATAATAAATTATAAATGAAAAAATTGTACTGAAGGTTTATATTAATATTATACATTTTTTTTTACAACCTTTAACATCATTTTATTAGCTTAAAGTAGCACGCATTTCGTAGTGAATATATAAAAAAAAAACCTAAAACTTTCTAACGATAAAAAAAATAACTGGAATAAAGGGAGAAAAATCCCAACGTGGCAACACTGACTAATAGCTATCTAATATTGATAACAATCAATGACGTCATTGATGACAGCGGTAAACCTGTGGAGTTTGAAGAACGATAACACCACTCACGATCCAACGCGGTAGGATGTTGGTAGAAGGGAACGGTTGCAGGACGATCGGAGAAGCCTACAATGTTGTAAACTAATTTTTAAAAAATGTGGGTCCTTTTATATGTAAAGAGTCATTAATTACAAAATCATGAAACGCCATATTACCACACATAACTGTTATTTTCATAATATGTTTAAGATAAATTGGTTAATAATTAACTATTATACTGCCTTTTTTTTTTTTTAATTTCAGTTATTCTAAACATTGGTGATTCATCGAAAATAAAAGATGAGAAAATTAGTTTTTTAGGGAAACCCCGTTCCTCTCTAGGAACTGATGCGTACAGAAATGCAAGAAAGAAATACAAGTACAACCAAAGTGGAACGGGGGTTGAACCAAAGAGTAAGTAATCCCAAAGTTGTTCATTTCAATCTAGATTTTAGTCTAAACTACGATTTTTTTTTGCATTTGGAGAAATTTGAAATTGCATTGAACAGAGATCTGTTTATTAATTTGTTGAAATTAAAATGGTTCAAAATGTTTACAAAATTCCGTTAAATATGCAAAATTCGTAATTTCTATGTGTTTAACTCACCCCGACTAAAAACGTAAACAAATAAAATAAATAAATAAATTACAAATTAGAGGTTAAAAGTTCTACGAAGAGAATATGGTTTGAGTGGAAGAGGATGGCACACCATGACACGTGTACGTAGCAAGTTGCAGTAAGCAATTTAAAGGTGGGTACGCCAGAGATAAATTTGCTAATATTCATTGTTACAATCAAAGAATTTTAGTAACACGATATTATTAATTTCTTTTGTACAAATATTGAAGTTTGTAACATGTAAATAACTTTGCTAATAGCATTTCGTTATTTCCTATCAATGCAGTCCGATGGAATGTTATCAGCATTTTCGTAACCTAAAACTATGGTAAATAACATTAATAACATTTTTATGGTTAATAACATTTTGCTATTGACCGCAATAACAAAAATATTAAAAATCTTGCTGATAACGATGTTTCTGCTAAAATTTCGGTGTCAACCCACTTCAAGACGAAGTGCTAGGTAATAGCGAATAATGTAGAAATGGTGCCAAGTAGAGATGAGCCAAAAGTACCCTTGATTAACGATTACCGAGTATTTTACTCGAATACTCTCACTAGCTGGGATTAGATACGACTAGGGATGGATGAGGTAGGTCAGTCGGTCAGTCGTATCTGTTCCTGGCTAGTGAGTGTATTGCTGTATAATACTCGGTACTCGTTACTCAGAGTACTTTTTGCCCATCTCTAATGCCAAGTGTGAAGAATCGGGCTAGAGGCTTGTCCATGGCGCCCAAAGGGCAGGAGGAAATCAGTTACTGGAGTATAAGACAATCAGAAATGTTTGAAATAACTTACTTGCTGGATGGTAGAAATTCTAGGAATTTGTATTGCACCATCACGCAAATTCTGCCGTAACTTTTGAAAAAATCCTTGAATCATTTTTTAATTGTGTACTCCTGGGACATAATTTTCAATATTAGTAATGTTTGTAAAACGGCTTATTGCTTCCGAACAATAAGCATAAATTATGAGATACTTTCACAAAATAATCCGCTGTGTTGTGATTTAAAAATATATTTCCAAGAAACATTATTTCAATATTATAAAATAATAAATTTAGATTAAGTGATAATAGATCTTATTGATCATAGCAATACATTTATAATTTAAAACTTATTTACACAGTCATATTATATTATTTTTTTGTATCGTTTTGGTCTTATTTTTAAATTTGTTGGCCATTTATAAACTACATATATTATTGCGTCACCTACGTCCAATATAATAATATTATTAACCTTCTAATAAAAGTAGCATTTGTTTTTAAATGTGCTGAACTTTCACTTATTCTATTTTAGCACATTGGTTTATTTACGAATTTTTTCTCGGTGTCATGGTATTTAAAAAAAAATATTTAAAACAAAAATATTTGATAACCAAATTTACACAATTTAAAAGGCATTAATTAAATTATAATATAAAATTATCCTTAGGGCAAAATTTATTATAATCACACAAACTAAAACAAGTTAACATATTTCTATTTTACCTTTATTATTCATTTCATAATAAATTCTTTAAAACAGAAAAATATTGTCTATTGAGGGCCACACTTCACTAACTACCAAATTCATTGCACTGAAAATCAGAGAAATTATGAACAGCACCAGTGTCGTAGCTAGGTCAACTGCTGCCCGGAAAAAAACTTCAAGATTCGCCCCCCTCCCCCTCCCCCGTGCCAGAACAATGAGGAGAGGCAAAGGGGGCACTTGCCCTCAACTACAGAAAATGGAGAGCGGCAAATTTCGAGTGAAAGTTTATTTTTTGGTTATGTAAAAAATATCTATGTATGCTATGTGATAGTTTTGACCTTAACTCAGTCAATAGAAATATTTGATGTTATGAGATGGTAATATTTATTTGGAAATATACTACCAAAAGTACTGCTATAAAACTGTTGACTTTTATTGGAGGGAGGAATGAATGAAGGGGCTTCAAAATTTAGCTTGCCCCCATGGAATAAATCCTAGTTCCGGCTATGCCGGCATCTGCCCCAATTTCAGGTTATCTGCTTCTAGAGAAATACGATACCGACAAAATATCGATACCTCCACTCATTCAAGCACTTGAATAAAATATTCGATACCACAAAGATATCGAAAGGAATATTGAATCAGTGGTGTCGATACCAAAACTATGTGGTCTGTACACACACGCCTCTGTATATTTCACTCTATTGGCACTACGAATGTTCGCTAACATAACATTCTTTCTCTCATTTTCAATGAAATCAGTATAGTAGTTAGTTAAGTGTGGCTCTCAACAGGCAATATTTTTGTGTTTTGAAGAATTTATTAAGAAAAGAAAAAGAAAGGTAAAATAGATATATGTTTACTTGTTTTAGTTAGTATATTTTCAAATTTTAATTTAATTGATGGTTTTTAAATTATTTAAATTGTTGAATTTTCGTTATAACATGTTTGTTTTAAATTTATTTTTTTAGAAATACCATGCAACCGAGAAAAAATAAATAAAGCGATGTGCCGAAATAGAATATGTCAAAGTTCTGCACATTTAATAACAAATACTACCTTTAGGAGTTGGCTAATAATATTTTTATATTGAACCTAGGTGACTCAATAATATAGTTTATAATGGCTAAAAAAATTATGAAATTAGGCTAAAAGATTACAAAAAAAATTAATTATCACAAATTATGGTAAATACGTTTTTATTAATAAATGTATTGTCGAATTTATAAGGTCTATTATCTCTTAATATAAATTGATTAATTTTAAAATATAATTTAGAAACCCATTAGATATGAACAATAATAATGTTATTATTGATCACAATTATTTCAATTTTTAATTCGATTTTTTTTTTGTTTTAGGAAGCATTCATCCAAAATCAATAATGTGTGGCCAGAAAACGACAACAGATCATTATAAGAAATGTAAGTTAACTTATTCTCAATAGAAATAATTTTCATCGAATCGATATTTAATAAGTATTGTATGTACTTCCGCCTGCCTGATCTAGAGTGGAATAGGCCTGAGGTAGTAATTTATTTCCCAGCGATCTACCCTGGAGTCGGGAAACCCTCCTGTAAACCAGTGGTCACCTGACTCTTCAAAGGCTTGGAGATGCCATATATCAATTGATTGGGGGAGGGGGGCAGTTAATTTTATAACTAATGTAAATATGATGCTCGTAAACATTTGAACGCTATTCATATTACAGTTGTAAACGAGCATATCTTTACGGCCAATAATTTCCTGCTATCTTAATTAGCTCTTAAGTTAGCAAAACATTTTTGTGATGTTTTTTATATTAAAAAATATATTTTTTACAAAAAAATATTTAATTATTTATTCTTCCATGTGGCAATCTAAATCCTCTTATAATCTTATAAGGAGTGCTTCCAACAATCAATCCATTATCATTAGAAATCTCGTGGAAGTCTAGGGGTGTATACTGTTGGTATACTGTCTGTTCTGTCTGTTTGTGCTGTATCCAGAACTGGGGAGCCGTCCACATTGATCTCTGGGAGATTAGCTATAGATTTGAATTACAGTGCATATCAGGTGCATCGGATATAATTATCTATTATAGTCTGATTTAATACCAGAGCTTAACTATATCTAGGAGAAAAAAAGAAATATATTATTAAGAAAATCTGTCAATATCATAAGAGTATAAAGGCTATAAATGTAGTGTGCAGCGTATGCAGCAGGTAGTTTGAAAATGTCAGGAAGTATTTTTCACCTAAACGAAATCATCAATGCTAATGGAAGACAAAAAACGATCTACATACGTATATCATTTGCGACTTGCAGTGAAAGACAAAACATTGCCCATGATAGGAGCCGATGAGATGAATGAGGTCTATGAGCAGCATAGACATGATAGGAGTCGATGAGATGAATGAGGTCTATGAGCACCATAGACATGATAGGAGTCGATGAGATGAATGAGGTCTATGAGCACCATAGACATGATAGGAGCCGATGAGATGAATGAGGTCTATGAGCACCATAGACATGATAGGATCCGATGAGATGAATGAGGTCTATGAGCACCATAGACATGATAGGAGCCGATGAGATGAATGAGGTCTATGAGCACCATAGACATGATAGGAGCCGATGAGATGAATGAGGTCTATGAGCACCATAGACATGATAGGAGCCGATGAGATGAATGAGGTCTATGAGCACCATAGACATGATAGGAGTCGATGAGATGAATGAGGTCTATGAGCACCATAGACATGATAGGAGCCGATGAGATGAATGAGGTCTATGAGCACCATAGACATGATAGGAGCCGATGAGATGAATGAGGTCTATGAGCACCATAGACATGATAGGAGCCGATGAGATGAATGAGGTCTATGAGCACCATAGACATGATAGGAGCCGATGAGATGAATGAGGTCTATGAGCACCATAGACATGATAGGAGCCGATGAGATGAATGAGGTCTATGAGCACCATAGACATGATAGGAGCCGATGAGATGAATGAGGTCTATGAGCACCATAGACATGATAGGAGCCGATGAGATGAATGAGGTCTATGAGCACCATAGACATGATAGGAGCCGATGAGATGAATGAGGTCTATGAGCAGCATAGACAAAAATAAAGCTTAGCAGAGAAAAGTAATACCATCGTAATCTTGATAACGCCATTAATTCATATTATAACAGTATGTTCAAACAGTTGATCCAAACAGTGTGAACCAATTTTCTTCTTATTTTTTTTCCCAATCGAGTTTTTTAATAAGATTTAACTACGCATTATTTGGTTTCTTATTAATTTCATTCATAATATTATGTTTTTAAATCAATATTTTAAGTGAAATTATTAACCTCAACTGACATTTAATCTTCTCGAATTTCAGTTGTTAACATTAACAGCGCCATTACCCCGAAATTGGATGAAGCTAATGATTCAAACAAAGTTTTTTTGAAATCAATTAAAGAAAGGGCTGAGCAAAAAATCACTAGGCCCTTTCTAATAAAAAATAAAAACCGTGAGTTAAGCCTGTATTCTCTATTAGAAATTAATTCCAGTTCTTAATTATACAAGAAAATATCTCTTACTATTATGATTTTAATAAGTACAACTGATTTGATTATTTCAGAAACTACAATATAAATTTTATTAGATATTCAGACAAAATTTTTGAAAATTTTACATTGTGTTGTTTCTGCAGTAAACCATACTGCAAGTCCCTTTTCTCATGCTTTATATATAACCAGCCTTGTTCTGGCCATCAATCCTTCTGTAGTTATCTCTTCTTCAGTAGTTATATTTTAGCGGGCAATGACCTGCCAGGAGACACGTTATTGCTCTAAACTCGTTCTTTGTCAGGTTTAGGTTAAATTTAGTCTTTTCCTTAGACAAAGTGATTAACTTTTCCTTAGTTCTAATTGTGTTTCGTCTTCCGAAATATGAAGGGCGAACCTGGCGCCATCTCACGGTAGTCGAGACAGCTAGGCCATAGTAGCACTCTCTGCAGGAAGTAAGAGGCATGGGGGGGATTATTCAACTCTGAACATTCAGGTCAGATAAAGTCCAGACAGCCGGCATTTTTCTTGAGAGCTATTAAAAATTCAACAATGACCGAGTAGATTCCAGAAGCTGTTTCCCTGGCATAGGAGAGAAGAGAAATTAGAGAAAAGAGATTAGGAGAGGCCTGGAGGCAATAATCAGTTAATTCAAGAAGCGGAGTAAGTCACTTTAATTTTTTTGCAGGTTCTGCTACAATTCACCCACCTACCTTCAACATAATCTTCCGACAGTTCATCATCATCAATAGACCCTGTTATCAAAATTTAACTAACCCTGATAATCATAATTGTTCAAATTTTGGCTTCCCCATTCCGCATGTGTATGGTAGTTCAGAAATAATTTAATTCATAGTATCCCTTGCCTTAAACAGTCTTTTTTCATACAGTCCACTCCAGTTTTTAACCAGATTAAATTTTCAAAAGGTATTAATGCTTGACCATGAAAGATGAAAGTATTAACACCGTACAAATTGTTTCCTGCCAGTTTTGAAGCCTTTTTCATGTTTCCTTCTTCTTTTTTCCACACCAACAGATTCTTATACGCAAAAGGATTCAACATTTTTTTTTTTGCTCTCCTAAAAAGTTGTGATTTTCACATTCGTAAGTTTACCGTGGGGAGGAAGATATGTAATAAGCACTGTAAATCAGCACACTTGTTGAAGTAGCTCTCCACCTGTGGCCTAACAACTTAGGCCAAAACATTGGCACACCTTAAAATAAGTCATCTTATATATATATATATATATATATATATATATATATATATATATATATATATATATATATATATATATATATATGTGTGTGTGTGTGTGTTTTTTTTTCTGCATTTACCCCACGCCCTGACCAACTTTTCCTACTACTTATCTATCGGTAATGAAGAGAGATTACTAAAAAAGAAAAGAAAATTTTGGAGAAATTCACTGAATGTGAGCAATTAAATAACTTTCGGTAGTAATAGTGACCATTAAGGTTTGTTCGCTAATAATTTATATCTCAGTAATAGTTTATATTTCGTTGTTTGTTTCGGATGAATTATATTAGGTTTATAATAAAAACAATTTAAATTAATAAAAAACTTACATTTTTGTCGAGGTAAGATGGGGTAAGCTTGCTGGAATGAGATTTTGAAGGAGTACAAAGATATGTTACTGTTTTCTGGGGGGTCATAACACTGGTTTAGAGGAAATTCTGAGGTTTAACGGAAAACAGACTGGTGGATAATGACAGGAGGGCCATAATAAGCTCTTAACCATTAGGTTGCGTGCTATAACATTCAAGGAAAGACGATTACGGTTTAGTGTTCAATAAGTTGATGAGGGAGGGGATTAGGCTGGAAGATAATGGAAGGATATTGATATGGGGGTGGGTTTAGCTGAGGTTTATTTATTTTCTACATTAGATATATTTTTTGCCCACAGTACGTTTGAAATTACTTAGCCTAGAAATCTAATTTTTATACAATTTTTTCTCCTCACAAACGTTAAAACTAAATAATACATCAAATATGTATATATTTATTAATTGTTAAGTATTTCAAACATATCTTTTTTACTTTCCAGTGATCATCGATGATAGCGGAAATAAAAATATGACAAAAGAAACAGAATTAAATAAAAATGCCGTTTTTTTAGATAGAGATGGAGGAGCGACAGAAATAGAATCTACGGTCACTCCTTCGAAAGATGACGAAAGTGAGTACAACGCCGATTCTCAAGATTAATTCTGACTTATAATTATACAAAACTCAATTCTTATAAATCGATATAAAAAAATTAGTGCAATATACATTCCGTTCAATGGAGAGCTGTAAACAGTTCATGTTTTATTATGATATTTAAGACATTTTTTTTCAATGTAGTTTCTTCAAAAAGGTACCAAAGAAGATACTAATTATATAAATAATAATAATAAATTATAAATGAAAAAAATGTACTGAAGGTTTATATTAATATTATACATTTTTATTTACAACCTTTAACATCATTTTATTAGCTTAAAGTAGCACGCATTTCGTAGTGAATATATAAAAAAAAAACCTAAAACTTTCTAACGATAAAAAAAATAACTGGAATAAAGGGAGAAAAATCCCAACGTGGCAACACTGACTAATAGCTATCTAATATTGATAACAATCAATGACGTCATTGATGACAGCGGTAAACCTGTGGAGTTTGAAGAACGATAACACCACTCACGATCCAACGCGGTAGGATGTTGGTAGAAGGGAACGGTTGCAGGACGATCGGAGAAGCCTACAATGTTGTAAACTAATTTTTAAAAAATGTGGGTCCTTTTATATGTAAAGAGTCATTAATTACAAAATCATGAAACGCCATATTACCACACATAACTGTTATTTTCATAATATGTTTAAGATAAATTGGTTAATAATTAACTATTATACTGCCTTTTTTTTTTTTTAATTTCAGTTATTCTAAACATTGGTGATTCATCGAAAATAAAAGATGAGAAAATTAGTTTTTTAGGGAAACCCCGTTCCTCTCTAGGAACTGATGCGTACAGAAATGCAAGAAAGAAATACAAGTACAACCAAAGTGGAACGGGGGTTGAACCAAAGAGTAAGTAATCCCAAAGTTGTTCATTTCAATCTAGATTTTAGTCTAAACTACGATTTTTTTTTGCATTTGGAGAAATTTGAAATTGCATTGAACAGAGATCTGTTTATTAATTTGTTGAAATTAAAATGGTTCAAAATGTTTACAAAATTCCGTTAAATATGCAAAATTCGTAATTTCTATGTGTTTAACTCACCCCGACTAAAAACGTAAACAAATAAAATAAATAAATAAATTACAAATTAGAGGTTAAAAGTTCTACGAAGAGAATATGGTTTGAGTGGAAGAGGATGGCACACCATGACACGTGTACGTAGCAAGTTGCAGTAAGCAATTTAAAGGTGGGTACGCCAGAGATAAATTTGCTAATATTCATTGTTACAATCAAAGAATTTTAGTAACACGATATTATTAATTTCTTTTGTACAAATATTGAAGTTTGTAACATGTAAATAACTTTGCTAATAGCATTTCGTTATTTCCTATCAATGCAGTCCGATGGAATGTTATCAGCATTTTCGTAACCTAAAACTATGGTAAATAACATTAATAACATTTTTATGGTTAATAACATTTTGCTATTGACCGCAATAACAAAAATATTAAAAATCTTGCTGATAACGATGTTTCTGCTAAAATTTCGGTGTCAACCCACTTCAAGACGAAGTGCTAGGTAATAGCGAATAATGTAGAAATGGTGCCAAGTAGAGATGAGCCAAAAGTACCCTTGATTAACGATTACCGAGTATTTTACTCGAATACTCTCACTAGCTGGGATTAGATACGACTAGGGATGGATGAGGTAGGTCAGTCGGTCAGTCGTATCTGTTCCTGGCTAGTGAGTGTATTGCTGTATAATACTCGGTACTCGTTACTCAGAGTACTTTTTGCCCATCTCTAATGCCAAGTGTGAAGAATCGGGCTAGAGGCTTGTCCATGGCGCCCAAAGGGCAGGAGGAAATCAGTTACTGGAGTATAAGACAATCAGAAATGTTTGAAATAACTTACTTGCTGGATGGTAGAAATTCTAGGAATTTGTATTGCACCATCACGCAAATTCTGCCGTAACTTTTGAAAAAATCCTTGAATCATTTTTTAATTGTGTACTCCTGGGACATAATTTTCAATATTAGTAATGTTTGTAAAACGGCTTATTGCTTCCGAACAATAAGCATAAATTATGAGATACTTTCACAAAATAATCCGCTGTGTTGTGATTTAAAAATATATTTCCAAGAAACATTATTTCAATATTATAAAATAATAAATTTAGATTAAGTGATAATAGATCTTATTGATCATAGCAATACATTTATAATTTAAAACTTATTTACACAGTCATATTATATTATTTTTTTGTATCGTTTTGGTCTTATTTTTAAATTTGTTGGCCATTTATAAACTACATATATTATTGCGTCACCTACGTCCAATATAATAATATTATTAACCTTCTAATAAAAGTAGCATTTGTTTTTAAATGTGCTGAACTTTCACTTATTCTATTTTAGCACATTGGTTTATTTACGAATTTTTTCTCGGTGTCATGGTATTTAAAAAAAAATATTTAAAACAAAAATATTTGATAACCAAATTTACACAATTTAAAAGGCATTAATTAAATTATAATATAAAATTATCCTTAGGGCAAAATTTATTATAATCACACAAACTAAAACAAGTTAACATATTTCTATTTTACCTTTATTATTCATTTCATAATAAATTCTTTAAAACAGAAAAATATTGTCTATTGAGGGCCACACTTCACTAACTACCAAATTCATTGCACTGAAAATCAGAGAAATTATGAACAGCACCAGTGTCGTAGCTAGGTCAACTGCTGCCCGGAAAAAAACTTCAAGATTCGCCCCCCTCCCCCTCCCCCGTGCCAGAACAATGAGGAGAGGCAAAGGGGGCACTTGCCCTCAACTACAGAAAATGGAGAGCGGCAAATTTCGAGTGAAAGTTTATTTTTTGGTTATGTAAAAAATATCTATGTATGCTATGTGATAGTTTTGACCTTAACTCAGTCAATAGAAATATTTGATGTTATGAGATGGTAATATTTATTTGGAAATATACTACCAAAAGTACTGCTATAAAACTGTTGACTTTTATTGGAGGGAGGAATGAATGAAGGGGCTTCAAAATTTAGCTTGCCCCCATGGAATAAATCCTAGTTCCGGCTATGCCGGCATCTGCCCCAATTTCAGGTTATCTGCTTCTAGAGAAATACGATACCGACAAAATATCGATACCTCCACTCATTCAAGCACTTGAATAAAATATTCGATACCACAAAGATATCGAAAGGAATATTGAATCAGTGGTGTCGATACCAAAACTATGTGGTCTGTACACACACGCCTCTGTATATTTCACTCTATTGGCACTACGAATGTTCGCTAACATAACATTCTTTCTCTCATTTTCAATGAAATCAGTATAGTAGTTAGTTAAGTGTGGCTCTCAACAGGCAATATTTTTGTGTTTTGAAGAATTTATTAAGAAAAGAAAAAGAAAGGTAAAATAGATATATGTTTACTTGTTTTAGTTAGTATATTTTCAAATTTTAATTTAATTGATGGTTTTTAAATTATTTAAATTGTTGAATTTTCGTTATAACATGTTTGTTTTAAATTTATTTTTTTAGAAATACCATGCAACCGAGAAAAAATAAATAAAGCGATGTGCCGAAATAGAATATGTCAAAGTTCTGCACATTTAATAACAAATACTACCTTTAGGAGTTGGCTAATAATATTTTTATATTGAACCTAGGTGACTCAATAATATAGTTTATAATGGCTAAAAAAATTATGAAATTAGGCTAAAAGATTACAAAAAAAATTAATTATCACAAATTATGGTAAATACGTTTTTATTAATAAATGTATTGTCGAATTTATAAGGTCTATTATCTCTTAATATAAATTGATTAATTTTAAAATATAATTTAGAAACCCATTAGATATGAACAATAATAATGTTATTATTGATCACAATTATTTCAATTTTTAATTCGATTTTTTTTTTGTTTTAGGAAGCATTCATCCAAAATCAATAATGTGTGGCCAGAAAACGACAACAGATCATTATAAGAAATGTAAGTTAACTTATTCTCAATAGAAATAATTTTCATCGAATCGATATTTAATAAGTATTGTATGTACTTCCGCCTGCCTGATCTAGAGTGGAATAGGCCTGAGGTAGTAATTTATTTCCCAGCGATCTACCCTGGAGTCGGGAAACCCTCCTGTAAACCAGTGGTCACCTGACTCTTCAAAGGCTTGGAGATGCCATATATCAATTGATTGGGGGAGGGGGGCAGTTAATTTTATAACTAATGTAAATATGATGCTCGTAAACATTTGAACGCTATTCATATTACAGTTGTAAACGAGCATATCTTTACGGCCAATAATTTCCTGCTATCTTAATTAGCTCTTAAGTTAGCAAAACATTTTTGTGATGTTTTTTATATTAAAAAATATATTTTTTACAAAAAAATATTTAATTATTTATTCTTCCATGTGGCAATCTAAATCCTCTTATAATCTTATAAGGAGTGCTTCCAACAATCAATCCATTATCATTAGAAATCTCGTGGAAGTCTAGGGGTGTATACTGTTGGTATACTGTCTGTTCTGTCTGTTTGTGCTGTATCCAGAACTGGGGAGCCGTCCACATTGATCTCTGGGAGATTAGCTATAGATTTGAATTACAGTGCATATCAGGTGCATCGGATATAATTATCTATTATAGTCTGATTTAATACCAGAGCTTAACTATATCTAGGAGAAAAAAAGAAATATATTATTAAGAAAATCTGTCAATATCATAAGAGTATAAAGGCTATAAATGTAGTGTGCAGCGTATGCAGCAGGTAGTTTGAAAATGTCAGGAAGTATTTTTCACCTAAACGAAATCATCAATGCTAATGGAAGACAAAAAACGATCTACATACGTATATCATTTGCGACTTGCAGTGAAAGACAAAACATTGCCCATGATAGGAGCCGATGAGATGAATGAGGTCTATGAGCAGCATAGACATGATAGGAGTCGATGAGATGAATGAGGTCTATGAGCACCATAGACATGATAGGAGTCGATGAGATGAATGAGGTCTATGAGCACCATAGACATGATAGGAGCCGATGAGATGAATGAGGTCTATGAGCACCATAGACATGATAGGATCCGATGAGATGAATGAGGTCTATGAGCACCATAGACATGATAGGAGCCGATGAGATGAATGAGGTCTATGAGCACCATAGACATGATAGGAGCCGATGAGATGAATGAGGTCTATGAGCACCATAGACATGATAGGAGCCGATGAGATGAATGAGGTCTATGAGCACCATAGACATGATAGGAGTCGATGAGATGAATGAGGTCTATGAGCACCATAGACATGATAGGAGCCGATGAGATGAATGAGGTCTATGAGCACCATAGACATGATAGGAGCCGATGAGATGAATGAGGTCTATGAGCACCATAGACATGATAGGAGCCGATGAGATGAATGAGGTCTATGAGCACCATAGACATGATAGGAGCCGATGAGATGAATGAGGTCTATGAGCACCATAGACATGATAGGAGCCGATGAGATGAATGAGGTCTATGAGCACCATAGACATGATAGGAGCCGATGAGATGAATGAGGTCTATGAGCACCATAGACATGATAGGAGCCGATGAGATGAATGAGGTCTATGAGCACCATAGACATGATAGGAGCCGATGAGATGAATGAGGTCTATGAGCAGCATAGACAAAAATAAAGCTTAGCAGAGAAAAGTAATACCATCGTAATCTTGATAACGCCATTAATTCATATTATAACAGTATGTTCAAACAGTTGATCCAAACAGTGTGAACCAATTTTCTTCTTATTTTTTTTCCCAATCGAGTTTTTTAATAAGATTTAACTACGCATTATTTGGTTTCTTATTAATTTCATTCATAATATTATGTTTTTAAATCAATATTTTAAGTGAAATTATTAACCTCAACTGACATTTAATCTTCTCGAATTTCAGTTGTTAACATTAACAGCGCCATTACCCCGAAATTGGATGAAGCTAATGATTCAAACAAAGTTTTTTTGAAATCAATTAAAGAAAGGGCTGAGCAAAAAATCACTAGGCCCTTTCTAATAAAAAATAAAAACCGTGAGTTAAGCCTGTATTCTCTATTAGAAATTAATTCCAGTTCTTAATTATACAAGAAAATATCTCTTACTATTATGATTTTAATAAGTACAACTGATTTGATTATTTCAGAAACTACAATATAAATTTTATTAGATATTCAGACAAAATTTTTGAAAATTTTACATTGTGTTGTTTCTGCAGTAAACCATACTGCAAGTCCCTTTTCTCATGCTTTATATATAACCAGCCTTGTTCTGGCCATCAATCCTTCTGTAGTTATCTCTTCTTCAGTAGTTATATTTTAGCGGGCAATGACCTGCCAGGAGACACGTTATTGCTCTAAACTCGTTCTTTGTCAGGTTTAGGTTAAATTTAGTCTTTTCCTTAGACAAAGTGATTAACTTTTCCTTAGTTCTAATTGTGTTTCGTCTTCCGAAATATGAAGGGCGAACCTGGCGCCATCTCACGGTAGTCGAGACAGCTAGGCCATAGTAGCACTCTCTGCAGGAAGTAAGAGGCATGGGGGGGATTATTCAACTCTGAACATTCAGGTCAGATAAAGTCCAGACAGCCGGCATTTTTCTTGAGAGCTATTAAAAATTCAACAATGACCGAGTAGATTCCAGAAGCTGTTTCCCTGGCATAGGAGAGAAGAGAAATTAGAGAAAAGAGATTAGGAGAGGCCTGGAGGCAATAATCAGTTAATTCAAGAAGCGGAGTAAGTCACTTTAATTTTTTTGCAGGTTCTGCTACAATTCACCCACCTACCTTCAACATAATCTTCCGACAGTTCATCATCATCAATAGACCCTGTTATCAAAATTTAACTAACCCTGATAATCATAATTGTTCAAATTTTGGCTTCCCCATTCCGCATGTGTATGGTAGTTCAGAAATAATTTAATTCATAGTATCCCTTGGCTTAAATAGTCTTTTTTCATACAGTCCACTCCAGTTTTTAACCAGATTAAATTTTCAAAAGGTATTAATGCTTGACCATGAAAGATGAAAGTATTAACACCGTGCAAATTGTTTCCTGCCAGTTTTGAAGCCTTTTTCATGTTTCCTTCTTCTTTTTTCCACACCAACAGATTCTTATACGCAAAAGGATTCAACATTTTTTTTTTTGCTCTCCTAAAAAGTTGTGATTTTCACATTCGTAAGTTTACCGTGGGGAGGAAGATATGTAATAAGCACTGTAAATCAGCACACTTGTTGAAGTAGCTCTCCACCTGTGGCCTAACAACTTAGGCCAAAACATTGGCACACCTTAAAATAAGTCATCTTATATATATATATATATATATATATATATATATATATATATATATATATATATATATATATATATATATATATATGTGTGTGTGTGTGTTTTTTTTTCTGCATTTACCCCACGCCCTGACCAACTTTTCCTACTACTTATCTATCGGTAATGAAGAGAGATTACTAAAAAAGAAAAGAAAATTTTGGAGAAATTCACTGAATGTGAGCAATTAAATAACTTTCGGTAGTAATAGTGACCATTAAGGTTTGTTCGCTAATAATTTATATCTCAGTAATAGTTTATATTTCGTTGTTTGTTTCGGATGAATTATATTAGGTTTATAATAAAAACAATTTAAATTAATAAAAAACTTACATTTTTGTCGAGGTAAGATGGGGTAAGCTTGCTGGAATGAGATTTTGAAGGAGTACAAAGATATGTTACTGTTTTCTGGGGGGTCATAACACTGGTTTAGAGGAAATTCTGAGGTTTAACGGAAAACAGACTGGTGGATAATGACAGGAGGGCCATAATAAGCTCTTAACCATTAGGTTGCGTGCTATAACATTCAAGGAAAGACGATTACGGTTTAGTGTTCAATAAGTTGATGAGGGAGGGGATTAGGCTGGAAGATAATGGAAGGATATTGATATGGGGGTGGGTTTAGCTGAGGTTTATTTATTTTCTACATTAGATATATTTTTTGCCCACAGTACGTTTGAAATTACTTAGCCTAGAAATCTAATTTTTATACAATTTTTTCTCCTCACAAACGTTAAAACTAAATAATACATCAAATATGTATATATTTATTAATTGTTAAGTATTTCAAACATATCTTTTTTACTTTCCAGTGATCATCGATGATAGCGGAAATAAAAATATGACAAAAGAAACAGAATTAAATAAAAATGCCGTTTTTTTAGATAGAGATGGAGGAGCGACAGAAATAGAATCTACGGTCACTCCTTCGAAAGATGACGAAAGTGAGTACAACGCCGATTCTCAAGATTAATTCTGACTTATAATTATACAAAACTCAATTCTTATAAATCGATATAAAAAAATTAGTGCAATATACATTCCGTTCAATGGAGAGCTGTAAACAGTTCATGTTTTATTATGATATTTAAGACATTTTTTTTCAATGTAGTTTCTTCAAAAAGGTACCAAAGAAGATACTAATTATATAAATAATAATAATAAATTATAAATGAAAAAAATGTACTGAAGGTTTATATTAATATTATACATTTTTATTTACAACCTTTAACATCATTTTATTAGCTTAAAGTAGCACGCATTTCGTAGTGAATATATAAAAAAAAAACCTAAAACTTTCTAACGATAAAAAAAATAACTGGAATAAAGGGAGAAAAATCCCAACGTGGCAACACTGACTAATAGCTATCTAATATTGATAACAATCAATGACGTCATTGATGACAGCGGTAAACCTGTGGAGTTTGAAGAACGATAACACCACTCACGATCCAACGCGGTAGGATGTTGGTAGAAGGGAACGGTTGCAGGACGATCGGAGAAGCCTACAATGTTGTAAACTAATTTTTAAAAAATGTGGGTCCTTTTATATGTAAAGAGTCATTAATTACAAAATCATGAAACGCCATATTACCACACATAACTGTTATTTTCATAATATGTTTAAGATAAATTGGTTAATAATTAACTATTATACTGCCTTTTTTTTTTTTTAATTTCAGTTATTCTAAACATTGGTGATTCATCGAAAATAAAAGATGAGAAAATTAGTTTTTTAGGGAAACCCCGTTCCTCTCTAGGAACTGATGCGTACAGAAATGCAAGAAAGAAATACAAGTACAACCAAAGTGGAACGGGGGTTGAACCAAAGAGTAAGTAATCCCAAAGTTGTTCATTTCAATCTAGATTTTAGTCTAAACTACGATTTTTTTTTGCATTTGGAGAAATTTGAAATTGCATTGAACAGAGATCTGTTTATTAATTTGTTGAAATTAAAATGGTTCAAAATGTTTACAAAATTCCGTTAAATATGCAAAATTCGTAATTTCTATGTGTTTAACTCACCCCGACTAAAAACGTAAACAAATAAAATAAATAAATAAATTACAAATTAGAGGTTAAAAGTTCTACGAAGAGAATATGGTTTGAGTGGAAGAGGATGGCACACCATGACACGTGTACGTAGCAAGTTGCAGTAAGCAATTTAAAGGTGGGTACGCCAGAGATAAATTTGCTAATATTCATTGTTACAATCAAAGAATTTTAGTAACACGATATTATTAATTTCTTTTGTACAAATATTGAAGTTTGTAACATGTAAATAACTTTGCTAATAGCATTTCGTTATTTCCTATCAATGCAGTCCGATGGAATGTTATCAGCATTTTCGTAACCTAAAACTATGGTAAATAACATTAATAACATTTTTATGGTTAATAACATTTTGCTATTGACCGCAATAACAAAAATATTAAAAATCTTGCTGATAACGATGTTTCTGCTAAAATTTCGGTGTCAACCTACTTCAAGACGAAGTGCTAGGTAATAGCGAATAATGTAGAAATGGTGCCAAGTAGAGATGAGCCAAAAGTACCCTTGATTAACGATTACCGAGTATTTTACTCGAATACTCTCACTAGCTGGGATTAGATACGACTAGGGATGGATGAGGTAGGTCAGTCGGTCAGTCGTATCTGTTCCTGGCTAGTGAGTGTATTGCTGTATAATACTCGGTACTCGTTACTCAGAGTACTTTTTGCCCATCTCTAATGCCAAGTGTGAAGAATCGGGCTAGAGGCTTGTCCATGGCGCCCAAAGGGCAGGAGGAAATCAGTTACTGGAGTATAAGACAATCAGAAATGTTTGAAATAACTTACTTGCTGGATGGTAGAAATTCTAGGAATTTGTATTGCACCATCACGCAAATTCTGCCGTAACTTTTGAAAAAATCCTTGAATCATTTTTTAATTGTGTACTCCTGGGACATAATTTTCAATATTAGTAATGTTTGTAAAACGGCTTATTGCTTCCGAACAATAAGCATAAATTATGAGATACTTTCACAAAATAATCCGCTGTGTTGTGATTTAAAAATATATTTCCAAGAAACATTATTTCAATATTATAAAATAATAAATTTAGATTAAGTGATAATAGATCTTATTGATCATAGCAATACATTTATAATTTAAAACTTATTTACACAGTCATATTATATTATTTTTTTGTATCGTTTTGGTCTTATTTTTAAATTTGTTGGCCATTTATAAACTACATATATTATTGCGTCACCTACGTCCAATATAATAATATTATTAACCTTCTAATAAAAGTAGCATTTGTTTTTAAATGTGCTGAACTTTCACTTATTCTATTTTAGCACATTGGTTTATTTACGAATTTTTTCTCGGTGTCATGGTATTTAAAAAAAAATATTTAAAACAAAAATATTTGATAACCAAATTTACACAATTTAAAAGGCATTAATTAAATTATAATATAAAATTATCCTTAGGGCAAAATTTATTATAATCACACAAACTAAAACAAGTTAACATATTTCTATTTTACCTTTATTATTCATTTCATAATAAATTCTTTAAAACAGAAAAATATTGTCTATTGAGGGCCACACTTCACTAACTACCAAATTCATTGCACTGAAAATCAGAGAAATTATGAACAGCACCAGTGTCGTAGCTAGGTCAACTGCTGCCCGGAAAAAAACTTCAAGATTCGCCCCCCTCCCCCTCCCCCGTGCCAGAACAATGAGGAGAGGCAAAGGGGGCACTTGCCCTCAACTACAGAAAATGGAGAGCGGCAAATTTCGAGTGAAAGTTTATTTTTTGGTTATGTAAAAAATATCTATGTATGCTATGTGATAGTTTTGACCTTAACTCAGTCAATAGAAATATTTGATGTTATGAGATGGTAATATTTATTTGGAAATATACTACCAAAAGTACTGCTATAAAACTGTTGACTTTTATTGGAGGGAGGAATGAATGAAGGGGCTTCAAAATTTAGCTTGCCCCCATGGAATAAATCCTAGTTCCGGCTATGCCGGCATCTGCCCCA
Source organism: Rhaphigaster nebulosa (assembly GCA_948150685.1). NCBI lineage: Eukaryota > Metazoa > Arthropoda > Insecta > Hemiptera > Pentatomidae > Rhaphigaster > Rhaphigaster nebulosa. The sequence continues at coordinate 28,137,509 of OX411307.1, read as the reverse complement.
ATTTCAGGTTATCTGCTTCTAGAGAAATACGATACCGACAAAATATCGATACCTCCACTCATTCAAGCACTTGAATAAAATATTCGATACCACAAAGATATCGAAAGGAATATTGAATCAGTGGTGTCGATACCAAAACTATGTGGTCTGTACACACACGCCTCTGTATATTTCACTCTATTGGCACTACGAATGTTCGCTAACATAACATTCTTTCTCTCATTTTCAATGAAATCAGTATAGTAGTTAGTTAAGTGTGGCTCTCAACAGGCAATATTTTTGTGTTTTGAAGAATTTATTAAGAAAAGAAAAAGAAAGGTAAAATAGATATATGTTTACTTGTTTTAGTTAGTATATTTTCAAATTTTAATTTAATTGATGGTTTTTAAATTATTTATATTGTTGAATTTTCGTTATAACATGTTTGTTTTAAATTTATTTTTTTAGAAATACCATGCAACCGAGAAAAAATAAATAAAGCGATGTGCCGAAATAGAATATGTCAAAGTTCTGCACATTTAATAACAAATACTACCTTTAGGAGTTGGCTAATAATATTTTTATATTGAACCTAGGTGACTCAATAATATAGTTTATAATGGCTAAAAAAATTATGAAATTAGGCTAAAAGATTACAAAAAAAATTAATTATCACAAATTATGGTAAATACGTTTTTATTAATAAATGTATTGTCGAATTTATAAGGTCTATTATCTCTTAATATAAATTGATTAATTTTAAAATATAATTTAGAAACCCATTAGATATGAACAATAATAATGTTATTATTGATCACAATTATTTCAATTTTTAATTCGATTTTGTTTTTGTTTTAGGAAGCACTTATCCAAAATCAATAGTGTGTGGCCCGAAAACGACAACAGATGATTATAAAAAATGTAAGTTAACTTATTCTCAATAGAAATAATTTTCATCGAATCGATATTTAATAAGTATTGTATGTACTTCCGCCTGCCTGATCTAGAGTGGAATAGGCCTGAGGTAGTAATTTATTTCCCAGCGATCTACCCTGGAATCGGGAAACCCTCCTGTAAACCAGTGGTCACCTGACTCTTCAAAGGCTTGGAGATGCCATATATCAATTGATTGGGGGAGGGGGGCAGAGTTAATTTTATAACTAATGTAAATATGATGCTCGTAAACATTTGAACGCTATTCATATTACAGTTGTAAACGAGCATATCTTTACGGCCATAATTTCCTGCTATCTTAATTAGCCCTTACGTTAGCAGAACATTTTTGTGATGTTTTTAATATTAAAAAAAATATATTTTTTACAAAAAATTATTTAATTATTTATTCTTCCATGTGGCAATCTAAATCCTCTTATAATCTTATAAGGAGTGCTTCCAACAATCAGTCCATTGTCATTAGAAATCTCGTGGAAGTCGAGGGGTGTATACTGTTGGTATACTGTCTGTTCTGTCTGTGTTAGTGCTGTATCCAGAACTGGGGAGCCGTCCACATTGATCTCTAGGAGATTAGCTATAGATTTGAATTACAGTGCATATCAGGTGCATCGGATATAATTATTTATTATAGTCTGATTTAATACCAGAGCTTAACTATATCTAGGAGAAAAAAAGAAATATATTATTAAGAAAATCTGTCAATATCATAAGAGTATAAAGGCTATAAATGTAGTTTGCAGCGTATGTAGCAGGTAGTTTGAAAATGTCAGGAAGTATTTTTCACCTAAACGAAATGATCAATGCTAATGGAAGAGAAAAAACGATCTACATACGTATATCATTTGCTACTTGCAGTGAAAGACAAAACATTGCCCATGATAGGAGCCGATGAGATGAATGAGGTCTATGAGCAGCATAGACATGATAGGAGTCGATGAGATGAATGAGGTCTATGAGCAGCATAGACATGATAGGAGTCGATGAGATGAATGAGGTCTATGAGCAGCATAGACATGATAGGAGTCGATGAGATGAATGAGGTCTATGAGCACCATAGACATGATAGGAGCCGATGAGATGAATGAGGTCTATGAGCACCATAGACATGATAGGAGCCGATGAGATGAATGAGGTCTATGAGCAGCATAGACATGATAGGAGTCGATGAGATGAATGAGGTCTATGAGCACCATAGACATGATAGGAGCCGATGAGATGAATGAGGTCTATGAGCAGCATAGAAATGATAGGAGTCGATGAGATGAATGAGGTCTATGAGCAGCATAGACATGATAGGAGTCGATGAGATGAATGAGGTCTATGAGCAGCATAGACATGATAGGAGGCGATGAGATGAATGAGGTCTATGAGCAGCATAGACATGATAGGAGTCGATGAGATGAATGAGGTCTATGAGCACCATAGACATGATAGGAGCCGATGAGATGAATGAGGTCTATGAGCAGCATAGACATGATAGGAGTCGATGAGATGAATGAGGTCTATGAGCAGCATAGACATGATAGGAGTCGATGAGATGAATGAGGTCTATGAGCAGCATAGACATGATAGGAGGCGATGAGATGAATGAGGTCTATGAGCACCATAGACATGATAGGAGCCGATGAGATGAATGAGGTCTATGAGCAGCATAGACATGATAGGAGTCGATGAGATGAATGAGGTCTATGAGCAGCATAGACATGATAGGAGTCGATGAGATGAATGAGGTCTATGAGCACCATAGACATGATAGGAGCCGATGAGATGAATGAGGTCTATGAGCAGCATAGACATGATAGGAGTCGATGAGATGAATGAGGTCTATGAGCACCATAGACATGATAGGTAGGAGCCGATGAGATGAATGAGGTCTATGAGCAGCATAGACATGATAGGAGTCGATGAGATGAATGAGGTCTATGAGCAGCATAGACATGATAGGAGTCGATGAGATGAATGAGGTCTATGAGCACCATAGACATGATAGGAGCCGATGAGATGAATGAGGTCTATGAGCAGCATAGACATGATAGGAGTCGATGAGATGAATGAGGTCTATGAGCACCATAGACATGATAGGAGCCGATGAGATGAATGAGGTCTATGAGCAGCATAGACATGATAGGAGTCGATGAGATGAATGAGGTCTATGAGCAGCATAGACATGATAGGAGTCGATGAGATGAATGAGGTCTATGAGCACCATAGACATGATAGGAGCCGATGAGATGAATGAGGTCTATGAGCAGCATAGACATGATAGGAGTCGATGAGATGAATGAGGTCTATGAGCAGCATAGACATGATAGGAGTCGATGAGATGAATGAGGTCTATGAGCACCATAGACATGATAGGAGCCGATGAGATGAATGAGGTCTATGAGCAGCATAGACAAAAATAAAGCTTAGCAGAGAAAAGTAATACCATCGTAATCTTGATAACGCCATTAATTCATATTATAACAGTATGTTCAAACAGTTGATCCAAACAGTGCGAACTAATTTTCTTCTTATTTTTTTTCCCAATCGAGTTTTTAATAAGATTTAACTACGCATTATTTGGTTTCTTATTAATTTCATTCATAATATTATGTTTTTTAATCAATATTTTAAGTGAAATTATTAACCTCAACTGACATTTAATCTTCTCGAATTTCAGTTGTTAACATTAACAGCGCCATTACCCCGAAATTGGATGAAGCTAATGATTCAAACAAAGTTTTTTTGAAATCAATTAAAGAAAGGGCTGAGCAAAAAATCACTAGGCCCTTTTTAATAAAAAATAAAAACCGTGAGTTAAGCCTGTATTCTCTATTAGAAATTAATTCCAGTTCTTAATTATACAAGAAAATATCTCTTACTATTATGATTTTAATAAGTACAACTGATTTGATTATTTCAGAAACTACAATATAAATTTTATTAGATATTCAGACAAAATTTTTGAAAATTTTACATTGTGTTGTTTCTGCAGTAAACCATACTGCAAGTCCCTTTTCTCATGTTTTATATATAACCAGCCTTGTTCTGGCCATCAATCCTTCTGTAGTTATCTCTTCTTCAGTAGTTATATTTTAGCGGGCAGTGACCTGCCAGGAGACACGTTATTGCTCTAAACTCATTCTTTGTCAGGTTTAGGTGAAATTTAGCCTTTTCCTTAGATTTTGTTTTATTGAATTATAACCGCATGTATAATGATAATAAAGTCAGAGTTTTGCTTCTAAACGATAAAGAAATTTATTAAATTTATTTTACTAAAAAAAAAAAAAAAAAAAAAAAAAAAAAAAAAAAAAAAAAAAAAAAAAAAATGCTACTTTACCAAATTTTAATATAATCGTTAGAGTTTCCTTCTGGGTACGCTTTTCGTATTGTGAGAATAAGAGAAAGAGAATTCGACGCCTTTATCAAATTAATCTAGCTTTTCAAAAGACCAAGTATGTCCTCACTGCAAACTACTCCTCTCTGATCTTCGAAGCAGTTGTGTGGCGAGGCTTTCGTTTTGGGGGGTCCATCTCGCTGGATCTACTTAAAAGAAACCCACCCCAACAGGGTATGTAAGGGAGCCCTCTCTGAATGTAATATTTTCTATGCATTGGTATATTATGTATGAAATAACATTCAAATAGGTTTATAAAATGTTTGTTTACAGACAAAAATAAGTATTTAGTAATTTCGGGAGGGGAGAGTCCGGACCCTCGGATCCTCCCTCAGGCTACGCCACTGCTTCGGAGTTTTTATCGGAGAGATAGAATCTCGGCTGATGTGTTTTACGGCGCCATAAAATTTCCTGGTTTCGTTGTTTGTCCTTAGTTCTTCAATCTGCTCTAATTGCTTCATAAGAAAAAAATTATTTTTAGAACATATTTTTTTTAGCCCTTCGGCGGCTATCTCGGTATTCATTCGTGCTTTGCCTGGTCACGCGCTGTAACATAATCAATCTGTACTATGTGTGACCCATAATATGGTTTTTATTTTGTCCAACAGCTCCGTCACTGTAAAAAAAATATTTTGGTCACTGAAAGAGACAGTGTGTCAACATTATAAAATAAAAAAATGCATGTTCAGGAGATTTTTTAGCCTTACTCTCGTGATATAAGTACAGTTTCGCCTAGTTAGACTTCAGGTAGTGAATGCAAAAGATATTACCAAACCATACCAAAGATAAAATATCTCCTGCTCGAGCATACATAAAATATCTTCTGCAGAACCAGCATATGTGATTCACTTGTGTTCTGTCTACTCAAAACAAAACATATTGAATAGATTTTTCCAAGGAATGGATTATGGAATATTTGCACTTATTTTATTATTATTTATGGATATGGATTATTTATTTGCTAAAAGATGCATTTATGAACAACTGATTACACACAATAACTGAGAACCACTCTCAACTCAAATCCGGTAAAAATGATATGCGCCGTTTCTAAAATAACTTACTTAATTCTATTCTCCTAAATTTATCTCTTATTTTTTATCGAGACCAAATTGTATTCCTATTTCACATTAAAGAAGATACTTATTTTGTATTTTATATTTTACTAAAATAAATACTTTTATATTTACCTATAAATTTAACTATAATTGTTATATTTTAGATACGAAGAAACAAAAAAATCGTAAAACTAAAAGAAAGAAAAACAAATTAAATTCAAATATCCAGAATAAAGGTGGCGCGGGTACAAATGGTAAGTAAATCCAAAACTAATCAGTATTTAGTTAAAAAGATCTGCAGTTGACTGAACATCCCAATTCTAAACAGCTTAAGTGCATGGGAAGTATATATGTATGTACGTATGTAAGTTTTGGGGGGTTAAAAACCTTTCATAAGGTGTTGTGAGACTAAAAGTCCACAACAGCGTGAGACGCCAACTCACTATGAGAGATGCTTTCTTAGTGAGTATTCATCTTTACCAAGCCGCAGAAGAGCAGTCAAGTTACCGTCGCGGGGACAGGATGGCGATGCGCCTAATTTTGCTCTTCATTCCTTATAAAGCCACTCCCTAGCCTCTTTTTTCTCACTCCTGTGTCTCTAACTCTTTGAACAACTTCTTCCAGCTGTTAGGTTTACACTGCTTTATTGCTTCAGCAGGTTCCTTCTAGTTTCCTTATCCTCCTGTTGGGGAATATTTCGCCATAGGAAATAGCGCTCTTGAAAACCTAGTAAATGATACCAATACCGATGATAATAATAAGTGATAATTTTGTATAAATGTTCGTGGTTGAGCAAAATTTCGGTAGTAAATTTAACTTCGAAAACCTAATGTGAACCATCACCAAATCGAAGAAATCCATCCAGTTGCAAGGAATGCTATATATGATATAAATAAGCTGCTTTTAATTCTTCTTTTATTACCAAATAAATTAGATTCTCTAGCTATCTCACAAAGTTGGGCCTCAACCTCGAAAATATTTCCTGAGACAAACCAAAAAAAATGCTAGAAATATTTCTCCGTAGGTATAATTGAAATTCAATCATCAGTGGAGGGGCATCTGATCTTTAATATTTCGTGGAGTTCAGAGGGAATAAATTATATTATAAGCAAACTACAAATAACACAAAAATTACAAATATGAAACTAAAAAATATAAACCACAAAATATGAAAACAAATGAATTATACATTGTTTATACACACATATATATATATATATATATATATATATATATATATATATATATATATATATATGTGTGTGTGTGTGTGTGTAAAAAAACAAATGAAATAAATAAAAGAAGGAAAAGGGAGCTTGAAATGACACACACGAGATCTGAACTAAAACTGATTTATTCTTCTCAATAATCCTCTATATATAGAATCTGTATCTTACTTACATTCAGAGATGGTATTAAGGCATATATTGTTGTCCACCGGACATTAACTCCCTCCTCCCAGTTTATGACTATCCATCGTAAACTATTATATAGTACCACTTACAATATTACTTAATACCTAATAACATAACATAACAACTATATGATGATATAAAATAACTAAAGATACTAAAAAAAAATAATACACATAAAGGAAAAGAAATCTTACGACTTCACAAGAAGTGAAATTTTCACTTACGAATTATACACAATCCTTTGTCACCTGCAAGATAAAAACAACCAGAAATGATCTAATTTCGTCTAGTTATAAGGCAGTGTTTGTTTACGGAGATGAGGATGCTCCAGACTGCTCAAGGCTGTTCTGGCTTTTGCACGGGGAGCTTTAGTTGCTCGATATGAACAGTCCGGCGCTTTCTGGGTTCTCTTGCGCTATGGATCGTTACTACATTATGTTCCCTAATGAAAATCACCCTAAATGGTCCCTCATACCGTTGTAACTAACTACTTACTTCTGTTAGACCCAAATTTTCCGATATACTATGGTCCCTATCCTAATGTTCCCAGTTATATCTTTAACCTTCCTATTCTCCCGGGCCACTCTTCAACTTTTTTCCGTCTCTAGTTTATTCTGTCCTTCAATTTTCCAAATGCGATTATTTACCAATGCTTCGGACATCTCCTCGTCTGTCACCGTTTTTCCGGTATCTCTTCGTCGACTGCGGAGACCGAAGAGCATTTCCAATGGGGCAAATCCCGTTACCGTGTGGATTGAATGGCTACACTACACCTACACTCGTAGGTGTTCTCCTAGCATTCCGTGTAGCCTCTCAATGCGTCCTCTGCTCTTGGGATGGCCTGGGATATTCAGATGCCATTTCACAAAGCCTTCATTTCCCTTTTTATGACAATGTTATCAAATTCTCTTCCACAGTCGGACGAGATTCGATCCGGTACCCTTAGGATAGAACTGGAACCACCTCCGAAGGGCTCCTAGCACTGCCTCCGATGACCGTTCGTGTACCGGGTAAGACATAGCCACTTTACTGAATAAGTCAATCATGGTTACTAACTTGTACCCTCTCCAGGTGAAGGTATTGACTTGCAGATCACTCAATGACATACTACGTAGGAGTTTCCTCCTGCTGAACTCTCGGTGGATGACGGTCATATTTCGCAGCGTGACATATTTCTTATCCTCCGATCACCTCTTTGATGGTCTTTTTCATGCCGCTCCAGAAATATTTAAGTTTCGATGCGTGTATTGTCTCGTGCTCGCCTCGGTGGTTAGTTTTGTCTTGATGATACGCGAGTATCACCTCTTTCGGCTCAGATTCCTCCCGTACCGTTTCTACCGCTAGCTTGCATCGGATGAACGTCCTATCTATCCCGATTTATTCGGTGCACCAAAGCTTTTTGATCTTCTCCTAGTCTCCTTTCCCACATACAGGTAGTGAGTTTCTCTCGGCTTAGAAGCGTCGTTGAGTGCCCTGCTAATCTGTTCTGCTCTCGCTCCTGGCTGTGACCATATGGTGATAATTTTTCGCTTCTCGTAAGTACTAAAATCCATTTTCATCATCTCCGCTGATCTCGTCTTCCAGATAATTTGCCTGCTCTTGTCGTTTATTATCTCGTCCTTATCTTCTATATCTGCCGGTCTGTCTTCTGAACTCTCGTCCGATGACTACTCTTCGTCTCTCGTCCCTGGTTCGTTCTGTTCTCCTTCTCCTTCCGGCGTTCATTCCCGTAGAAACTGTCGTACATCTCTAGACGACTCGCCTGTATCTTCTTCTATTGCATTCACCATCAGCGCTCGGGAAAGCCAATCCGCCACGATGTTCTCCTTTCCGGGCTTGTATTCTACCTCCATATTGTATTAGCCAAGGGGTTCTTTCCAGCGTGTAATCCTTGCAGAAGATTTCTTCAACTTCCCTACCCTTTGTAGGGGTCTGTAGTCTGTTCGTACCGTGAATTTTCTGCCGAACACGTATGCCCTAAAGTGGTCTACAGCCCACACGATGCCTATAATTCCCTTTACAATGGGCCATATCTTGTTTCCGCATCTGTGAGGCGCCTACTGGCGTACGCTACCGGTCGTTCACCCGTGTCACCTTCCTGTGACAGTACCGCCCCAAGGCATAGTCGCTCGCGTCTGTCGTGATAGTAAATTCCTTCTGGAAGTCGGGAAATGCCAACACGGGTTCCTTTTGTAGTCGCATCATGCGAATTTCTGATGTTATGCTCCATCGCCGGCGTCACAACTACTTTCTGACCTTTCTTGAGCAGGTTGTTGAGGAGCACGAGGTGTGCTGCCATCTCAGGGACAAATCTTCGGTAATAGTTCAGTGTCCCTAATAATCTACGAATCCCTTTTACGTCCCGTGCGACCGCCATTTTCCTTATCGCTTCCACTTTAGAGCTGTCCGGTTTCACCCCTTGCTTGGATATAGTGTGCCCCAAGAAATTGATCTGGTCTTGACCCAGCTACGATTTTTCTTGAGACAACTTCAGTCCGAACTTTCTCACCTGGTCGAAAACTCTTCGCAGATGATCCACATGCTGAGCCTCAGTTTTGCTGAATACCAACAAGTCGTCCATGTATGCCTGGCATATCGATTCGTCCACTCCCGTCAGGAACTCGTCCATAAGTCAATGGAATGTGATGGGGGTGTTATTTAAACCGAACGGCATCCGTGTGAAGTCATAGTGGCCCCTCTCGAAGGTAAAGGCTGTCTTATGTTGGTCTCTGGGATGCATTCTTATCTGATGGTACCCCGCCTTCAGATCTAGGGTACTGAATATAGTCGCCCCGCTTAATCTATCTAAAATATCCTCAAACCTTGGGATGGGATACCTTTCGTCTACCGTGTTCTCGTTAAGCTTGCGGTAGTCGACCACGATAATATATTTTTCTTGACCCTCGCTAGCCGTACTCTCTTTCTTTACCACCCATAGGAGGCGGTGCTATCAACAATTATCCTCTGCTTTTTCAGGTCCTCTAATTCCTGTCGGATGTGCTGGTGAAGCGCCTGCGGGTATCGTCGCTCTTTGACATAGCTCACCCTGTGGAATCTCGTGAACGGTCTTCCCGGTTACCCCTCCCCTCCCCCCCCCCCCCTATACCGCCCTCTATAAAAAAAGATGCCCTCGTATTCTCGCTTTTATTTATTTCTCCAGTCCCCTACCTGCCCAATTGCTCCCACTCGCGCCTCCTCTTCCCTTATTGATCTCTGACATTGGTACTTCATTCCCCCTATGCGAATGTCCCACTATCCTCCAATGTTCTAAACTTTCGCTCCTACCTTCCCCAGTAAATCGCACCCGATAATTCCTTCGTATTCTCTGGGCATCTCCTCTACCATGTGTACCCTCAATTTATCCGCCTTCCTTTCCCATCTGTCCAGCCCTATTATGGCCTCTCCCTCGACTCTACAGGGACCGTCTAGGGTGATTAATTTACATGAACGTACCTTGATCTGTGGCATCCTCTCTCTGCTGTACATCCTCTGTAGTGCACTCTTACCTACTATTGTATTTGAGCTTCCTGTATCCACTAGATATCTTCCTCCCCATAGGGCTCTAATTATAGGCAGACCGCTACACTCCCTCTTCACGCTGTTTCTCACTATCACGCGGTTGCCTCTCCGCTGCCACTCTCCTCAGATTTCGTCTGTTTCGCTCTTCTCCGCTGCTACTCGACGATTTCCGCTCCTTCGGATGCTCCTGCTCCTACTCAACACTCCTTCTGGCATCGCCACAGCAAAAAGAAGAAAAAAAACGGGTTCTCTACTCTGCGTTATGATGTTACTCAAAGTCCCGGGTTTCGGCACCAGTTAAGCTCCCTCAGCTCGAAACGAACAAAAATAACAAATGAAATAAATAAAAGAAGGAAAAGGGAGCTTGAAATGACACACACGAGATCTGAACTAAAACTGATTTATTCTTCTCAATAATTCTCTATATATAGGATCTATATCTATATATATATATATATATATATATATATATATATATATATATATATATATATATATATTATCTTTAAATAAATTGAATTCATGAGATTATGTTTAAAATTAACTGTATAAGCGTAATCGTAAGTTACTGATATAAATTATTCTTCTTGAATTTCAGAAAGTGTCATACGTTGTGAAATTCGACCTAGAATTAAAATATCGAAAAACTTTTTTTTAGAATCAGAAAAAGAAGGAACACAGAAAAGGGCTATAATTCTAAACAAGGTCCTAGACCGTAAGTCTAGCCTCAATTCTTAATTAGAAATTGTTTTGAATTGATTATTATATAGGAAAATTATTTACCAACATAATATAAATAAGCCACTTATAATTCTTCTTTTATTACAAAATAAATTAGATTCTCTAGCTATCTCACTAAGATAGGCCTCAACCTAGAAAATATTTCCTGGGACGAACCAAAAAAAATGCAAGAAATATTTCCCCTTAGGTATAATTGAAATTCAATCATCAGTGGAGGGGCATCTGATCTTTGATATTTCGTGGAGTTTAGAGGGAATAAATTATATTATAAGCAAACAACAAATAATACAAAAATTACAAATATGAACAACAAAACATAAAACCACTAAATATGGAATAATACTGCGGGTGACATATTTTCGGCTACTTTCATGTCTATATCTGCTTTCAACCGGTCTCCGGCCTTGAGAAAGTGATTTAACTCACCAATCTCCCCGGTGAACCTTTCCAAGTCCGAGATCGCCCGTCTCATGTCCTGCGTCGTCGCTGCTCGTAACTGCATCCAAGCTAGCGTGTTTGCATGACCTTCCGGCATGGTTTCTTGAGGCAGCGGTTGGACTTCTGATGATATGTTTAACGTTGTTGATCGCAAAACTCCCTCTGGTATTGCCGTAGCGAAAGGGCAAAGAAAAAAAACGGGTCCTCCCTTCTTCGTTACTCAGGTATTCGCGGTCCCGCGTTTCGGTACCAGTTAAGCTACCGTGACTCACAACTGATAAAAAAACCAAGAAGGAAAAGGGAGCAAGAAACAACACTCACGTGATCTGAAATAACACTCTTTATTTGCCTCAGTAATCCTCTGTATATACTATCTGAGTTCTGTTTACAGTTAGGGATGGTATTACGTCTTACATTGTATTCTTCCAGACCTTAACTTATACACATTATTTATATATTTAAGGGGGTCGGGTTGGCCGAGCGGGTTAACGCGCTTGCAAAAGTGCATCTACTCACAAACCCAAAGGTTGTGAGTTCGAATCACGGTACCGGCATTACTTTAATTTAATTAAATTCATAATTCAAGCAATTTATCACCCCTCCCCTCGGGTATGAGAGCCCCGTCAGTCTACTGGAGGCAACTCACACAGGCCGGGCGTAGGAGTGATGACCCTACCCCGTGTACCTAAAGGTGAGAATCGCGGTGTGGTCTTCCAAGACGTAAAATGGCCGCCCGGAGGTTTGGCCCATGGACGGTCTGCTTCGGGAAAAGAAATATAGGTCCTCGTGCGCCTGCTGACTCCGAATAGCCATAATCCGTGAATCTTGACCAGTTTGTCACTGTTCTTGAACCTGAGTGAGTCGGTGGGAAGGACACTGCCGAATTGGCCCGAAAGGGACCGGTTATGGAGCTACACTTCACCGCTACACTCCCTCTTCACGCTGTTGCTCACTATCACGCGGTTGTCTCTCCGCTGCCACTCTCCTCAGATTTCGTCTCTTTCGCTCTTCTCCGCTGCTACTCGACGATTTCCGCTTCTTCGGATGCTCCTGCTCCTCTCGTTTTCCCTGTTCTCTGGTTCCCGAGCTTCTTCCTCTGTTTCGGATGTCTCTGATGATGCGGCTGACTCGGACTGCGGTCTATATCTTCTCCACACTCTCTGAGCGTTTACCTCCATCGGCTCTGGCGGTTGGTTCCTCCGACTCATGTAGGGACATTGCCTGGCGATGTGCCCCTCCGTTCCGCATTCAAAGCAACTGGTACGAGGACATTGTGCTACCAAATGCCCTGTCTTTCCGCACCCATGTCATTTTCGGTCTTCCCGTCTCTCGTAGTTCCTCATTGTCTCCTATCTCCGGCCATTGCTCGTTCTTTTGCGCCGTATTCGGGTTTCCCTTTTCCCCACGTGACTGGTGACGGTTCTGGGTCTCTTATATGTTATCCGGCTCCAGCCCGCTTCTTCCTATCCGCTCCTGACATCCTCTTCTCTGGCGCTCGTGTCTATCTTTCTTGAGTGCTTTCTACGAAAGTGCGATCTCTTGGTAGACCGTCTTTCCTCCCGGTTTTCTTCGCTAACTGCACCTTCAGTATTGTCGAAAGAAACGCCATTCTCGCCTCCACTTCTTCCGCGCTAACAGTCTCTCTCATTTTCTCGGTAATTTTATTGTACTGGGCCAATAGTTTCCCGGCGTACTGTCCGTTCGTCTGATGGATCCGCTTTGTTTCTCTAAACATGTAGAAAATGTCCTCCTCCGGGGTCCAGCGACCGCCTCCGAAACCTTTCTTCAGGTGTTCTTTTATCACATTCCACGGGGTTTCCTCATCCGACTGAATTAGGTTCAGAATATTTTTTCTGACTCTGCATATTAATGCCACTTTTAATGACTCTGCGTCTCTCCCTGGTTTTCAGGGAGTTATCAGGTTCTCCGCTGCCTTTCTCTTGATCTCTGCCATAGGCCGATCGCAGCTCTTAAGCAAATTAATTAATTCGCCGGTTTCCCCGGTGAACCTTTCTAAGTCCGAGATCGCTCTTCTCATATCTTGTGTCGCAGCTGCCCGTCTTTTCATCCAGGTCAGTGCTTTCGCGTGAGCTTCCGCCATGGTTTCTTGTGGTAATGGTGGAATCCCTGATGACACGTTTAATGTCGCTGGTCTCAGCACTTCTTCTGGCATCGTCACAGCTAAAAGAAGAAAAAAAAAAACGGGTTCTCTACTCTGCGTTATGATGTTACTCAAAGTCCCGGGTTTCGGCACCAGTTAAGCTCCCTCAGCTCGAAACGAACAAAAAAAAAAACAAATGAAATAAATAAAAGAAGGAAAAGGGAGCTTGAAATGACACACACGAGATCTGAACTAAAACTGATTTATTCTTCTCAATAATTCTCTATATATAGGATCTATATCTTATATATATATATATATATATATATATATATATATATATATATATATTTCTTTAAATAAATTGAATTCATGAGATTATGTTTAAAATTAACTGCATAAGCGTAATCGTAAGTTACTGATATAAATTCTTCTTCTTGAATTTCAGAAAATGTCATACGTAGTAATAAAATTCGACCTAGAATCAAAATTTCGAAAAACTTTTTTTTAGAATCAGAAAAAGAAAGAACACAGAAAGGGAATATAATACCTTTTCTAACGAAGATACAAGACCGTAAGTCTAGCCTCAATTCTTAATTTGAAATTGATTTGAATTGATAATTATATAGGAAAATTATTTATCTACATAATATAAATAAGCCGCTTTTAATTCTTCTTTTATTACAAACGATCCACTGCTGATAACACAATAAATAATTATCTGCCACAACCTGTCTCGAACCCGGGACCGGGAGCATAGTAACACAGTGCCTTACCACTGAACTACTTTGCTCCTATACTGCAAATATGAAAACAAATGTATAATACTTACAATTTTATAATACAGTGCAACTTGAGTGAAACTTGGCTTGTATTATTAATACAAGCAAAGCTCGCAGAATGGATATTAGGAATTTGAATGAAGAAGGTAAGTATAGAGTAAGTAAGGATGAAGAGAAAAAAAAGGTAAATGTGAACGCATCTGTTTTGCAGGCTTCTTTTTTCAGAAACAAATGCAGAGAACTGGGTACATAAAGAGCTTGAATGTATGGCGAAACAGTGAAAGAAGTATACGAGAGCAGAATATTACATTAGGGGGAAATTAAGGGTGTACACAATACTTATGACAAGAGAATTAAATGAAAATAAAATATAAGAGTAAAACATAAGAGGATTGCACTTCAAACGGCCATACAGAGAGAAGAACATACGAAAGCTGCAAACTGTACAACGGCATAAAGAGAAGTAAGTGTAGACGAGATTTGCAGGCGGGATAAAGGAACTCACATCGGCGAAATACCAAATCACTGAAAGAAAATGGCAAGTTGGAGCTATTATTATTATTTTTATACCATATGTTGTTTAGTAAAAATAACGGAATACATCGACTCGATTGCAGAGGAGTCCAATCCCTGAGCAAATATGGAACACCGCACTCTCTCCACCCCTTGAACTTATTTTTAAAAAAATATTAACGTAAATACGACAGAGAAATGAAGACATGAGAAATAGTCATAAAAGACATAACAAAAAAAACATATATCTAAGTACAACAATAGAAATAGAGATGGGAAATTAAATAACACAGAAGACCATGAAGGGCAGAGCGTTGAGATAATAAAGGAATTATTGTGTGGACAGCGATAGGCGGAAGAGTCTGACCGTGGGGCGATGAAATGCGCCATATGTAGTATGAACGTAGGCTCGGCGCAGTAGCCCATCTGCTATGTCCGTAATGCGGCATTAAGACCAAGATAAAGGAAACTATTTAGGATCATGAATTATAACAAGGTTACCGACCTATAAATTGGGTGTATTTCCCATCCATATAGAGCGTGAATATAAAAATAAGAGTCTGTTTTTATTAAAAACTAGTTTCGAACGTTATACATTCATCTTCGGTTGTAAAAACACACAAAAATTAAAAAATAAGCCATTAAACATACAGTTTGGTATTATTAAACATATAAAATTAATTGTAATATAAATTAGTATTATAAAACATTTATGAATTATGAATTTAATAAAGACAAGAAATAAAATACATGTTGCTACTCACCAAGGTTTAAGTAGATTATATCAAACAGAAAATTTTACATTGGTTTGCTCTAAAATAAACCTATACCAACTTTTCTTATGATACCAAACTGTATTTTGAATTGATTATTTTTGAATTTTTGTTTGTTTTTAGAACTGAAGATGAATGTGTAACATTCGAAACTAGTTTTCAATAAAAACAAAATTATAGAAGTGGCCAATAATTTATCAATCCCTAATTTTTCCTTTAGCCTCAGTACGCATATTTGGAGGTTATTGGTGTGAATCAAATGACTAGGCCTCTTGTTCTACCTCTCACTACAAAACCAGTTCCAAATGGTGCATGGTATTATTCATGGCAGCTATAATATGTATTGTAGAAACGCATATCAAGTAACCCACTTCCTTCCATCTTATTTCCTGGATTGCAGCTAGGTCTATATTGTATTTGTCCAGCTCATTTAGGAGCAAACGAAGTGACCCCAGTCGGTATAATGATAAAATATTCCATTTCCCGAATATTAAGCCCTTTTGTCAAATTCCGAGTTGTTTCCTTAAATTCAGTCTGACTTTTTTAATATTTGTGTAAATGGTCTGTATAATGAACGAATAAAAATATATTTGTTATCAACTTTTGGCTTATCTATATGTTGCCAGGAAGCTTGTATTTCACACACAACTTCTTCAGGATGTGCTCCCTGTTGGTAGAATGAGGATCAGTACCTCTGAAACCCCTTAAGTATGATTTCTTCCATTTTTGTGTCTTACATTTTGGAAGGTCGGTGGCTTTTTTTTCCATTCATTCCACACCGTCCTCCACCATTTCATGCCATCCACGGACAACATCCATTTGTTGGAGCAGTTATGCGGAATGAGGAGGAAAAGAGCTAGAAAAATATGCCTCATAGACATCGTTTACTTAGAAAAAACTATTGTCACATTTTTGAGTAACTTTGAATGGCTAGGTAGGTATTGAACTAAAGTACTACATTTTTCATAAGCATTTGAATAAGATCTTACTTTAGATCTGGAAATCACGCCATCAAACCATGGTGAAGTAGGAATACTATCTAATTTATGATGATTTATTGCATTAAAAACCCACTCCAAAATATTTATTGTTTGCCTAAATCATTGAAAAGGAGAGATGATGAGATGGGAAATCGAATTATTAGAAACGATACGATGGATAATGCATATACCCATCAGGATCAACAAGAAATGCTCGATAGTGTATTGGCTGAAATTATATTATCACCCGATACGGCATAGCTGTATCAATTTCTGAATAAATATATACCATACTGTGTTCTAGGGGATGGTCTTGTGCATTATTGCTTTAGTAGAAAGAAATAATATGGAAGAGGACCGACCAGCTCATAAATGTCCGCTTGCAGCCCCTTCTTTCTCACACTGTTCTCCATACTATTCGCATCTACAACGGAGTATAAGGAAAAATATTGCTTTCATCGTTCTTTTCTATACCATTCAATATTATTAAAAGATCCGATATACTAAATTCACCTAATGCAATAACGCCCCAAGGCATTTGTACATACATATTTCAATATAAAATTCCTTCCTAACAATATAAACAAGCTCTACCTCGATATTTGGATCACTTGATATTTTCATTGTAGTTTTTGAAAGCATCCTAAAATCTCCTAATGACTAACGCCCAATCTACATCCTCTCATACCTTTTTCGTACCCCAAGAAAGAATAATCCAATTAAAAATATCTAATTTTCTCAAGTTCAAACTTCTTGATCCTCTCCAATATGGTTTCTGAAACGGCTTCCCCGCGCAATACGGTTTCGTCAAAATCACCAGTGACAAACATACCACAATGGACGTAAAAGAGTTAACTGTAATAATAATCCTTGATTCTCAAAAGCTTTTGATTCCCTAGACCATTTTATCCATTTTACCAAATTAAAATCGCTATCCTTTTCCAACAGCTCAATTAGCTGATTTCATGCTTTCCTTTCCCATCGGATCAAAGAGTTGCCATTCCTTATCAAACCCTGTCAAATGAGTAGTCGAGTGTTCCAGCATTTCCTCTCTTCCCTCTCTTTTTCAATTTATGTATCAATGATCTTTTTAGTTCAATCCATCACAGTTTCTACCACCTATACGCCGAAGACTTTCAAATTTATTTATTCTTTCCTCTTTCTGTGTTAATACCAACGTTTGCCAATACCCAGGAAGTCCTAGATAGGATTAGTGCTTGGGCAAACCTGAATTAAACACTATGAAAATTCAGGCCATTGTTATAGCTTCCAATTCCCTCCTCAGATCCAACACCACCTTTTCTACTTTAATCCTAAATAATCACTCCATTCCAATTAACTCCTGTGTTAAGAACTTAGTTATCACTATATACCAAACACTGTCCTGGAAACCCCATATCGCCCGAATTTCCCGATGATCAATAAGTAAGTACCCTTAAGCTATTCCATTTTTTACATTAATGTAAATACTGATTGATTGTTACTAATATATTTTTTTCATTTTATCCACTATACCAGTACTTTATTCACTCAATTCTTATTTCTTAGTTCTATTTAATAATATTCGACGCTCCAACCACCAGCTAAACAGATTAGTTTGCCTGGTACGCGAGGTACCACTCAAATCAGACTAGGCCGATAAAAAGTGTAGTCTGCGCTAGGCCAGATATAAAAGTTATTCATTCATTCACCCTGCCAAATAAATATCAGGCGCAGTTCTCTAACATTTGGCCTCACCTTTATGACGAGCGGGCTTCGCCTATCTTTTCTTAAGGGGATTGACTATGAAAATTCATGATTAATTATTAATTACTTATTTATTCCTGATTTATTATTTGTTTATAAGTAATTTCGATTTGTGAGTGGCCAGAAAATATGAATCAAAAAGTTAGATAATATATTGTAAATAGTATGGAATGAGCTTTATATGTTTTTTTTTATTTATTGTTCTGTTTTCCGTCAATATTAGTGCTAACTTCTTCCTGAGTCCACGATTGAAGTGAGCCAGTTGATAAAAATAGGATAGAAAAAGTATACTTAGTCTGTGCAATTAATATCAAGGAGTAATATGTCCAAGAATAAAATTAATTTCAAATCTGTTTCGAAAGGACAAGCCAAAAAAAAAACAAGCTGCTTTTGAAAAGTGTAGATATTGGAAAAAATATATTTATCGGTATAATATCGATAACTGAATTGAAAAGTTGAAAACAATTTTTAGTGTCTCCTTCTTCTTTTATTGTTTTGTTTTTATTATTTTAGGTCTTGGAGGCAATATCTCCAAAGCCACCACAGCGCCCTCGAAAATATATAGACAAGTTGAAGGTCCGGAGGATGTTGGTGAGTAAGACGTTAATATTCAATATTTAAGACTGATATGTTTAGTAAATCACTTATGGTAATTATGCCTTAGTTAATACTCCAAAACACAATTTTCCTTAAAGCTTCATCCTTTTAACGAAATATTTAGCGTATTCATTAATTTCTGGAATTCATGTCATATTTGTCTATCTAATTTATGTGATATGCATTTGTTTTAATAATGAAGGCGTCGTTTTTATGGCCAATATTGAGATATAGGTAATAAAAGCCGATACAATATTTTGGAATGAAATACTCTCCATAACCTCTCTCAATGCATTTCTGAATAATAAAAAACTTGAATAACGTTAGTATCTTCTAACGTAAACGTTACAAATCTTAATGGATAGCTCAACGAAACGAAGAAAGCTTTTGATACGACACACATAACTTTTTCAATTCATTTTGTAATCTACCGAACCTCGTATGAATCCAAGACCCTAGAGGAACAACCACGTTTTGGAAAATGTAGAAATTCTTCAGAAAACATATTTTCTTCGCCATATTTTCTTAAGAAAAAAAAAAAAGAAGTGAAGAATGTTCGTGATCTGAAGCTCTATATTCTTTTAAAGATCAAAAACACTGTATACTGTCCTAATGTTAAGTCGAATGAAGCATTGAAAATATACGATTCGAAAAAAAATATTATTTTATGACAAATTGACCCTTTTTTTTATTTTTTTATTGGGATTTAACGTCCTTTCAAGGACGTGTTATCCTATTCTAAGCAGAGTGGGAAGGTCGAGATTCATTACGTGGATCCAACACGAAATAAATTTCAACCCGCCCAGGCCGGATTAGAACCGGAACCAAATCAGCCTTGAGGTTGCTAAGGTGAGACCTTAACACTCTAAGCCACCACGGCCTCCCTATCATCTTATCATATTGACCTTTAACAATATCATAATTTCACAGACTAGATGTAAAGTTCTCGGTTATAATATATTTACAGAAGTTAGGCATTGGTCGGATGAGAAATTATTGGTCTTAGAGCAAATAAAGTAAGACCACTTCAGAAACACATTGATAAAAAACAAGCTTTGCTGTGTTTCACCAACCATATATTATATATAAATAAGAGAATTAGAAGGAAGATGTTTCGAGACACCTATATTTTCGATAGTATTGCTTTTGGGAGTGGAATGTGCTATGACCACGCAAACCAGCTGGTGGAGGTAAGATGGCCAAAAATACTCCTTAACTATGCTCCCATAGACTCTAGATTAAGGGAAAGACTGAGGGTAAGATGGGTAGACCAAGTAGAGAAGAGCATGATGGGAAGAGGTCCGACTAAGAAACTTTAAAAGAGCAGTTTCGAAATTACGGGATCTGCGTCATGCACGGCGTCTTCGAGAAAACTCAATGCCACGGGTAGCCATACTCTCAACTGACCAGTTTTGTTTTTTCATGAAAAAAATAAAATATAAAACATTTAAATTTTTATTTATAACTATCCTAAAACCTGTTTTTAACAAAATTAAATCATTTTAAACGAGAGTTGATTTTGTAAAGGAAAATTTATATTATTACCAAAGCCTATCAGAACAGATTGATAAAGAAATATTTTCAGTACACCTAATTCAAATATTTTCTAGAATATCCACATAGCCTTCTTAGCTTAGAATTATAAGAAGCTAAGCTGTAAGTTGTTATTATTAAATTTATACTTATACATCTTGATTTAATAATTTCGATGGGTGTAAATAGGAGAATAAAGAGCAGGAAACTGAATGATGCTTAGCAATGCCTTAGCAATCGTTGTAAATTGGCTAGTGTAAGGAAGGCTTGTCCTCTTTGCACTTTGTGCACCACTGTTATGACATTGTGCCAACTCATACTTCGCCAATTCAAGTTTCGTTATAGTTAATATAAGCATATATATATTTAAAAAAGATCGTTCAAACATCAGTCAATAACGCCACCGCTGGTAAATTCAAATCAAATTTTGAATAAATTTAAACTTTAGTGGACAAATTAACAGCCTGGGGAGAATTCCGCAAAACGTCAGTTCTCTGGCACAATTTCTAATGACAAAACATATGGAAATGCGAAATTCCTCCACCATGTAAACCAAATAGATAATTTTTCACAGTTTTTGCCTGGATTTTCCACTCACAAGAGCCACAGCTAATTGTAGCTCCAATTGCCCGACTTTCACAACACTTCCTTCAAAAACGAATTTACGGGCAGGCCTACTACAAAGGATTCATCGAGGTGACCAGTCCTTGGCTCCACTGACGTGAATCAACTCGCGCTTGATTTGAACTTCTTATAACGATTCAAGCGATTCGACGGAATTTTGCATTCCCGTGCAATCTAGTGGAATTTTCGGCAACTTGCCATAAGTGTCGCAATATAATTAAAATATATAGACATAACCATCAAACTTTTAAAATTACCGTTTTAATGAACCATTACCCATTACTTTTGGATTAAACGCAAATTAAAATTGATGACACTGTGATTTTCTAGGTCGTGGAAACGAAACTCTAAACTTTGTGAACGATTTCGTGAACGATAGAGAAACTTTTAATAATTTAAAGTTTACAAAACCGACAGCAAAAGGCAACATTATCTCCTTACTGCACGGACCGTATTTAAAACCTGAGGGCGTCGGTGAGTAAGATTTAACTGTTCAATGTTAGCTTTTATTACTTTTTTATTTATTGAAATACAATTTCTATACAATCTCCATATCCTTACTTAAATTATAGTTAGAATTTAAAAATACTTTAAATCCCTATATATTCATGCACATTTATTTGGTATATTTCATAAAGCCGTTGAAAAGAACAAAAATCGAACTCATGGCAATTATTCGGAAGCTTTGGAGGTGCCCGAAACAAGAAATAAAACTCTCAAAGGAGAGTACAATAAGTTAATCAACAATTCGAGAATTACCTCTCTGCTTAGTTCAATTAATAAAACCATTTACGACTACCTACGGTGTCATAATGGAACTGATATCAATGAATCAAGAAACTTCATAAAGAGTTTCACCTTACAACTGCTTGACTATTATAAAGGTGAATATAAATCTAATGTTTTTAACATAATTAATTCTTTGAGATCAAATTACTGAGAGTAAAAATATCAGTTGAGTGAAATATCTAAAACTGCTCTAACAATTACATCTTTTACGAATTTATTTATTTACATAATAAATTATTCCATTCCTAGATTCATTTATTTTTAATTATACGGTTTTTATAAGAGTATAGAAAAACGATAGCCAATGAAATGGGAAGGTCTACAGAAAAGTCTATAAGAGAATGTCATATGTCTTTGTAAGAATTCTGTAGCATATCGTGTTATCAATGATATATAGTTGTTTACATTCCTTTGGTCAAAATTGACTTGTTATATTATCATTATTTACTAATGTTCTCAGTGAGCTGGTTAGGATTAGATAACATCTGAGCCACAAATCGATCCTGGTTGATAACAATAGGCTAGGCGTATCTTCTTATTTGATTTGGATCAGGCCTAGGTTCGCGTTTATATAAATTGACAGTGTAAGAATACTTAAGTCAGTGAATGCGTAAAATTGGTTGGTTAGGTCATCACTAAGTCCAGTCATTGTTAGTTGCCTCCAGTAAGCTGACGGTCTCACATACTGCGGGGAGGTGGATTAACTACCTGGGGAATCCCGCGACGTAAGCAGGCGTGCGTTGCTAGCACCATATACAAAAACACCTTAAAAAAGCTTGGTGCTGTACAAAATGTGAAATGGCTAAAAAAACAGTTCCAGTCAGTGATAGGCTTGCCAGTCCAGTACATACCGCTCCATTAGTGACTAGTGACAGTGCTGACAGATTGAGAATATTATTAGAGGGACTAACCAGTGAGGTACGTGAGGTGAAATCTGCATTTACCGCCGAGCTCAAATCCGTTAAAGAAGCTGTAGAAAAACAGGAAACGATATCCTTCGATAATGCTAAGGTTCTACAAGCAATTGAAGGAAGAATGGTAGCGAAATTTTTTGAGCAGATAGTTCAAGAAAATAGGTTGCTAAAGTCCCGCATTATAGAGGTAAAATTAAATCACGCCCAGCAGGATCTTCGCTCGAAGTCAATTGAAATTCGTGAGATTCCTGTGAGAGCTGGCGAGACTGCCGCAGGTCTGGTTACGAATATTGGTGCTAGCCTCGGACTGAGGCTGGTCCCTGAAGACCTGGACATTGTAGAGAGGCAGAGACCACGCAGAGATGATCCAAGGCCCCCTGTCATCGTCGCAAAATTTGTCCGCCAGTCGATTAGGGACGAGATGGTGGGATTGAGAAGAGTTAAAAGGGACCTTACAACCCGACACATCGGCTGAGAAGAAAATGATGCCCACTCAATCTACATCAGCGAAGACATGAGCCCGATGAACAGAAAACTTTATTATCTTGCCAGGCAGAAAAGGAAAGAAGGGAAAATAAAGTACGCATGGTTCGGAGGTGGAAGGGTGCGTTGTCGAAGAGATGATGGTCAGCCCGTCATCATCATTAACTCGCATAATGACCTGGAGGTCTTTGGATGACACATTCCATCGCATTGCCCTGGCTTCTCCTCTGGCGACGGTATCTGCTTCTTCCTGTTATCAACTATTATAACTATATTAGAGAGCTGTGTTTCTTGGCAAATATATTTTTTCCATATTTTTTTTTTTTTTTTTACTTCAACAGGAGCATGTTTTTTATTTTCTCATACATTTCTTTATTATATATCTCTTTGTTTAATTGTTACGTTCATTGTTCACTTTTTTCAGATTTTATTCTACAGATCGTCGTAATTATTAGGATCTATCCGCCAAATACTGTATACAGTCTTATTTCCCATACTAACTAGTGTCCTAACCTCCTGTCACGTTAACTCCCAATCCTTACCAGCTCATTATGATGAATTCCTGCAGTATTTTACCCATAACTTTTACCATACCATTGCAGTCTCCGAGACATGGCTAAAGCCCTACATTCCTTCCTCTTCTGTTTCCCTACCTAATTATTCCTTTATCCGCCATGACCGGATGGGCCGGACTGGTGGAGGTGTCGGTCTTTATGTTCATAACAGCCTGAAATTCCGAATCCTAGATACCTCGTCCCCATCCGATCATCCTCACATTGAATTCCTTGTCGTTGAAATTTCCTCCAATGCACATCCTCTCCTACACACTGTGGTGTATCGCCCTCCTCTGGTTCCTTTCGACTCATCTTTTGAATCAACTCTCTAGAGTTATGTTCCTCTCTACAACAATATAATAATTTCCGGTGATTTTAATACCAATTTCCTATCTGATTCCAACGACAGACTCTACCTTGAAAATCTCTTTTTCTCCCTCCATCTCTTCATCGTCCCATTTTCTCCTACCCATCACACTTGCCGGTCCGACACCTGGTTGGATCTTCATGTCATCGATTCAGAACGTAATCTCCTTTCCTTTTCTCAACTACCTGTCCCGTTTCTGTCCTCTCACGACTTAATCCAAATATCCTACAATATCGAAACTCCTATGATCCTCCCTAAAACCATAACTTTCCGTAACTTAGACGCTCTCACACCATGAGTTAATAGCATATAACTATAGAAACCAACTATAAAAATATAACTAGGAAAAATTAATTAATAAAGTCCAAGCCTATTATTCATATGAATTTTCATATGAAGTTCATGAATCTTTCAAGTGACATAACTTTTTTAATACAGGTAATCTAGATCTACATAAAATCCCTGTTTTGAAATATAGTAAAGGTGCTAACTTTACTACTCCTGGTATGAAAGAAGACAATTTTAAAGATTGTGTCGAAGATAATGATGCCGTCAGCTACAGTCTCTACTATAATCCACAAACTTTGACCAATTATTACAAAGGTAATATTTTAATCACAAATAATTATATTTGGGATCCTGGTTTTATAGTTATATAGTTTGATCACTATTTCTTTTAATAATGTTCTTAATTATTTAATTTATAAGCCCTTAAAAAAAAAATGATAATGTCATAACATATCATTTAAAAATGTATTTATTTTAGATGCCCCTAAAGAAAAATTAGCATCAAGCATTAATCTCAAACCAGGAGGAAAAATTTTAAATATTGCGCAAAAAGTCGAAAATCTACTAAAGGCTCTAAGCACACTTGATGATGCTGGTAAGTCTAATGAAGAAAATAGTAGTAATTTACATCAGAAAAGTATATAAAACATTTTTTAGTTCATTTTTTTCAGTATTTTTTAAATGTAATTAAGGTGCTCTTTTAAAATATGATTATGTCATCGTGTGATAGATGCTTTCTTCACAGCATGGTTGTGCTCTCTTGATGCAGAACAAGTCAAAGCCTCGGTTCCTGCATCCTTAGCAGTTTTACCCGTTCATTCCTCTTTTCATAGTGTTCTAGTGTTCTTCAAGATATTGTCCTGTCTCTTTCTGCACGGTTTCCCAACTCCTTCCTTCCCAGCTCCCATTTTTTTTAACGCTTTATCATACGGCAATGAAACGTATCTGTTTCCAGATCTTTAGCCGCATTCACTTCTTCAAATGGACAATCCGCTCATGATATGATTCAAAAAGCTAGTTGATGAGTGATCGGTGATTCGGGAAAAAATCGCGGTAGCTCTCTTTTAAGTGAATCTTGACCTCTAGCTTATGGGCTATATTTTTTATAGTCAGAGCCGACACTTTTTAGAGATTCGTGGGGAAAAAAAAGAACCAAGAATACTAGTTCTTTGCAGTTACATGACCGTGGACAGAGCGGATTCGTCCATCTGTAATCACTGCCCTACAAGAACAGTTTTAAAACTGAGGGATGAAAATAAATACCAACGAATCCCTTCCTCATAAATCCATTAATCCTGCCTCAGCGTAACCTTCAACAATGAAGTTCGACTAGAAATGAATCCTGATGCAGAAACGAAAAGAAAGTGTACGTCAATCCAACTACGTAAACATTCACCGTTTGTATTGTAAACGTTGACATACCTGTAAACATACAATTTATTACTAAATGCTCAAAGATATAATTAAAATCGGTTTCCACGGTCATAAGGATCCAAGAAGATTAACTTAACGCTCGGAATCCAATCCCTACAATCAAAACCCGTCTCCATTACTGTATACTATCTCAAAAATAAACTTATCCATGAATATTTTAATATCCCATTCTGGGCACAAAATTAATGCTCATTCATTCTATAAAAAATATATCCCCACTTTCATTCACAGCTCTTCTTCCTAATATAATTTTTTATTATCCTCTAAGACTTCTTAAATAAAGATATCCCCAGAATTTTCTAATGTAGAATTGCTAATAAGCAAATTAATATAAGCGTATTTGTATTGAAACACTAATTGATATTTAAGATCACCTGATTGGATCGGAAAAAAACAATATTATGAATATTTTATTCCATATTTGATCATCTTCTTCAACTAAAATATATCTATTTCATTTTAAATTACGCATATTAATGAAAATGTAAATATTTTAGGGCTAAATAGTTTCCAGAACAATACAAAAAACGAAACAGCACTAAGCAATGTAATACATCAAATACAAAATGATGCAATAGAATTAAAGAGAGTGTTGTTTTCACCAAAGTCAGAACAAAGAATGGATAGTAAGTATTAAAATGACTATCTTTATTGTATAATAATTATATTTATATAATTTAAACCAGCCAAGCAATGTAGCAGCCGGGAGGGTTTTGAACAAAAAAATATTATAAAACACCCAGTAACAGCTAAAACTGATATAATATTGGCGAAATTGATATGTATACACGCTGAATCTTGTTTCAGTCCCTTATTCGATGAAAATTCTGAAGAGTAATGGATACGAACTTAGCATTTTATATTTTTTATGGTAATTTTAACTAGTCAAATTAGCCTCAAAAGTATTCCGAATACCCTCTCCCCCCATCAACCACTATATCAACTTAAGCAATGATTCTTCCGATGTCGTATATAATATCTTATTATATTTTAATCAGTCCAATACCGGTCTAGCGAATCTCTTGAAAAGCGACCAGATCAATTTCGTACTTGTCCATTCCATTGAGGAAAACTTGAAGCTCGCCTAAATGCATTTAAAACATCCCAAATGACAGTTTGGCAGTTATATTTCATGTCTGTGAGGTCTCGTAGTAAGGTAATATAAGCAAAAAAAGGCCTCTAACTAACACATTGTCCAAAGTCAATGCGTTAGTTAGGAGCGGAGGAGCTGCTTCCTAAGCCAACTTATCAAACCCGAGTCGGCCGAATGGCGTTTCCCGCCAAAGTCGATTCATGTCTACATCTTCACTTCCTCAAATCACTGCGGGGACTGGTCTTTGAGTGATTCCACGACTGTGCAGAGAAGGAGACTCTACTTAGTGTAATACGTGAGAGACTATGCGGATTTCCTTATACAACTGACAGCCCTTGCATAAAATTTTTTAATTATCTGAAGAAAACTTTGATAGAAGCTCTTTTTAATTCTTTTAGTATTGACATTAAAAAGTGCAGTCGGATCGTACTATCTGGAAAAATTGCGGTCAAAAAATATTTCACGGCCTCGCATCTCAGTCAGTACCTATCCTGAATATTCAAAAATATTACGTACAATCTTTTGGAAATATGACGTTCTTTAAAATTGGTAATGACGCATTTTTACCTTAAATGCACTAGAAGAGAGTTATTTTGAAAGAACTGAAAAATGCTTTTGCTTAGCAGATTTTCAAGATGGCAAACAACACACAAGAAAGTGGAGGCCGAACACTTGAATTATTTGCTCTTGGATTTTTGTATGAAAACTTGGATTTTTTTGAAAGGCAGAAATACATACAACATGCCTGAAAATTAAAAGTACTTCATTTTTTGCAAACCAAACTAAGCTAAAATGCCAATTGCCGGATGACGTAAGATTGCCAATTTTGAGAGGTGTACTTGACCGAATTTAAATTTGTTTGTGGTCAATGGACTTTTTGTTACGAGTTTTTCTCTTAGATAATTAATTTCCAAGCTGCAGGCTCATATATGGTACTCACTCTCAGTTTTTGACCAAATCATGGTTTTTGACCACGCCTGTTAAGCAAATCATTATGTTGTGGTGTTCATAAGGTTCAGAATTCGATGTTTTTCTATTTATTATGCTATAGCTTTTTCGATTAGATGCATCGTTGAAGGAATTATAGGTGAACAAACAAAAATGGACCTAAAATTTCGTTTTTTTTTTGTCCTCCATTTTATCAGATAGCATGATTCGACTGGCATAATCTTATATTTTTAAATTTCAAAAATCACTAGATGGATTCAAGAAATTTCTATTAAAGCTTTCTTCAGATAATGACCATTTTTTGAACGGGCTCTGGTTCTAATAGCAGTGTATATAGTATATATGTATATTTTTTTTTTTTTTCTGTTGGCACTGTAGACCGTGGAGATTTTTGGCCGCGCGATGCGGTATTCATACATAGTAGGCCACAACGCGATTCTCAATTTAGATGCACGGGGTAGGGTAATCACTCCTACGCACGTCCTTTTTGTTAGTTGCCTCCAAGTAGG
>OX411307.1:28005643-28108798 GCA_948150685.1 Rhaphigaster nebulosa | reverse complement strand
ACGTTTGCATGATAGTATTGAAGCATCACTCTAATTAGGGATTGATAAATTATTTGCCACTTCTATAATTTTGTTTTTATTGAAAACTAGTTTCAAATGTTATACATTCATCCTCAGTTTTAAAAATTCAAAAATAAGCAATTTAAAATACAGCTTGGTTATATTACACATATTAAATTAAATGTAATATAAATTAGCATTATAAAAAATTTATGAATTATGAATTTAATTAAGACAAGGGATCAAATACATGTGGTACTCACCAGGGTTTAAGTAAATTTATCAAACAGAAATGGTTACATTGGTTTGTTCTCGCACTGAACTAGTAGTAATGGAAATGACTGTAATGTAAGATAGATGAGGTGTTTGCTTGAAAATGGTACAATTTAGGAGAAAGGATCGGAGTTTTCCCAGTAATTCCGGTGAGTAATTGGTTTTTCTGTTATAGTTGGGAATAAATTTAAGATTGGACTATTGGAGATATTTATTTGGTCATTTAAGCAAAAATCTGGATTGGATTTGAAGGATTTTATTATTTCAAATGCTTCATATATATTTAATTTGAGGCTGTTTTCAACGTGATGTATTACTTTAACTTCTGAGTCTTTGATTAATTTTTGTTTTTTTTTCATTTAAATTAATAGCAAAGTTGGAATTCTTTGTCTTATTATTATATGCACGTATATGTTCCTTTAATTTCTGATTTAGCGATCTTCCAGTTTTCCCGTGTATTTGGATGCACAATCATTACAATTTATTTCATATACTCCACTTTTTTGGAAAGGGTCTATTTTGTCTTTAGGAGAAGAGAAATATGAGGATAGGGTTTTTCTATTTTAAATGCAGGGTTTAATCCTAGTTTATTTCAATTCAGTTCCTTGGTGGATATAGGGCCGTAATATGGAATCAAAACATATTGTTTCGGAATGGGCCTGTCTTCAGGGGTTGTTGAATAGATGTCATTAATTGTCTTTTTTTGTAGTTTTTTTTTTTTAAATGTGATGAATAGTGGTTTTATTGTACCCATTATTTTTTACTATGGAATATATTATTTCAATTTCTGTATTATAATTCTTTTCATTTAATGGTACTTTCAAGAGACGGTAAATCATGCTATTAAAGGCTGCGAGTTTATATGCTATCGGTCTCCTAGCTTCATTGTTTATAACGACATCCGTGTGGGTGGTTTTCCGGTTCGGTGGTTTGTTTTTTATTGAGATTCCTAAACCTAAAAAGTTTATAGTAGTTTTTTTTCCAGTTCTACTGTGAATCTCGTTTATTTTCTTTAAGAAATTATTTATTTGTCTTGTCGACCCAGACCATAGGCATCTATATACCGATACCAGTGTAAGGAGTGATGAGTATGGCACGTGACATCGAAGATGGTGGGGGCTGATACTTGAGAGTGGGGAGAGCGAGTGAGTGGGGGGGGAGGGCTAAGAGGGCCTATTTGAGACTGACGGCCGGTGACTGTGGTGAGTTGACTGTGGTGGTCCAACTGTTACTCCTCTCCTAGCTCTCCTACCTTCTCTATCGTTGCTGGACTGTTAAGAGATATTAATAGTGTGTTTGGAACATTCTGTAAACTGTGTGTTAATTATAAATAGTCATTGTAAATATAGGTATCTCTTTACAGAAGAGTATTGTCTATGTGTATTGGAAATAATTCTACATGTATCTCGTTACACCAATTATAAATAGTCATTGTAAATATAGGTATCTCTTTACAGAAGAGTGTAGTTTGTGTGTATTGGCAATAATCCTCTATGTATCTCGTTACACTGGTGTCAGGTGTGGGGTCAGTAGTAAATTCTACTGATAAGCGCTGAGGCCGGCTGGTCGAGTAGTGGGGGGCGCGCTCCTAGTGCCCAGGGATTAAAAAGGCGCTCGGTCTATAACTTGCGAACCGCGCATGGTTCGGCGTTTTTAGCATTTTTTGTCATTAACGATATAGTTGCTTATATTTGTTATGGATGATTAATCATTATTTATAATTGATAATTTTTGAGACGGAAAATTAGAAAAAGAAAAAAAAAATCATTATTATATCATTGTTTCGTTATTTTTGAACTAAACATTCATTTTTGTCTGTTATTAAAGACAAATAAAGTTGTCCAGAAAATTAAAAATAAAATAAGTAAAAGTTTTGTAGTTCGTGATGCCTACAGAAAAGGGAAAGGGTACCGCAAGTGAAGACGTGGTGGCACGTTTGCGGGCCGAGTTAGAGCTGACGCGCAATGAGCTGGAGGAAACAAAGAGATCCGGCCAGCGAACGGTGGTTTATTCAGGGCCCAGGGAGGAGCCAACCACTAAAATTAAGCGGGATCTAAGTGTACAGAATATGATCCGGCCCTGGGGAGGTAGTGAAAGTGAGGTTCCCTTAGAGGAATTTCTGACTGACCTGGAGGCAGTAGCGCATTGCGGGGGGTGGTCACAAGAGGACCTAAAACTTGTATGCCGCCTCAAATTAATAGGGCAAGCTGCAGCTTGTGTTTCAGCTCGACCGGAGCTAAGGGACCCGGCAGTACCTTTCCAACAGTACAAGATCGTTCTGAGGGATCGTTTTCGAGAATTATCGACACCTGCTCAGAGACTGTTAGATTTAAATTCGGTCGTGCAACGAACCGGGGAGGGTATACTGGATTATGCGGACAGGTGCCGAAGATTGGGAGAACGAACGATGGTCCGGGGGAGGACTGACGAGCCCGTGGCCTGGGACCGCAATCAGGTGGATAGTCTAGTTCTTGCTGCTTTCATCAAGGGTCTAAAGGGCGAAGCTGCTGCCCAACTTCATTATAGCCCTCCAAAAACCTTCCAGGAAGCTGTGGATAGAGCTGCTCGTGTAGAACAGTACCATAGCAAGCAAGAGAGGGGAGAGGTGCGCAATGTGGAATCGGACGAAAAACAGGTAGTCGAGGCGGTAGTTTCAAATGTCCGAAATAGAACTGCGCGAGAAAGATGTTTTCGCTGCGACCAAATAGGGCATTTTGCCAAAGAATGCCCTCGGAGACAGGAGGGAAATACCAGATCGGGGATTGATAAAGGAAAGTCGGAAGGCTGGAATCGAACATCGACCGTGACTTCGAACAGGAATTTCTGTTTCGTTTGTGGCGATCCCAACCATTTCGCACGGGATTCCAACCGAGCAAAGGAGGCAAAGATTATTAGGTCTGTTTGGGTTGATGGTCGGCAAAATTCAGGGGAGTCCCCAAAAGAAGAGAGCTCGGGGTTCGCCCCATCTCCGAGCAGCCAATAAAAAGTGGGGCCAGCTACTATGTTCCCAACATTTCAGTATCAAATAAGCTCCGGGGTATAATTGTAACACTCGAGTTAGCTGGACATAAACGCGAACTCCTCGTTGACATTTTGAACTCGGAGATTTCCATTTTGAAAGAACCGATACCGGGGGTCCAAATTATGAGGTCTAATGTTTCGGCCACTGGAGTTACAGGAGCGTCCGTTCCTATTGAAGGCGAGCAAGCAGTAAGAGGTCGGATCGGAAAAGTACCTTTTACGCATCGCTTTACCATTGCTTCGGTGACAACGAGGGCAGATGGGCTGCTTGGTTGGGATCTGATGTCTAAGCTCACGATGGTAATAGATGCAGGGCAATGTCGGGTGACAGCTCAGAATAATCAAGCAGTAGAAATAACTGATTGCTTAAAGGGTTACCACCGCCCATCCCGAGAGGCGGCTAATATGAATAAGGAAGACTCACTGGAGTCACCGATGGTTCAGAGGCCACAGAGCGAATTAGTTGTAGAGGTTAAGGCAGCCGGTCGCTCCTACATTCCAGCTTACTGCGAAAGTCTTGTTGCAGGGCGGCTCAAGCAAAAGATGGAAGGGAATATCCTGGTCGAACCAGCGGCCTTGCCAAAACCTGGAGTTAGAGTGGCCCGTAGCGTTCACAGACCCACTAGCCGGAGAGTGTGGGTGCAATTGGTAAATCTAACCGCAGAGAAAGTATTGGTTCAAAAGGGGCAGTGTCTGGGGTATGCCGTAGAGGTGTCTACGAGTAACGTGGAAGAGTCCAACCATGATCGAACAGTGGGTGCGCTTACGGAAGGTATATTGGCCGAGGAAATAGCAGACCAATGCTGGGGCAGGTTGTCTCACCTTTCTGAACTGGATCGCTCGAGAGTCATGGAAGTACTGATGAACCATATTCAGGTGTTCGAGGAGCCTGGTCGGCAGGGTAGCAATTTAGATGTTCGACACCGAATAGTGACTTCGGAAGAGAGTCCTATTGTGAAGAGACCGTATCGTGTCCCTATTCATCAAAGACCGATAGTTGCTGATCACATCAAGAGAATGCTCAAAAATGATTTGATTGAGCCGTCGTGTAGTCCATGGTCAGCACCTGTAGTCCTTGTCCCGAAAAAGACTAAAGACGGCTCTGCGCAATACCGATTCTGTACCGATTTCAGAGGATTAAATAAAGTTACCAAAACGGATGCTTATCCTCTCCCCCAGATAGTGGAGACGTTGGAAACACTTGGGCGAAGTCGCTACTTTAGTACGGTAGACTTAGCAAGTGGGTACCATCAGGTACCAATTCGGCCAGAAGATAGAGAGAAAACCGCGTTTACAACAGTGGGGGGACACTATCAATATAAAAAGATGGCTTTTGGCCTGGTGAATGCCCCAGCAACGTTTCAACGGTTAATGGACGAACTACTGGCTGGTATAAAGGGCGAGGAATGCCTAGTTTATCTTGATGACGTAATAGTTTTTTCAGCCACTATAGAAGAGCATTGTCGTCGTTTGGATAGAGTGCTCGAGCGAATGCATAGAGCCAATCTGAAGGTCAGACTTGACAAATGCAGTTTTGTATGCACAGAGGTACGCTATCTGGGGCATATTGTGACCCCTGAGGGGGTACGACCTGAACCGGAGAAATTAGGGGCTGTGCGAGATTAGCCTTGTCCCACGAACGTGCGGGAAGTGAAAGGGTTTTTGGGATTAGCGGGTTATTACCGCAGGTTCATTAGGAATTTCGCAGATAAGTCTAAGCCTCTAACTCAACTGTTGAAGAAAGGAGCAACCTTTGTGTGGGGGAAGGAACAGCAATCTGCATTTGAACTTTTACGCGGTGCCCTATGCTCCGATTCGGTTCTTATATATCCGGACTTTAATGATCCTTTTATACTGGCGACAGATGCGTCAGGGGTGGCACTGGGAGCGGTACTATCGCAGGTGAGGGACGGGCAGGAGCGACCCGTTGCATATGCTAGTAGGCAGCTGCAGTCGGCCGAGCAGAAATACTCCGCAACGGAAAGAGAGCTATTAGCTGTAGTTTGGGCTGTCTCGCATTACCGGTGCTACCTATGGGGTCGAAGGTTTATTTTAATTACAGACCACGCGGCGCTTAAGTGGATGTTACACCATAAAAATCCTTCATCCAGGATTACCCGCTGGGATTTCCAACTCAGCGAGTATGATTACGAGGTCATCCATCGACCCGGTAAGAAACACATTAATGCGGACGCTCTTAGTCGAGCAGTGAGGTCCGTCGAATGCTCTCCTAGAGAAGAAGAAATCGTTAAAGAACAGGGACGGGACCGCAGGTGTCAGGAATTTTGCGCTGCTAATACCGAGCATGTCCAACGAGCAAGTAATAGAGTCTGGTACTGGACGGCCGGCGAAAATAGTCAAAATAAGTGGAAGGTGATTGTGCCGGTTAACCTTCGAAGGAAAATCATGGGGTTACATCACGAGACTCCATGGTCGGGACATCCG
This sequence comes from Rhaphigaster nebulosa, assembly GCA_948150685.1. NCBI lineage: Eukaryota > Metazoa > Arthropoda > Insecta > Hemiptera > Pentatomidae > Rhaphigaster > Rhaphigaster nebulosa. The sequence goes on along the minus strand of OX411307.1, from coordinate 28,103,059 downwards.
GGCGCGAAGAGAACAATCGCACGCATAAAACGGTGGTTTTATTGGCCAGGGTTGACTTCGGACGTGGATCGATACGTAAGGTGAAGAGCTGCGTAAGGTGTAACCAACGGAAATCACCAAGCAATATAAAGGCGCCATTGGGGAAACCGTTTGAGCCCAGATATCCGTTCCAGCAGGTAGCCCTCGACGTGGTTGGACCTTTGCATACTAGTAGGAATGGTTTTCGCTATCTACTGACCTTCATCGATTGTTTTAGCCTGTATGCCGAAGCCATACCTATGATCGGACAGACTGCGGCATGGCACTCCCCGTCGCTTATTGACGGATCAAGGGCGAAATTTTTGCTCGGATTTGTTTAAAACCGCGTGCAAGCAATTAGGAATCAAGAAAATACAGACAACTGCCTATCATCCAGAAAGCAATGGAATAATTGAACGGTTTCATAGAACCATCGTAGATTCCATTTCCCATTTTGTCAGACGTGATGGGAAAGATTGGGATGAATGGATCCCTTATGCTCTGATGGCTTACAACAGCACCCCACATGCGTCTACAGGATATACCCCGCATTTTCTCGTGCATGGCCGAGAAATGGAACTGCCATTCGATTGCTCAGTAGAGCTTGAGGACCTACCAGAGGGAGTAGAGGAATATTTATGGGAACTCCAGGAAAAACTGACTGAGGCGTTTCACGCATCCTGGCAGGCGGATCATAAGGCTCGCAAGGAACGAAATCGAGGTTTTGATCGAGGGAAGCGATTAAGAGAATTTCAGGTCGGGCAGCGGGTATATTTACTTGAGCCCGCGGTTCCTAAGGGACATGCAAAAAAATTTCGTAGGCCATGGACAGGTCCGCATACAGTTGTTGCCCAGATGTCACCGTGGGACTATAAGATTTCGCTGGCTAGGGGAGGTTATTGCGTCGTGCACATCAACCGCCTCAAAAACGCTTATGACGGGGAGCTGCAGCCGAACTCATCGAATTCGAAATCCAGTGGGTTTAATTCGCCCCGGGTTGAAACGGAACAATATATAAATCGGATTTCTAGTAGCGAGAATGATTCCAACAGTGAGGTTGTTGCTGAGTCGAGTCGAGGATCTTCCTCGGTGCCTACTGAGAGGGGTAATTCGGACGGTTCGGATACCGACGGAGAGGAAATAATGAATGAAACGGTGAGTACACGAGTAAGCCAGGATGAAACCACGACTTATTCTCCACGAATGTCATACCAGGATCCTTCCTGGCGCCCTGAATTCGAAGAGCAAAATGTGTCGCGGTCACCCTATCTCTTGCGTAGGAGGGTTACAAAATAGGACACCAAATATCGTCGTATCCCATTTCGGAGCGTCGATACCCGGCCTCACCGCCACCATAGAATCTGGCCACCAGGTGCTAAAGATAGGATTATTGCTACAAGAAGATATTAGCATTACCTATATTATATGTTTTGTTCTAGTATAAGAAGAAGTTTTTAATTTAGTTCAATATATTTTGTATAAGTAAGTAGTTGCTAGTGTATAATTTAGAGTGGTTAAGTGAGAGCATGAATGCTTTAGAGAAGAGGTGGATTTTCCGAAAGGAAGAGCTTGAAGAGAAACGCATAAAGAGAAATGCCGGCAGCACGAGAAGATGAAAGGGGATTTGGAAGAAACTCGCTAAGACCTCCAGCTGGCGATGGCTGCCCTAGAAGAGCGAGACAGGCTCATTCAAGAGCAAGGTCTAGTGATCGTGGGAGGTGATGGTTCGTCATCTGATGTCTCTTCAGAGGAGGAGTCTGATGATAAGTCTAACAAGAGAAGAGGAGAAAAGCGAGCGCTCGTCTCTACCGAAGGTGCCGACCTCCTAGCTACTGTTTCTGGATCTCTAGATGTGCGATTGGAGAAAGTGAAACCACTTTTTAAGTGGTTCCTCTTTTGAAAAAGGGGGAATGGTGTAAGGAGTGATGAGTATGGCACGTGACATCGAAGATGGTGGGGGCTGATACTTGAGAGTGGGGAGAGCGAGTGAGTGGGGGGGGGGGGCTAAGAGGGCCTATTTGAGACTGACGGCCGGTGACTGTGGTGAGTTGACTGTGGTGGTCCAACTGTTACTCCTCTCCTTGCTCTCCTACCTTCTCTATCGTTGCTGGACTGTTAAGAGATATTAATAGTGTATTTGGAACATTCTGTAAACTGTGTGTTAATTATAAATAGTCATTGTAAATATAGGTATCTCTTTACAGAAGAGTATTGTCTATGTGTATTGGAAATAATCCTACATGTATCTCGTTACACCAATTATAAATAGTCATTGTAAATATAGGTATCTCTTTACAGAAGAATGTAGTTTGTGTGTATTGGCAATAATCCTCTATGTATCTCGTTACACCCGTATATTCTATGTTAAGCTAATTGAGAATTGTTTCGGTCAAGAATTTTTTGTTCAAATTTGTACATAAATAAATCTGGCAGAAGGGATAAGAGAAGGGAACCTAATAAGCCGATAAGCCTTCTGCCTGTTTAAAGAATTTTCCATCAAATTGAAAATAATTATAGTTTATACAAATAGACTGCAAATTTTAAAAATCTTTTTTTTCTAGGGGCGATAGATTCTTTAATTTCGCGTTATCCGGAATGGCTGTTTTTAATTTTGTTCGCTAACGCTATATAGTTCTTTACCATGTGTTGTGGGGAAAATGAGATTTTTGTTTTGAATAAATTGTTCAGAAAATAGGTAAGTTTATAGATCGGTCTATTGATGTAACTAACGATTGGTCTTATTGGAATTTCTGGTTTTTGTATTTTTGGTAGGCCATAAAGTCGGGGAGGTAAAGTAAACTTTGCCTCTTTTGTTGTGAACATCACTCCTAAACATGACTTTGGTGATGAATTATACACAAATAGACATTAGAAGCTATCTTGCGCGAAAACAAAAATAAATTAATTGTTTGTATATTTACTTATTTTTAATACATGCCTTATTAAATTATAAATTCACCTTTGTAAAAAATCTGCAATCACACAGTAATTTGTACAATTTTTCAAATTAGTGCAATTGATCGATCAGTTTTATTTTTTTTACCCTAAAAAATTGCCATTATTTCTTTCCAAAAATTGCCTTTGTTGTTTTTTTTTTACCCTAAAGAATAGCTGTAATTGTTTATAGCCTGAAAAGGGTGAAAAATTGCAATCTTTCTATATTTCGAAATTTCCATATATCGAATTTTTTTCAAGGAACCTTCATGTTCAAAACATAGAGGTTCGACTGTATATACAATGAGAACAGTATTCTTCTACGGAGTGAATTATATTAACAGATTTTTTTTATTTAAAAAGGCGTAATATTTATTTGTAATTACTGTTAGTTGTAATTTATATTTATTTCTATTCATATGCTTAATCTTTCATCTATATGTTTCAAATTGTATACATCTTATAAACCGTTGCAACCTTCACAACACCAGACTGATTAAAATTGTTAAAAACAATACAGTATTTTACTTATGTAATTTTTATTTGTTATTCTTTGTTAAATAAAATCTATCCTATGCATCTGGCGTGCTATGCAACCATTAATTGTTGCTTGATATTTATGACTGATGTGATAGGGAAACATATCGAAGGCTTTCAAGCAAAATTGTAAAAAAATCACAGTAAAATTCTTCACGTAGCAAATCATTTTCACCTGACAACAGGATTAAGCCATACAACGTTTTACGACTGTACTGGCTGTAGTTTAATTCAAAATGCACTTAGTCCTTGTATGTCGTTTTTCCACCAGACCGAAAACATTTATAACACTAAATTCATTAATTGGACTAACTGACTTATGCTAACTTAGTGACTTACGCACACAAAATATGGGAAACTACCCAGCAAGCTTCATGGTGTCTCTGGGTAACGCTGATAAGCCGGGCCCGATACCTGAAAAAAGGTATTGGGTACGGGACTCAATTTACCCTGCATCGAAAACTTACTGGGACTCAGTTAGTACCTTTTTTGGCATTTGGGACTCAATTTGGATTCTCTCCCCTGACAAGCTACCCCACCCGGGGCGGCTACCTAGGAGAGGTGATCCTAGGGTATGTACTGTAAGTGACCTTTGTCTGTAGTGTGGGGGTGAGGGTAGGGAAAGAGCTTTCGGTCTGCTTTGTGGATCTGGAAAAGGCCTTCGACAGAGTAAGAAAAGAGGATATAGAGCGAGTGCTGTCTGAAAGACAAGTAGATGTCGGCACGATCTTGGCTATTACAAATCTCTTTCGCAAGACACGAAAGATTACAAAGACGAAGTTGTCCGTCAACAGGTCAACATTTCTGCCCTTCCTTTCCTACTCCTCGGAGTCAGGGACCCTCACCTCCAAACACAAGTGGCAGATCCAGAAAATGGAGGTGGAAAGGTTGAAGAGAAGACGAGGAGAGACAGGATCCGCAATACAACAATCAGGTCAAACCTCGAGGTAAAGCCAGTGGAAACCACCCTAGAGGAGAATAAACTGCGATGGTTTTGACACCTCCTTAGAATGAATACGGAAAGAACCGCTAGAATTACTTACGGGACACGAGTGGAGGGAACAAGACCTCGGATAACCTGAGAAGGTTTGCGAGAGGCTGGACTGGAGCAAGAGAAGATAGCTAGTATGGGAAAGAGACACATGGTCCAAGCTATATGGAGGGCATCCTTACACCGCACAGGGGTAGAAAAGGATAGGATTATGATGATGAAATTGTTTTTAATCTTATCGTAACTCACCATTGTATTTAATAATTTTTTTTCACTGTTAATTTCATTCTTTATTTGCATAATTTCTTTTTTTATGATGGGTATCTATCAATTATACACTTAATATATTTATATACTTACTTATGTTTAATTTCTTATTTTTAATTAGTATTTAATTTTTTATACCATTGCATAAAAAATTTATTTTTTTCTTTTAAGTTTTTCTTATATCTTCTTCCATATCGGTTATTCAATATTCTTTTTTAGTAAAAGCTCTTATTGGATGAAATACTCGATTGGCTCTTCTATTACAACCATCCCGTTAAAATATTTTCATTTGACTTGACCAATGTAGCTGAGCAATTTCATTATCCCGGTTCCTTACCTCAAAGCCTAAGTTTCAGGATTTCTCCTTTTCCTTACCTGCTGAAGATTATCTTGCAGTCCCTCACAAAATAAAATATTATCGGCTTTAAATATCTGCAATGACGTTAATTTTTTTAAAGTGATTTTCAGTCCATTGAGGTAGATATCCATGCATAATGCCAATTCAGAGTCTTTTTGACTTTCTAGCTCCGGTCATTGTCGGTAAATACTGACCTGGAAAGCTGATCCCTGAGTGTACACAGTATTCATTACCAGTTCTGTGAGGTTGTTATAGTTGCACATCTTTGCACTGTATTGATGATTCAACCCTACACAGTGATTTTGTTATTTAAATTGTTTGGGATCTTTATTTAAATTACTTATGAAATAGAAAGTTAACTATTTCATAAGTAATTTCACGATTATACATAACCTTTATAACAATCTTCGTTAATAGATTCATGAATGCTTGTAAAATACCACGAAATAGTGAGAGCTAATAAATAGTTCAAGTATTATAATTTTGATTTTCATTTCGTTTCAATCTGATTCGATAACTATAAATTTCGTACAAATTAGAAAAGCTGTGTGAGGTGAATATAGTTGTTTTTATTATAATTTTTTTTTATGTGATTAATAAAACAATTTTGAAATTATCTAAACATCCACTAACATTCAATAATGTCGTTCTGTCTGAAATAATTCAAAGTGGTATAAATAAATAGGATCAATATTGAACGAGGTAACTATTTTAAATTAGTTGTAAAAAACCCATTTTCAGCTGTTTTTTTATGATTCTAGTCAAAAAACGCATCTCCATCTTCTCCTAGGCCTGCATGACAGGTATAGCCACGCACAAAGATCAAGGTGTATACCATTCTACATTCCACCCATCAATCCTAAATCCTGATGCTTATGGTTAGAGGTGAAAACGTAACAATTGGTTATATCAAACGGTCGCTCAACAACAGTTATTTTATAATTGAAGACTTGACTATTAGTCTATGATTTAATCTATATGCATAAACCTTGATGACCCAATTACACATTACTGTATGTTTCAGAGGGCACGGGAAAATACTTGCTCGTGAGCCCCAGTGGAATTACTCGTGACGGCGAAGATTGTAACAAAGCCGGTGTAGGCTACTCAGCCTTTGCGGGTCAAAGTGACAGGTGTAATAAACCGGCAGGAAGCTGCCTGCGTAACCAGCCTCTTGATCTATGGCAGCATGACAACGTGAGTAGCTATTTTATTATTCATTGAGGTCAACCAATTGATTAAATTACATAGCAACATTACTTGTGGTGCATATTTAAGTTAGTAATTATAAAAAATAATTATTGGAATATAAAAGACAGAATATTTTTAAGATGAGATCGAAGTCACCTGTCTATGTAAAAAAAATCTACATTAAGTTTAGTTCAATTTTATTTTCGTTTTGTGAAAAGTGATTAAAATGCAATATTAAACGAAATGGAAGATTAATTTATACTATGTCAAGTAATCCGTGTTACTTGCAAGAGCCCATATTACTGTAGTTTAGTAAAACATAAATAATAAATAAACTTCGGTAAACGCAATTAAAGTCCGTTCTGTAGCGCCTTTTGAATAGTTTTCTATCCTTTCTTTCAAAACGTTGTTAATTTTTACAGACTTCCTCCCCACTCTGCTACCCTCATTAAATTTTTGAAAAAGTTCCACTCCACTCATACCTGAATGAAAATATCGATATTTCAAAACATCGTTAATAATTTCTAAAATAAAAAAAAAATCTAAACAAATCGGGAGGTGTTGAGGAGATGATCTGTTTTTTAATATTTAAATCCTGCAGTAAATGAACTAAATAAAAACAATATCTTAATTATACCGCCATAAAAATATCGATATTCAAATTATCGTAAATTTTATTGTTACATAAAAAATAAGGTGATAAGTAGGTTAGGATTATTATATTTTTCATATTTTTACCAATGCAAATTTTTACGATTCTCCTCGATCAAAATCCGTTTCAAGCAATTTGAAGTAAAATAGAGCACTTTTAATTTTACATATTCTTTAATATTTTCATAAATATTTTGGACATTTCGACTGAAAAAATATTTCTTTTATACTTATTTATACTATTACTTATTTTTTATGAAGATTTTGGAGATTAAGGAGGTAAAAAAATTGTTTTACATCAATTGGAGAAGGTAGCGGAGGGGTGGGGATTAGCCAAATAATTTAGGAGGAACGTTATGTGTTATTTATCCAGTTTCGTCAAACGTGAGTGAATATCCATACAGGCGAACCCCCTCCCCTAGAGATGTTTGAAAAATAACGAAATACCGATATTATAAAAAAGTATCTTAATGATATCAGCAAAGAAATATCGATATTATAAAAACAATAACTTAATGATATCTGCACAGAAATATCGATATTCTAAAATATCGTTAATTTTTTTATTACCATAAGATAAAAAAAGAAATAAGAAAAGTACTTATACTTTATGTATTTTGTAATTTACCGCCAAAACCTAGCAACAACAATGATCTCTTGTAGTGATGAAATGAGCCTCGAGGGTTGCTGAACCTGATGTGACCTTCTCATGGGTGTTGGTCTTCCGTGAAATGAAGCACATTACCTCATTTAAATGTATAACTTCTACAGTTTATAAAAAAATAAAACGGTAAACTTTGTTATGGTTTGTCATCCACAATTATCCAGTTTTCATATAAGTATTTTTTTGTAGTCTTTTAACTATCTGAGATCGTAATGCCACATTGCCAGTTATGAAATTCCGTTTTTCAAGTGAGTAATTAATAAAAACGTAAAAATTGGCCAAAATGAAGAGTAACATTGTGACAAGCGTCAAACTCATGATTTGCTCATCAGTTTCTTCATTTCAAAAGCAATGGCAGCACCTCCATTAAGAAAAAAGATTATTTTTCTAAGAGCATCTGGAATGTTCTGGGAGATTTATTGCTTTTGAGTTATGAAATAACTAACCAAAGATGACCCGGGTTCCTTAGAAAATATGCAGAATACTTTATTAAACACATCTGCAAAGTTTAACAAAGAAATTAACAGCAGAATAATGGTTGGTTTACGACGCAGAACTGAAACTTCGCAAGTCTCTACTGTTTTCTGAAGTTTCTCATTTTCAAACTTCTCAAGTCACATCTGTTGTCTAAAGCAAAAATTATGTACCAATGTAGCAGAAACGTAGCTTTCGTCCCAAGATAATTGCCGTAAACTGAGAGTTTTCGAAAGTAGCTGTATCAAAGAAAGTAGGCTAAGATGGCCTGGACATGTATCAGAATGGAGGTGGGAAGAAGAAAAAGAAGATTGGAAGAATGATCTCACGTAAGAGTGATAAATAGAAGAGGATCATTCTTGGGTAAGAGAGTATTAAATTTTTATTGTGCACTGAAATCTATCAACCCCGATTTAAGGCAACAATGTAAGCAATTTCTTCGTCACGTTAACTCAATATAATTAGCATTCCCCACATCATCCTCATAACGCCATTAATATTTTAGTTCTTATTGAGGATGCTTGTACACAATTAAGCAGTTAAAAATAATTCCACATTATAGACCCGAAAGGCCAGTTTCATTATATTGCCCCCGGCATTAAACATAATCTAATTTAAAAAAATATTATTTATAATAGCGTTTATTAAAACCAGGTTTTTAAAGAAGAAAAAAAAAAGTTAACTGGCGTTCGCATTGCTGAATTATTTAAACTAACTATCATCTTCGGCCATGAAGTAAATGCCTAATTATATATCTAATAATCTATTTACTGTTAGATAAATCTTATTACTTCCAAGATATTGAATTTTATTTTGATCATTAACAGGATAAGATTGCTAAAAATCAATCGGGAAGTTATTTTCTCAACAATTTTGCTTCCATTGAAGAACCCTCTATAAAAATTGCTGAGGATAAGCAATTTCTAACTATTAACTATGCCGGACATTATACAAGTATTGCCGAAATTGAAATGCGAATTGATGATAATGTCGTCATCAGAAATGAGTAAGTTTCCATTTTGATTATTTCGAAACCATCAGGCTAATTGAAATAATATCAAGTAATAGTACCGTTGGGCATACTCCACATATACCATATTTGTACCTGTACATATTTTATTTATTATTAGTCTTTAATGTACATAGTTCCATAATAAATCTGTATTAAATCCCCGTTTCATAATCTCTAGAACACGGTTTCGGAGATGGGTATATATATTTGTTTCCCCGCTACATTTAGGCACTAATGTAAAAAAATAAAATTAATATAAATTGATGTCGTGAAATCATTTAACCAATAATTACAACTTATATGAATCGATATCATTTATGATAATTTGCAATTAGTAATATTTAATTGAATCATTTTGATATTAACTACTGAAATGTAGTAGTTTCAGGACTCGCTGAGTCCAGAGAGATATAATATTTGGATATTTTTAATTTGTTTATATTTAAAAAAAGTTTGATAGGTATATTTTTATATACAAGATGACACGAGTCTTAAGGTTGAGCCCATTTTTCAAAAAAGATAACAAATATAAAATTAGGAAATAATCGTAAATAATAATTTCTCTTTCGGAGATATGAATTTATCAATAAATCTTTTTTTCGAAAGCAGTAATTGCATTTAAGTATTTGACGTATATTTTGTTAGATCAGAATCTACTGAATCCAATAAACAAAAATTTTCCAACACTTCTTATACTAACAATTTTAAAACATAAGTCAATACTCATAAATAGAACATTTGAATAAAACAAAGAAATAGTTCGGCCTAAAACGGGACAAATATTTATAACGACAATCAATAAGTGATTTCTTGTAATTTACTGAATAAAAAGACTTCGGACGTCGATATTATTGTAAATTTATTGTATTTTACTATCGTATTTTTATTTATTCAGAATAGTTTGTTCGTTTATTTTTTTCTGTTCCTTTGAATTATTTTTATTTGTATTTTTTTAATGACTCGGGTTTTCATTAGTAAATCGTCTTATGTGTCACTAAATTCAAACGAAAATATTTTTTAACTTTATTTATGTTGGTCAGTAAGTAGAGTGTGGTTACTGGTAGTAGGCATGGCCTATATATATATATATATATATATATATATATATATATATATATATATATATATATATAATTCTATCATACTTATATATACAATCTTAAGACATTATCTATAATAAATAAACTAATCTTTCTTGATGATTTTAGAAGTCCGGCACTGATCCATGAGGTGTTGGTTGATTCAACTTGTGAACACCAAACAAAGATAACCATCAAAGTTACAAATAACGGCTATGTTTCAACAGCATACCGGCCAAAAATTACTAATTGCCCGGTGAACGTGCCTAACATCTGGTACGATAATGAGGGACCATTAGTATATATAGCGCCCTTCAGGGTACATGCTTTCAGGGTCACCCTTTACGGGACAACACGTCCTTCAAGATTTCATTGCTCAGGTAATTAAACGATTTTTCTCGATTCTATTAGATATTTACCGTAAACTGAAGAACTTTAAGACTATACTCAATCCAAATTTGGACTTTCAAAGCGGATTTGCAGTCACCGCCTTTTGATACAGACAAACTAAAATCTGAAATTAAATGAAAGGTGGTAACAATGAGCCAGCTTAAAAAGTTCAAATTCGAAATAACAATTGTCTTAAAATTACCCCTGTTTGCGGCACAAAATGTATAATATGTATTAAGTTTATCGAATATGTAGGAAATAAATATTGGAAGACGGTATCTTCCTAAATATGGAAATTGCTAATTATATGAGCGCTAAAAGTTGGTTGTGCAAACGGACCCTTTGACCAGCTTTTTACCTGTCTCATCGAAACAATGTAAAATTTATGTATTGTACAGTACCTTAAGTATTCTTTCATTACTTCATTAATTATTCCGAACATGAATATTTATCAATCTTAATTGTTACCGGAGAGAAGTTTAATTATTTTGAGGACATGTTGCATTCTGTAACTAACATAAAATTTACGGCCGCCAGACTTTTAAAAACCTTAGGTGTATCTATCTATAGATGGTGTTAAAACTTTATTATTTAAAAAAATATATTTTGAACATGATACATCCTAGGACTTGATAGTATTGTCGCGGGGGAATGCCGTTTTCATGTAAAATCTTATAAAAGAAAAAAAACTTTAATAATATCGTAAAGAAGAAAATAGAACACGATTTGGAAAAAAAAATCCTATATTAAAATGAGTTAGATTGATCGATAGATATATTTTTATTGGCTTATATATATGTGTTTTTTTTTTTGTTTTTTTTCCGGCTTAAGACTTCCATTGAAGTCCTATACTGTATATGTGTTAGTATGGGTTAATGATAATATTACAAACCACATATATATATATATATATATATATAGCTTACAGATAAGTGTTATTGCTAATTCCAACATGAATTTAGACTAAATCAGCTTAGTTGCAGCTCACTATTTGCCCTTAAAACAATTAAGAAAATACTGATTAAAGAGACAAATAGTGAATAATCAGGTTAAATTAAGTTATTGTACAATATCTTAATGATTTTGTACCACAAGAATATTATATGTGAAATAGATCCTGTAATTTTAGTACCTGAAGCTAATCTTTCTTATATACATAATTGTTATGAAGCTAAAGGATGGTATTATTCGTATAGTCCAAAACACAAATAAGAAAGTAAAATATATTATTTAACTGGTCAAGAGTTTTAATGTCCAAAATAGACTCTAACGATAAATCTTCGGTTTTAGTATCAATATATATTTCTGTAGATATTGTTTTCCTTAGGTATCTAAAAAAAGACATTCCAGCAAAATGTGTTTTAAACTATTAAGAATAAGTTGATCACACCATTTGCAAACTTCGTCTATTTTAATAATATGGGTAATATTCTTGTGATACAATATTAGGTAGTCATTGCTCGACACCCCGTGTGGGGATGTTAGTCCACCATCGGACGCCTCCCCAGGTGGCGAATAGGGGAATGCCTCCCAGATATGTATGGTACCGAGGAAATGAAATATCCGGGGCGTACCAAAACTTGCACGTGGGGTGGGCGTGATTCCATAGTCGTAGAGAAGACAACATGTCTAGAGGAAGAGAACTTCGATTCCAAAACTACTGGTCCTCCAGGTTTGGGGTTGGGCGTCGGGCTAACGACCCGGCTCTGTAAAACAAACATTGTAACGAATCCCTTACGAAAAAATAGCCGGAATGATTTAACGGCATGACCCAGCCGCGGACGTACAAACACATGGATCTAGTGACATGGAACATGAGAAGCCTCCTCCAGATCGGAGCGAGAAGAAACCTTGCAGTTGAACTTTCAAGGTATAAAATAGATATAGCAGCACTCCAGGAGATTCGTTTGAAGGATAACGAGGTGGTCAGCCTGAAGGACTATCTTCTCATTGACAGTGGGCATAAACGAAACCAATTTGGGATAGGTTTCATGATAAGCTAAGACATGCCCTGCTGAAATGCGAGATCATCAACCCACGCATCTGTACAATAGGACTAAGGGGAAATTTTTTCGATATATCTATGGTTAGTGTGCATGCCCCTACTGAAGATACAGACGACGAAAAGAAAGACGCATTTTACGACCCCTTAGAAAGAACCTATGACACTTTGCCCGCCCGTGACGTGAAATTTATCCTTGGAGACTTCAACGCGAAGATAGGTAAAGAAGAATTTTACAGACCCACGATAGGGCTACATAGGAAACACGTGAGAACTGACGATAAGATTAATAGATATGGCTATGGAAAGAAGCATCATGGTAAGGAGCACACTTCCAGCACAAAGATATACATAAAGAAACGCGGATATCACCAGATGGCAGGACGAGAAATCAAATTGATCATATACTGATACAATCGAAACACACCACGGATGTTCAAGACCGAATCTGTAGAGGATCAAATCGTCGTTTAGTTAAAATAAAATACAGACAAAAAATCACGCTGAAAGATAGAGGAAGAGCCGAGCAGCCTCCACTCCGGACGGTATAACCTCAAGGTGGGCATATTTGAAAGGAGCCTTAAATAGAGCAGCGATGGAGGAGCTCGGCGAAAGACCTAGACCAACAAGAAACAACTGATTCGGCGATGAATGCAGGATAAAACTCGAAACAAGGCGAGGCGTATTATGATTCAACGCCACACCCGAGGTTCAGCCAAGGAGTATTGTGAAAATCGCAAGGAAGCAAAGAAGACCTGCATACAGAAGAAAAGAATCTGGGAAAGGAAGAAGCTGAAGGATATTCAGAAGAAATTCGAAGAACATAATTCTAGGAGATTCTTTGGAGATGTGCGACAAGAGATGGAAGGCTTTAAACCTCTCCTCGGTTTTTGTAAGAGTAAAGACGAAACTTTGGTGAAAGCTAAGGAAGAGGTTGTGAGAAGATTGGCAGAACACTTCAAGGAGTAAGGATCACGCCAACGACGATAGGGGGCCAATGGAAGCTGACCTTGATAGGATCTTGAACCCGCAGCCGGGGGAACTAAATGAGGATTAGTTCCGGACCAGGAGGGAATTTGGGTCGACGCGGAGTCGACGGACGCGGGTCGACGCGGAGCTACTGAAATACGGAGGGGATGAAGTTTGGGACCAGCTCACATATGATATCTGGTCAGAAGAAGAGATCCCTGAGAATTGGAAAGTAGCTGTCATTTGTCTAATATACAAGAAAGGCGACAAGCTCTGCTGCTCCAACTACAGAGGGATCTCACTGTTGAGCGTGGCCTACAAGATACTGTCCACTGCTATTAACCGGAGACTTACCGCCCACATTGAAAGAGAAGTCGGTGAATATCAGTGCGGCTTCAGACGAGGAAGGTCCACAATAGACCAATATTCACAGTCCGGGTGTTACTTCCGGGGATAATATCCGAAGAATTCTAAAGAACGGAATGAATCTTACAAGGAGATACAAAGGCAACCACACTCTTCAACATGACAATGGAAAAAGCTGTGCGTGCCATTAGGAAAAACCCGAGAGGTACAATCCTTAACTGCCTGGCACAACATCTTGCATATGCAGACGACGTGGAAATCGTGGCCAGATCCCTTCCAGCACTAGCAGGGGCTCTAGAAGAACTTGATGTGGCAGCAGCGGAGAGGGGACTGTGCATAAACGAAAAGAAGACTGCTTACATGAAGAGTGGCAGACGCAATCCTTTGCAGAATAATGATACCATAAGTATCGGCCCCCATAATTTCCCGGTATGAAAAGAGTTCAAGTACCTAGGCTCCTTGGTGAAAGACAGTAACAACGTTAAGGCTGAAATCGCCGCCAGAATAGCCGCTGGGAACCGATCCTATTTTGCCGTTCAGCGGGTACTCAAATTTCGCGGTATGTCAAGGAAGGCACGAAAAGTGGTGTACAAGACCATGATACGCCGCATAGTAACTTACCGTAGCGAAACATGGACGTTGACGATCGAACATAAAAGAATGCTGGGAGTCTGGGAGAGGAAGATCCTATGCAAGATAAATAGACCATTATGTGAAAGAGTAGTCTGGAGTGCCAGGACAACCGACGTTGTCACCTTCATTAAGGCATCACGGATAAGACGGCTTGGCCAATTGGAAATAATGTAGGAAAGGGTGCCAAGGAAAGTGATGTATGGACAATCTGGAGGAGGTAGAAGGAGAGGCAGGTCAAACTCGGGTGGATGGATGACGTGGAGGCGGATCTGAGACGACTCGGTGTCAGGCGGAGAGCTGCCGCAGTGGATCGAGAAGAGTGGCAAAGGATCGTAGAAGATTATAACTTGAAGATTTATTCTAACAAGTGACATCAGTGAGAAAATGTGTTCAACATAGCCTCTTTCTTTTCGAAAGCCCGCTTGTTTCTCTGGGATTAAGTTATCACTATCAGTCCTGACCTAAAGCCTATGAGCTAGAATGCTCGTAAATAACTTTGTGATATTGTTTATCAATGAAATCCCACAGTAATTGTCAACCTCTTTTTTGACATCTTTTTATGCATTAAAATTAAATTAAAATTCGACTAGGCGCCTGGGAGTTTCTCAGTTTCCATGATAATATTAAAAAGGTTTAATATATAGTGCTCCCATTCAGAAGTTAAATTTTTGAAAACCTTATATATGATGTTGTCCTGACCCGGAGATTTCCTGTTTTTACTTGTCTGAATAGTTCGTTGGAGTTTCTCTAATGAGAATGGTGAGCCCAAAAAAGAGTGAGTTACAAACAATGTTTTTCCAGATTCAGTTTTGGTTCATATAAGGCTTTGTAATGTTCTACCCACTTACCAATAATACCTATTTCATTACATTCTGTATTTACTGGCTTAAGAGCATTCATTACTTTCCAGAATTTACCACTATTTTTTACATTTTGCAATTTATTTTTGATCAGATTGTGGTAGTTGGATTTCTTAATTGTAATTACTTCCCTATAGTTATATTTTGTTGCTATGTAGCCTCCTAGTGAATTTTGTGAGTGATTTTTTTTTAATCATTATTCGGTATTTTTGCTGTAAAACTCTTTTTAGGTACCGACACTCATCATCATACATCATTCATTTATTTTTAAAACCACAATCTTGTGAGTAAGATTTGTTTTTACGCACCACTAACCCACAATTCGTTACTGACTCATACATAGATACGACGAAATTTTTAAACAAGTCATTACTATTTTCGGAATTGAAATATATCTCGCTTGAACTGAGGAGGTAGTCTTGGAGGTCCCTAACCCTAGTTGAGTCCCATCTTATATATTCGTGTGGTTTACATACTTGTATATCCTGGTCCATAGAATTAGGTGATGAGTAGCCAATTGAAACAATGCAAGTAAGGTGATCTGAACAATCCGAAAAGATAGAAACGTTCATGTCTGGGGTTGGAACACCGAAAGGAAAATATCGATATTCGATATTTTGATATATCGCAAAGCCAAATATCGATATCCACCGATAATCGCTAGAAAAATATCGATATATCGACGTATTGAAAGGAAATGGATCAAAAAGCAAATAAAGTGCATCAAATGAGTATAATGTTAAACTGTGAAGAAGGTTATGAAATAATATAATGATTATTATTTATTAAACAATATTTCTATTAGCCGTGAATCATTATAAAAAAAAGATAGAAAAGAATTATACTTCAAAGAAAAAAAAATGCTATAACATATTTTTATTTTGAAGACTTTTAGACATATTTGATATATTATAGTCTTCTAGAAGTTTTTCAATAATATAACCTTCAAACATCTCAAATTTTTATTTATCATATAACTTTTCCGACTATCTAGTGCATTCTCAAAACATTCATCAATTTATTTGATATACATCTCAGTACCATCATCATTTATATAAATCATCAATTTGTCTTTATATAGGATTAATAAACATTATTTGCTTATAAATCTTATCTACTAATAATTTTTTGATAATTAAATATTGTTTATTGTTATGTTTACTAGTAAAACCCCAGAATGGTAACCCCAACATGGAGGACATCTAGATTTTTAGGACCTGGCTGATCTTAGAAATCTTTACCTCCGCCCTTTTTGGGGTTGCGATTCAGGAGTTTTGCCGAATAAAGGAAATTGTTAAAATAAAATACAGTAGGAGCTATGGTCAAGGGTTCGAAAGGTAAATATGAATTATCGAGATATCCAAATTATCGAGATTTCCAATAATCGGCGGTAAAAAATAGGAAATAACAAAATTAATACAAAATTGTATTAATATGAATGGAAATACAAACGATATAGTTAGATCAACAAAAAAATTCGGTTATTTTCTAATAGTGCAATCTTTGAAGACGGATCTCATCGATGGGTTCGTTAAGCATGTTCAGAGCAGAAAATACGTTTACACAAACATCCGATTTTGCTAAGAAATGACACACGTTATAAATGCATTATTTCGCCATTTTAGAACTAATCGTCGGCACATCAATTTCGTCTTCATCTCCTTTTTTTACGGAGTCAAAATTTCCTCGTCAGTTAGGATCCAAGCTACTGCTAAACCTTCGTCAAAATAGGCGAAATCTCGAAATGAAATTCTTTTAATTTTTCTTCCGTATTTCTTCTTTTCTGTAGTTGTTTGGATTTTTCATTTTCATTTTTCATCAATCTTCGGCGAGGTATTGAGCGTATTTTCCAAACGGTAAAGACTGCCTCTAACTTTGAAAAATTCTCTTCTATAGGGTGCATCCACAATCTTTAGTTTAGTCATGCTAGCGAAATTTCTTCTTCCTTCCTCCCTATCCTCTGCGGAACTATCATGACTTATTCTAATATTATAATTCGAAAATGCATCTTTCTGTTTCATTATTGCCTGTTTAATCCCATTATTATTAAGAGATACCAAAATTGGTCTTGATTCAGAATTGACTCAAGACCAGAATTGGTCTGACTTTTCCAATTCGGAAGCAATTATTAATAGCACAGTGCGGCAATTATAATATATCAACTTCCTGACAAACAGCAATGACTTTTGAAGAAACATCTTCGTTTTCCGTACAAGGTTGGTTAAAAATCAAAAAGTTATTTTTTTCCTTTCTCTTTTTAAGGACCTTATTTCACTTTCTAAGGCAGTAATTTTTTTGTCCTGTTCTGAATATTTCTTCCTAAGGTCGGTAATTTCCGCCATTAAAGAGTCCAGAATCACGGTAATCTTATTGAGCGAGCATTTAGTTTCTTCATTGTTTTGTTTAATAACCGCCATTTGATTTTCATTGGTAACATTCATAATCGGTATACTTTGCACAAATGTGAGTTAAATGATAAGTAATTTTTATAAAAATAAAGAAAACCCGTTTGGCAGGACGCTTACAGAATTTATATAGACGTTGTCACCAAAAATAGCTGATATTGGCTTTAACTCTGACATTGAGGCAGTGGTGGGAGAGATTTCTTGGGAGATTGCACAATGATAACGAGATAAGGGCTGCGAATTCTGAAAATCAAAAATCTCAGAATTAAATCAAAATATGTAGGCACAATCTCTCTCTCTAATACAGATTTTAGAATCGTAACAAAAATAGAACAAGTTTAACTTAATTTACACGAAATGAAAGCAGACCCGATCTAACACTGTACACGGTCACAGTCAAAATGAGTTCCTCTTTATAATGAGTTCCTGATATTGATTATAGGATTAAGAAGGCGATAGGAGGTCACTGTCACCGATCAATACTATCAAGATCCAGAATGAGACATCTCCACTAGTGCATGAACCTATAGAACATGCTCATGCTGTTATGACACTTATTTTTTTTATAATTTGCTAAAATGAAACATTGATTCTCATTAAAACATAAAAATAAATCAAATAGTCATCTATCAGTTGTATTCATACTACAGGTCTTGTTTTTTTTTACAGTGGAGGTAATGAATATTCGGAGTGAAACTTTAGCTGTGAGACGGATTCGTATCCAAAAATACGACCGTTGTTTTTGTCTCTGGCATTGCCTTTGTACTTGTACCACCTCGCCACAAAAACTCGGCTGTCGTCCAATGTCTATCGATCATTACCACGCCGCTGGATTCATCGGAAGTCTTCCTGAAACAGATGTGTTACAAAGTGAGCATACTGCGAGAAACCGTTTCAGAGAAAATCTGGCTCGTGCTATAATAGTCGCTATGCTTACATTCGTCATTCTGTTAATTTTTGGTACGTAACTGCTGAATAATTTTATAAGCCAATAATAAAATTATTTTCATTAAACATTTTTTTTTTTTCAGGATTAATAAAGGCCATATACGGTACTTTATGTTCCCGAAAAATTGGAACAATGCATTTACATATCCTATGCCCAAGGTTTTTTGAGACAATCAGAAAAATGCCCGCTGTGTGTCCCTGTAAACGAGAAGTTATAAGACCAAGCAGCGCGGCGTCTGTATCCTCCGATGAAAGTAATTCAGGAGATCCAAATAGTAAACGACCAGTCGGCGTTGTGTAAGTCCATTCGCTTTTCCTAATTTATATGATAAAAGTAATATCGTAAACACGATTTCTTAGCTATGAATCGTTTTCATATCCTGCATAGCGAGCTTCACTCTCTTGTTTCGATGATTAGGGATGAGGAGCGAATGCAAGAGAAATGGCCGTAGAGTATAATCTGCCGAATTATTAAGAAGGACAATAAACTGAAGTGTGAAAACTATCAGGGAATATCTTAGCCTATAAAATCTTTTAAATACCCTGGCGGAAAAGATTAATGTACACGCCGAACGCATTATTGGTGATTGTCAATGCGGCTACAGGCGGGGACATCTGATCTAAACCCCGGACGATGGAGACAGTAGCATAGCCAGGATTTCGTTTCGTGGAGGGGAGGGGGTCCATCCAAGGATCTACTTTAAAGAAACCCACCGTGAATGTAAAGGTGCCCTCTCTCTACGTAATATTTGCTATGCCTAGGTATATTATTTATAAAGTAAAATTCAAATTGGTTTATACAATTTTCGTTTACAGATAATAATAAGAAACAGTATTTCGTAATTTCGGTGAGAGAGGGCCGGACCCTCTGGACCCACCCTGCTCTGGCTACGCCTATGAATGGAGAAATGCTGAAAGCACAACATAAGCTTTCACATTTCGTTCATTGACTTTCGGTCGGCCTTTGACCGTGTGAATCGGGCTGAGTTAATGGTAGCATTTCGGGAGCGTAGAATTCCTAATAAAATTAGGAAACTATGTATACCTTGGAGGGAGTCGTGCAAAAGTGCTCATGAATGGAAAATTTACCAGAGAATTCCCAGTATGCTCTGGAGTGTGAGAAGGAGACTCTTAACCGATCACCTAACTTTAATTTAACCTAGCACTAAACTGTGTGATGTGATGAAAATGAATGTGAGATACAATGTAGTAAACAAATTCAAGTATATTTGCCTGTATGCGGATATCTGCCTATTCGCTCGAAACATGCTTGCCTTGGAAGAGATGTTTTTTATTAGGGTCAGGAATGAGGGAAAGAAGTTCGGGGTGGTCGTCAACGACAATAAGACAAAATGTCGCAGAATGTAACTATACACGGTCACACTTTTCAAGGTGTTCACTCAGTCACGTACCTTGATGCCAACCTTAACGACGAAAATACAAAGATGAATAAAATTAAGAAAATGATCATGGCTGGAAACCATGCATATTAAGTAAGTATATTAGACTGTTTCGATCGTCCCTGTTGTCCAAAATTACACTATATAGAACTCTCATACTCCAAATAGTTACAAATGGCGCCGAATCATCGATTCTAAATTCGGCTGTCACAAGCATGTTCCGTTTTTTTTGAGAGGAAAATCATAAGAAAGGTTTTTGGACCTGTCTGCATTAGGGAAGATGAGTCTGTAGAATAAGAATTAATACTGAACCAAGAGAGTTGGATCTGGGTGAAGACATAGTACTGGTCATCAAGACTCGTCGAATCGATTGGTTGGGTCACGTACCACGCATGCAACCACAAAGGATGTCTAATAGATAATTGTACACAAATAATATGGGGTGGTCAAGGATATGTTGGATTCAGGTTGTGGAGGACGACCTTCGAAGGATGGATAATAGAGACTGGATGACGGAAGACTGTGAGGGAAGCCAAGGCCCACCCCGGGGTTGAAGAGCTAAAAATACAACAACAAAAACTATGTATATATTTACTCACCGTTTTTTTCTTATTACCTCAGTCCGTAATTCACTGCATTGTGTTAATCAGTTTGACGGTCGAATTTTCATAAATCAGTTGGTTTCGTTTGCTTAATGCAATAACGCATTGTCATGTTTATTTTGCTGACTATTCGTCACTGAAGCAAAGAACCATTACAACATGAAGTTGTTTTGCGCATGCGCCAGCTGTAAGTCGCATCATACGTCATCCCCCCGACGAGAAACCCATAAATGTCCTCAGCTAAATCCATTTCTTCCTTTGGAATGTGAATGGTGTTCCAAATCACGCTAACGAACTAATAATGGAAATCCGTTTAACCAGAAAACGCTTATTTAACATACCTGTCTACCAAACCTATCGAACTGACCACATCAATGGAACAGTACATGATGGCACTGCTCTCATCATTCATCGAGCCCTCTCCCATCCCTTATACCCTCAACCAGTCCATAATTTCCTTCAAACCACTGCCGCAACAATTTCAACATAACTTTTTCCTATAAAAATTGTTGCAGCATATTCCCCGCCTAAAATACATATTTCCGAATCCCAATTCAATTCCTTCATTTATTCCTTAGGACACCATGTCCTTATAGATGCAGACTTAAATGGTGTTATGACCAGCAATGAGGAGCCAGAACCACGAATTCCTTTCATTGCTGTCTGCACTTAATTTCCTGATCTCCTTGACCTTTTCGTTCACAAAGGTCTAGAACCACTAAATAATTCCGTTTCCCGACTCGATGACGTTTATTGAGACCATAGCCTTCTAACTCTAACCCTTTCAATATCACCGATACCCAAATCACCACCACTACTATTCATCAGAGGTCCAGTAAACTGGAACCTCTTTCATCAAATAATTATAGATTATATAGACCTCAGAGTATCCCTAAAACCTCTACAGACCAGCCCCTAGTTTCAAGTGATTTTGAAAATTAATCTTCTAATCGCTTGGTGTAGCATAATGAATAGATTATGACTTTGTGAAACTTTCATTTTTTTAGATATGTGAACTATCAAATTTAATTATGATTCTAGGATACTGGAATTCTACTACAATACCATCTGCTACGTGTCCATTATAGGACTTTATCTGTTCATAGTAGCTGCAAGATGCATAAAATGTTGCATATGTCTATGTATTCCAGAAAGAAGTAATGATCGCAGACAATTATATGACACGAGGGTAAATATTATCTACTTGCTTAATTCTATTTATTTATTTAATAGCAACTTAATGAAAAAACTTTGCATCGGAGCATCCGCCTTCACCATTTCAAGAACAACATTTTCTGACTTTTAAAAACTCACTCTAAAATCTATCCTTTCTAAGATAAACCTTTCTCACAAGAGCACTTTCCATGTGAGGATGGCGGGCACCCCTCGATCCTCTCTAATAAATAGCTAATCGGTCCTTGTTTGGTCTTGTGGCGATTGAACAATAACATTTTTCAAGCCTTGGAGCTTTGGCTCAGGTCAATCTAGAAATAGATAGTCGCTATTACTGTAGCTGATTTTGCCCATACTTAGTACAATATATCAAACTTGCTACACTTCTTCTCTAATAACCAACTTATGCATAATTTAATAATCAATAACCTGATATTACATTCCCTTATATTTTATCACTCCGGCCCCAGCACTGATATTTCAGACGATACTACCAGATGCCTATACATCGATGATCCGGGCTAGAGGTTTATTTTGAAAAAATAAAATCAACTCCATGCCTTTAAAATTGTCTGCTTGAGATGGGTGATTGCCTGTTTGGTTTCTCTGCCTGTTTTGTAGCACCACAGCATCTCTTTTCATTGTTAGGGCGAGTTCATCACGTATAACTGGAAATGAGTTGCTGTTTCAGGAACAAAGCAACTCATCTTGCAACTATTCTTTTCTATAGCCCCCCAAAAAATGTCAAGAAGAAAATCTTAATAATCTGCATTAAGGAACTTGTGAAAGAGACGAATATTGGGTTGGGGTAGCTAAAAAATTCGATAACGTTAAAACAAATTGTCGCAGCTCAAAACTTCCAAAGCCATTTGAAATAATGCGAGGCAATATTTAAATCTCAACGAGTAAAATTAAACTTGGTGAATTGTTTGTGTACCAATTACGTTTTTAATTTGATTTGTTTAGTGAGTCCTCTAAGCCTTAAACAAATATATTCGAAATTTATCTAAATATTTTTTTTGTACAACAAATCCATTTTGTTTGTTCAAAAAAACGACTTTTATACCTTTACACTTTTTCCTATCTCTCTTAGTTTTTATTATATTTGCAACAGAAAAAAAAATGCCGTTTTTTACAAACATATTGGTACACAAAAGCATACGAAGGGGAGTGCGGTATCTATAAGATGGAATTGGATTCATTGCACCTTTTCTTCCCGTTTTGGACAACAGTCCATTTGTTGAGAAAAGAAAGTCATGATTTCTTCTTGAAGTGTCTTTCATTCCAGTCTGGTTATTTACTATCTTACACAATAATACCCTACAGTCCAATACTGAAATATACAAAGCAATAATTAAAAATATATATATATATATATATATATATATATATATATATATATATATATATATATATATGTTGCTTAATTCAGAAATAAATTATTAAATCAATCATTAAAATTACTTTTTTTTCAGAGTTTTGAATCCAGCTTTTCGGTATTATTAGAAAAACACCAGAAAAGAGGAACACTTAATACTGATGAATTCTTCAAAGAATTTGAAGTAATAAATTTCTATCATTATGTATTATATAGCATCTCCGAGTCAATAGAATGATTTTTAATTCCAATTGCAACCTATTTCAATTCAAATGGAACCTTGTCCATTTCAATGGCGATTCAACCGGACATGAATTAATCCATAGATAGTATTCAATCCAAGATGCCAATTTTTGAATCGCATTTTTGATCGGGGATGCACATTTCGAATTTGTCTTCGATAAAGCGATCACTTATTACAATTTGAAGGACACTAATCAGGGGAAATTTAAATTTTTTTTTAGTGGAGGGTTTAAATCAGAAGGCTAGTAATCGTTAAGTGTACAAAACTTTTATGAAAATCACATTTTTCAAAAAGCTTTAGGGCGGAAGAGCAAAGTTTCCCTATAGTAGAGCAAAGTAACAACAAACTGTAATATTACTTCTAAATGCGCATGTACGATCAAGATATTGGTAACTAGCATCCTAGAAAAACCTTATAAACTTATACCGAATGAACACTCAACTGTAATGGTAATTCAAAATTCATATGCTCTATCAAAAATTCAATTCAAAATCTGATATCAGAACCTGGTATCGATGAAAATTTCAACAATAGCAATAATTCGAAATGCGCATGCGCAATCAAAAAGCCGATGCTAAATGCGAAATTAGCGTACTTAAAAACCCAATAAACGATCTCAATGTTGAAGAAAACTTCAACAATGAAAGTTAATCGAATAATCGAAATGCACATGCCCAATAAAATATTCTATAATAAATCCGGAATTAGGGTCATTGTTTCTCCATTAAAGCGGTCATAAGTCGAAATAAGGCTTTAGCAATAAGTTTCCTTACAGGTATCATGCACAACTATATTCTAATCGGATCGATAAAAAATGTATGCAAGCCTACTACTGTTTGCAAATGTTTGATCGGTGAATACAACCTGACAAACCGTTTATCGCAAACGTTTGGGTAAACATTTGTGAACGTTTCGAAAGATATAGCGCTTTAATATCTATATCACAGTTGATTACGTTTTCAATGATTTTTTTTATTTAATCTGAAGTATTGCCAAGATACTATCATTAATTTAAAAGTGTTTTTAAACTGATAGGACAATTTTTCCCGAACGCCCAATCACCAGATTTTGTAATATAATAACCTCAAATAATTGTGTTCTGTCCCTAGCTATGTAGATTAGCATTTAGTGAAATTTCCAAAATGAAATTAAAAAGAAAAATTAGCGTTCAAGCGATAAGTATTTTCCATTTACTTAGGATTTTCGATGATTTGGAATTAGAAATTATGAGGTCTATTATACATTTCACCCTCATCCACTAAAAGATGCCAAAAGTGATTTATATTTATAAGTGCCAGATTTTGAAAAATGATTAATGATACAATATTCGACATAGTATGGTATATATAATATGATATAATATTCGATTCCTTGCGTTACTTCGATACCGTACCTTTTAACAAATACCTGCAATTGATTCCATCCAAGAGATTTATTCATCTCTTAATAGAACTCCGATAACACAGGATTTTTTTAACATCGGGATGATTTTTGTAACATTGATGAGAATAGGTGTATATAAAATATTTTATAATCCTAAAACCAAATATGATAAGTTAATTACAGTAAGATTTACAGTTTTTTTGTTACAGGGGGTGGGTGGTTGGTACAAAAAGGAGACGACACATTTTTAAAATCTATTATTTACATAATATAAATATTTAAAACTTATTAAAATTGTGCAAAGACATTACTGAGGATTGTGTTAATAAAAAATATATCATATGAGATGTGATAGAGCGTCAAAAACTTTCACTTTTCTCCGTTTTGTTCTGTAGCATCATCTTTTTTTTTAAACCAGCAGTAGTTACCCAACATTGATGGGTTTGAGAGTCTCTGGTATGTTTTTTCCATCGTTCTAATGTTCTGGTGAAACCTCTCTCCTAGTTCGTCGCTTACTGGATCCAAATTTTGTGGAAAAAATCGAAATGGGAGTGTAAAAAAGGCCTTTTTAAGGACATGCGACACCATAATATATCATAAAGCTTTGAAGAGTTTCATCTATGAAATTTTTATAGTCTTCATCTTCTCTGTTGTTTATAATCCTTTCATCACTTGCAAGCAGCCAATTCATTTTCATTTAATTTTTCTTGAGAACGGAAATCACCTAGAAACTTCCTTATTTAAGGTCCAATAAATATGCCTTTCTTGTCGCTGTATGACATCTCATGTAATATATTTTTTATTTACTTATATCCTCAGTAATGTCTTTGCATAGATTTAACACGTTATACGTGTTTAAGTTAAATAAATATTTGATTGTAAAAATAAGTTATATCCTATTTTTCCCTGACCATCCGTCATCAGCGACAAAAAAGCATTATATATTACAGTAATCAGCTTATCATTTTCGGATTTTGGACTAAAAAAATACATAATATAAAATTTATTTTCATCAATTTTACTTTAAAAAAGTTTAAATTCGTTGACCTGTGTAATTACATCCAAGAATTATTAATGCACGCTCAGTCATCACATGCACATTTTTCTAATATATTTACAAAGAAATGTCACAATTTAAAAAAAAAATGTTGACTATGTATTGGAGTAAACAAATATTCGTATATAAATTAATTTGCTTTTTACAATAAGAACTTAAGAAAAAATTATCAACATGATGTCAGCAATGATTATAGCAGTATAAATTAAAAAAGTAGAATCATAATAGTATAAAATATAATTGTGTAAATTGAATATGATGTTTATCTATTTTTTAAAAAATTTTTTTTTTAGGATTTACAGCAAAAACATTTGTTCAACATGCTAAGGAACAAAAATAAGAGAACAAAAAAGGTAATTATTAATACTAATTATAACTGTTAATTTTAGTTTTTCTTGGATAACTCTGGGTTAATCATCTTTTTTTTTTTTTTTTTTTTGATAACTCTTGTTTAATCCAATCTATAATTTTAGACAAAAATGTTTCCTATAAACTGTTAGTTTTGTTAAAAAGTATAACAGGCTTTAGATTCAGAAATGAATGTTGACAGGAGCAAAAATAGCTTATCGAAACAATTAATAATATTACAACATATATAGCTCAATTAATTTTTGTTTAATTATATGAAACAATTGTATGAAGAAAGAAAATATAAAAATTTCAATAGTTCATTTACTAAATCATACTCATAGAAAAAATACAAAACCAAGAAGATTAAAACAAGTAAACAAAATACGTAAGAAACGTGGCGAGAAATTTTAGGTAATAGTTCTGCAGAGCTACTGGTGGGCGTGTCCTCATGACAGGTCAGCTAATGCTTTTCAGTCTGTACATCAAATGCTGAGTCTGTGGAGGCGGTCATTGACGATCAATCACCATCACATTCTTTGTTATTATATATTTAATTTTTACCTTTATTTTGAAAAGTCATTTAATTTTTGGGTGGGGATATCAGCCTGAACGAATTTGAGGTGGTTATTATTTACTCTTTTGTACTTTATTTCCCTCTTGCATTTTTGATTTATAACTTTATAAGCTATTTTATTAAAATCAGAGGGTTATAATTTAATTCGGATTGTAATAGAATTTATTTGTTTTCTTTAACTCATCATGGTTATATTTATAGTGGGTTATCTTTTCCTTTTTTTTTATTTCTTTTAGTATTCGTCTTAATCATCATTTTATTCCTCTTAATTGTTTAGCATATAACTTAAACTAAAATATTGGATATTAAAGAATGTTTCAATTAATATGTTTAAATGTCTTTTGCATAAAAGAATGCTCAGTTCTTAAGAAAGGGTATTCTCCTCATGAAATAAGTTTCAGTATATTAAAGAAAAGGAATAATCTACTACTAGAAACTCTATTTTTAATCATATTTCCAACCGTATACATTAATTATGAGAGATTTATTTCATAATTTATTGATTTTAATGTGTGTTTTAGGAAGTGTTACAGGAAATTAGAAAAGAATTTCTGGAAATATACCGTAACGCTGTTATCTATCCAAGCTGCGAAACAACACAAACCTATTTGTCAGATCATATCGTAGTATCGTTCACTCAAACAGAAGAATGTTTTCCCACTAAAGAAACAAGTAACTATAACCGAAAAAAAAAGTCTCAATCGAAATCGTTCCTCCAACTAACTCAAGTAAGTTCATTCAAATTTAACATTTCATATTTTTTCAAATCGATATCATTTGAGTACCGGTTAGTGTCATATTGATTGTACTAATACGTATCATGTTGAAAATATTGTATTTTCATTTAAAAATATTCTAAAATCACTACCACGGTATTACGTAAAGTAACAACAAACATTTGGTCACTTCTCGTTAAACTTTGAAATAACCATTGGTAAAGGCTGAATTTCTCGGTCATATTAATAATCTTAATAAAAAAAATGAAAAATAATTAAGAAAAAATAAATCATAAATCGGTAATATATGATAAATAAAGAATGATCTTGCTTCAACAAAATTGTTATCGACTAAAAAAAATTTAAATATTAATCGGAAAAAGATTATACTTAAAAGGATAACATTTATAATATCACATTCATATTACTCTCAGTTTGATAGAGTATCCTTATCAAGACTTATACTGTTGACTTCTAAAACTGTTATCACATGATATCAATGAACGATGAATCTATTCACTAAATCCCCAATTCTCAAGTAATATATTCCTTTCACTAAATAATGGTGACAAAGTTGTGAAATTAAGATAATCCCTCAAAATCATTGGATTTTATCAGTAAAGCATACTATCCACTAATGGAGGAATTTCCCCCTTCTCGAATGAATACGTAAACTGTTGTCCTGAATTCTTCTTCTTCTTCCATGGCACTATAGCCCAATTGGGGAGGGCCCTGGCCTCCTCACTGAGCTTTCGCCAGGTCGTTCGGTCCTGTGCAGCTGCTCTCCAGTTTGTCAGTTTTAGGATGGCTTTAGCGTCCTGAGAGACAGTCTTCCCATCTTAGTCTGGGTCGCCCTCTCCCTTTAGTTCGGTTAAGGTTTCCGTCCAGAAGACTGTTTGGGATGTCACTGTTCTTCATTCGGGCAACGTGTCCGGTCCATCGGAATCGTCCGAGTTTGATCAATTTAACCAAATTCACTTCCCCAAATAGCTCATATAGTTCTATATTTTTTCTTCTCCTCCACTTGTTACCAGTCTTGACTGGACCTAATATTCTTCGAAGAATTTTCCTTTCGAAGATGAGGATCTCATTTTCTCTTGCCTTCGTTAGAGTCCATGTCTCTGAGGCGTACATCAAAACTAGACGAATCAGAGTCTTGTAGAGCATCAGTTTCGTCTTGTTATATACTGGCTGTTAAGGTGTTTCCGTAGTCCGAAATAACTCTTATTAGCATTAAGAATTCTCCTCCCCACCTCCAGAGAAATGTTCTTATCGGAGCTAACTATAGAACCAAGATAAGTGAACTGATCTACCTTCTGGAACTTAAATCGTCCAAACTCCACGAATTCTCCAGCGTGATGAACTGCATAAGAGCCACCAGTACGCATGTACTTCTTCTTATCTTTGTTTATTGCAAGCCCCATCTCTTGAGAAGCCCGCATAATGGAATGCTTTTTCCAGTGCACTGAAAGACCTTGCGACGATATCGATGTCACCCGCATATCCAGTAATTGGACTAATTTGCTGTTTATCGTGCCACTGGTTTGGATGCAAGAATCTCTAACTACCTTCTCAAGAGCGAGATTAAATAGCAGGTATGCCAAAGCGTACCCTTGTCTATGCCTTATATTCGAGGAGAACTCCCTGGAAAGTTCTGTTTGAATTTTTACGGAGCATTTAACACAATCCATTTTCATCTTTATAAGCCTAATAATCTTGGGTGGGATCCCGAGTTCTGGAAGAGCAGCATAATGTTTGGGCCTCTTTATGCTATCGTAGGCTGACTTGAAGTCTATGAATAGATGATGTGTCGTCATTCTATATGCATTTGCTTTTTCCAAAATAGTTCTGAGGCTGAAGATCTGGTCAGTGGTCGATTTGCCTTTCCTAAAACCAGCTTGGTAGTTTCCGATTTTTCGGTCAGCGAATGGGAGGAGTTTGGTGAACAGTATGTTGGACAGCACTTTATAATCACACTGAAGGAGCATAATGCCTCTATAATTACGGCAATCAAGAATATCACCCTTCTCATGCAAAGGGAATATGACTCCCCTCTTCCATTCTTCGGGAATTATTTCTTCGATGCATATGGAAAGAATTAAGTCATATAGCTCTTTATGCAGAAGTTCACTACCCTTCTTCAGAAGTTCTGCAGGTATACTATCTTCTCCGGGAGCTTTATTATTTTTCATTTTTTCAATAGCCTCTACGATGTCCTCGAGTTCTGGAGGATCAATGACGTCATCATCCGAGATAGAGGTATCCTCTTCTGTTTGGACCATCTCATCTTCTATAGGTCTCTAGTTCAATTCATGGCTATAATGCTGCACCTATCTATCCAATATATCATTAATTCCAGGAAGAAGGGTTCCGTCTTCACTCCTGCATAATTTAACTCTAGGCTTGAATGGGGCTCTACGATTATTCACTCGTCTATAGAAGCTCCTTATTTCATTCTTGCTTCTGATTCTTCAAGTTCTCTGTTTACAGTTGCTGTCTTTCCCAAACTCTTTTCTTCCGCCTGTGCTGTCTCTTATATTCTCTCCTTTTGTCACGATATTCTTCGGTCGCTCTTCTTGTGTATTTCTTTTGGATCATATTATGATAGGCTAGATTTTTCCTCTCGGTTACAATTGCACATTCATTGTCAAACAACGAGGATTTTTCGGGCGTGTTTCCAATCCTAGGATGACTTCAGCTGACTCCTTAATTGCACTAGAACAATACTTCCAACGGCTCTGTACAGTATCTTGTACCTGATCTCTGAAGAGTTCTATCAAGTTGTAACTGGTATCTTGTGCAGGTATCTGGGTTTTTGAGCTTAGCGGTGCAATATTTTTTTGGGATCTTAGCTCCTTCCTTCCTTGCGTCTGAAATTCTGGCTCGTATTTTTGTGACTAATAGATAACGATCGCTCTCAACATTCGCACCTCTGTAAGTATGCGAACTTAACAAGTTTGACTAGTGTCGGCAGCTAATGAGAACAAGGTCAATCTGGTTGATGGTTGTCCCATCCGGCGACCTCCATGTTCCTTTGTGGATATCCTTAACAGGGAAGAATGTGCTTCCGATCACTAAATCTTTGGAGGCTGCATAGTTGATACGTCTTCTTTAGTTCTCATTAGTCTCATTGTGGAGGCTAAATTTGCCGATGATTGAAGATACCTTCCTTCCCAATGTTTGCATTAAGATCGCCAAGAATTATTTTAATGTCACTCCTCGAGCACTCGTCAATCGCTTTGTCAAGCCTATCATAAAATTCTTCTTTCTCCTCGTCCTGTGAGACTTCAGTTGGGGCTTGGCAGCTGATGAGGCTGTAATTATAGAATTTTCCTCTGACTCTTAGTACAGAGATTCGGTGGTTGATCGGTATAAAGTCAATGACAAGTTGCCTCATTTTTCCTTTCACAACGAAACCAGTTCCAAACACATGTTGTTTTGGGTGGCAACTATAATATATTGTGTGGTTTCTCTTTTCAAGAACACTATTACCTAACCATATTATTTCTTGGATAGCAGCGATGTCTATTTTTTTAATGTCAAGCTGTTGTAGAAGGCACCGAAGCGCCCCCAGTCGGTAGAGAGTTAAAGCATTCCATTGTCCTAGTGTGATGTCCTTTAGGCGAATCCTGAGTCGTTTCCTTGAATACAATCCGGCTATTTCTCCTTCAGTTTTCATGATATATTTAATTAAGGGGAGTGGGTTATCAACCCACTAAATATTTTTATTATCCATGAATCATTATAAAAAAAAGATAGAAAAGAATAATACTTTGGTAAAAAAAATAAATATTATAATACATTTTTATCTTGAAGTTTTTTTTTGCCATATTTCATATATTATATTATTCTACAAATTTTTCAAAAATAAAACCTTGTTTTATTTTTCTAAAAAAAAAATATTTTATGAAGTTTCCATGCATACATTTTGCATTCTCAAAACATTGATCTAAAAACATGTAATTCATTTGATATATATTTCAGTACAATCACCATTTATATTATTACCTGTTTGTCTTTACATAGGATTAATTAACAGTATATATGTGTTCAGTCTTATCTACTAATTCTTGTTAGCAACTTAATATTGTTTATTTTCAGATTTACCCATTAGATTTATAAATTAACATGTACTATATTTTAACCAATGATTATATGCAACAATTTATTTATATTTATCGAATTGTCTATTTTATTGCAATTTGGTGAATGATTGATCCATATTATTTTTTGTTTTGGTAATCTTAAAATCTTAATTTTATTTGAAGGGTAAGGAGGAAAAACCTCGACCCTATTTCATAATAAAGTACGAAAGTACAATACGAGTAGACCTATGATTTATTATGCATATTTTACATTGTGAAATGTTGAAACACAATAAAATTTAAAATTAATTGTTAGCATCTACCTAATGTGCCTCGATTCCTATTCTTGAATATTCTGACCTGTGTCTTCACTATCTAGCAATAATAAAAACTTATGGTAGTGTTCTATTTTCTTTTTGTAATTCTTCTAGATCTTATTTTTACTTTAAATTTACTATTTTCATTACAATTATTAGTTCTTTCTTTATATAACTATTTTATTTATTATGCCTATGTACTGATTTTAAATTTCATATAGATTTTGAAATTGAGCACTTCTTTTATACTTCTTTATTACTATTAGGATTTTTGGAATTTGTCTTATGCTGCTTTAATCTTGTTTTCAAATTTTGGGAAATTTCCCCTATATAATACTTTTAATTGTATTCTTTCCAGTGTAGAAAGGCAGAGTATTCTTACAGATAAAATATAAAATAGCATATTTAATTTTTCTTCTTCGTTCGCCTCCCTTTTCAAATGATGCGATATTTTGGAAACTGCTTCCTGTCAGAAGCTTTTGACGGAGGAGCTGTTTCATTTGCTTCTCATTTAGTAATAGATGGTGTTACAGAAACACCTGACCCTGATGGAGACGAAAAAAATTGTGAATGGGAAGCTTTGAGGTGTGACTGCATGTTTGTTGTGTTTCCCGATGTCCGAAATATTTTGTGGCAATATTTGCACGCCGCACTTTTACTGTCTCTTGATTTAAAATGTTTCCATACTTCACTTTTTGGCGGCGATATTTTAGTTTATGTTTCACTTTATCACCACGCTAACAACAGTAATGAACAGCAGGAAACTGACCGTTAGTGAGGCCTATGAGTTATAACAGTAAGGAAGTTACAACAGCTCAAAGAAAGCGTCCTACATACGGCAGGGCGAAAATGCTATCCATCAGGCGCTGAAATGTCTGGGCTGCGTTTCGGAGTCCAAAGTACATAACAGTAAATTCTAAGAAGCCGATGGGGGTGATGACTGCTGTCTTCGGGATGCCCTCCTCCGCCACGGGTACCTGATTGTAGGCTCGATACAACAGTA
Source organism: Rhaphigaster nebulosa (assembly GCA_948150685.1). NCBI lineage: Eukaryota > Metazoa > Arthropoda > Insecta > Hemiptera > Pentatomidae > Rhaphigaster > Rhaphigaster nebulosa. Next base: position 28,070,027 of record OX411307.1, on the reverse strand, counting down.
ATGAACAGCAGGTAACTGACCGTTAGTGAGGCCTATGAGTTATAACAGTAAGGAAGTTACAACAGCTGAAAGAAAGCGTCCTAGATTGATTAAATAATTAAGTTATAATGTAACGTACTGCTCACGGATAAAATTAAAAATATGATAAAGAATAAAGGAAATATCTAATTAAAATAAAATAATAAAGTTTAAAATATCAATATCACCGATATATCGGTGTAAAATATTGATATCATCGATATATCGGGTGTTAGGATATCGATATAATATATCGTTTTTTCAAATCCGATATATCGATATATCGCGTTTCGAAATTCCAACCATAATGCAGCGCATTTAGCCAGGATGGCGGATGAAGAAATGTCCAAATATTGCTAACACAGCCAGCTTGCTAGGAAGGGGTTTGCCCTGAGAATTTACAAGGAAACCGAGAAATTCGACTTCGGCCTTGCAAAACGAGGATTAAACCGGATTGATGGTCAGTCCGTGCTGGTCCAGTCGCCTGCATATCTCTCCCAAGTGAGTGCGGTGTCCCTCTTCCGATTCTGACACTATCAGTATCTCATCGAGGTAAACAAAGACATACGGCAGGGCGAAAATGCTATCCATCAGGCGCTGAAATGTCTGGGCTGCGTTTCGGAGTCCAAAGTACATAACAGTAAATTCTAAGAAGCCGATGGGGGTGATGACTGCTGTCTTCGGGATGCCCTCCTCCGCCACGGGTACCTGATTGTAGGCTCGATTGAGATCTAGCTTGTTAAAGATGGTTTTTCCAAAGAGATTGGTCTTGAGGGTCTGACAATAGGGGACGCTGTACCTGTCAGGAAAGGTCTGGGCGTTGAGCCGGCGGTAGTCCCCACAAAATCTCATTGGGCCGTCCTTCTTCGTTACGATGTGAAGTGGGCCAGCCCTTCCTGCCAGCCTCCTTAATTCGTTAAAAAAATTCGATGGTCTTTCTCCATCTACAAGGTGTTTATCTTCCAACAATCTTCTTATCCGCTGGTTTTCGGACTCGTCGTAAGTAGAAATCAGCCGGTCCCTGAGGGCCTCAATGGTTCTGTCGGAGGATTTTTGACTAAATCCGACACTTGCTTCAATATTTCAAATTCCAAGTTCGCCACCACCAACTAGAATTTAATTCGCAAACTTGTAACTTTAGATGTACTAAAAACGGCCTCCGCTTGGCAAAACCACAGTTCTGGGTCGGCTCTACAGAATGCTGGGATCCTAACATTGACTCCAGGCCCACTAGCGCTTAACTCAACTCCGTCCTTCGTCTCCGGCGGGGACATCACGTCGGATTCACCAATTTGAAGTACGTAAGGAGCTTCGATAAAATTAATAAAAAAATATATAAAAGTAAAAGTCAATATATTGAAAAAAAAATAAACTCACTTGAAAATAAAAATAAACTTCTCAGAAAACAAAAATAAACTTGCCTGGGTGCAATTGGTACAAATAACGAAAAGTTTAACAAAAAAACGCAACTTGAAACTGTCCAACACGTTGGCACTTCATTAACACACTGCCCGGCCCGGTAATTGTTGGTTACCCCAGTGTTGCAGGCATAAGAAATTACATAGATACATCATTTAATTCAATCACATAATTATTCCTGCCTGGCAACACTGGGTGGTAACCGTCGCCGGGCATAAACTTCTTGTTTTCTTATGTGAAGTGCCGTAACATGATTATTATCTTAAAGTAATTGTAATTAGAAAAGCTCATGCTGAATTGACTTTTTAGTCATTTGGTAGAAATACACTGCGGTGAACCAGCAATCACGAGTAATTGCTAAAGTACACCTTTAAATGGCTTTTTGGAATGGCACATAAAAAAGCTTAAAGGAAAAATTGCAATTTGCTACGTTCATATAATTCGAAATTAACAAAATGTAGCTTCTTGGTAAATTTTGGAGTAAATTATTTAAGAATTTTATTTACTAAAAAGAGAATTTATTTTGGAAGACATTTAAGTTTTAACTTCAGTATTTATGCGTATAGCTAAAGCGTTTACACGTGTAACTTCAATATTTAACGTGTTAAGAGAATCCCAAATTAATTATAAATTTATTATTGCATTGTTTTGTTATCAAATAAAATGTTTTTCATAATAATAAAAAAATATGGTTCGCACATCTCACAACTTTCACTTCCTAATTATACTCGAAATTCATTTTGAAAGTTAACAAAGGGAATTCTATTTAGTTTCCATAACAAAATTTAATTTCCATTAAATGATATAAAAGTAGGAATTATTAACTACTTAGGGATTGATAAATTATTTGCCACTTCTATAAATTTGTTTTATTGAAAACTAGTTTCGAATGTTATTATACATTCATCCTCAGTTCTAAAAACACACAAAAAATTCAAAAATAAGCAATTCAAAATATAGTTGGTATTATTATACATATTAAATTATATAAATCAGTATTATAAAACATTTATGAATTATGAATTTAATTAAGACAAGAAATCAAATACATGTTGGTACCAAGGTTTAAATGGATTATATCAAACAGAAAAGTTTGTACTGGTTTCTTCTCGCATTGTATTGGCAATGAACGAGAGATAGGCAGTATATTTTTCCAGTAAGGCCGGTGAGTAATTGTTTTTTCTGTTATAGATGGGAATAAATTTAAGATGGGAATGTTGGAGATATTTATTTGGTCATTTAAGCAAAAATCTGAATTGGATTTGAAGGATTTTATTATTTCAAGTGCTTCATATATATTTAATTTGAGACTGTTTTCAACGTGATGTATTAATTTAACTCCCGAGTCTTTGATGAATTTATCAAATTTAAATTCATCAAAGACTCAGGAGTTAAATTAATACATCATGTTGAAAACAGTCTCAAATTAAATATATATGAAGCACTTGAAATAATAAAATCCTTCAAATCCAATCCAGATCTTTGGATGAATGTATAACATTCGAAACTAGTTTTCAATAAAACAAATTTATAGAAGTGGCAAATAATTTATCAATCCCTAATTAGATTGATCCTTCTATACCATCATGCGGATGTCAACTGATTATTAACTACAACAATCACTTAAGTTTTTGCGGTTATTGCCACTCCACGTATCTTACACGACTTTTTATGCTAGATAATATTTTTTCTAAAATATTTATCTTTCCTACGGTATTGTACACATCTATGAGGGTGGCGATCCTCATTTCCGGATATTCGTTTTTTACCTGATAAAATATTTCTTCTGGTTCCTCCTTTAGTGATTTCTCAAATTCTTTTATAGACTATATTAATCCATTGTTATCACTAGTAACAATAACAGACGGTTAATTATTTCAAAGAATCTGTAAAGGTACTAATAATAATTAAAATTAAATGTACTTTAAAGGAAGCCATTATGAAAATTCGGCAATTATGGCCTTTCAAACTATTTCAATGATTATAAGGTCCAGCTGATATTAAAGACCATTTTATTGAACATTGATATAACGAGTTTAATCAAAATGTTAGTCGTTTTCGAGAAAATGGGAAACCATAATGTAAATTCATTTTATTGAAAAAATGCTGTAACATCCTAGGCATTTACCTACCTTAATTATGTATTTCAGTTTCGTTCAGAACTAGACTAGCCACATACACACACTCTCTCTCACACACACACACACAAGAAGGGAAAATGGGGAAGCTGGCGCAATATTTGGGAGCAGCCAATCAGAAGCCAGCATTTGGTACCTATGGGGAGAAATTTTTTTTATTTATTGAAATTTACAACTGTATTACATAATACAACAAGTAAATGGGAATTTGAAGTACAAGACATGAGAATTACTTGTGAAGGAACCACCCATTGGTAGCACTTCAATGTCTATTTTAACTTAGAAGGTCCCGTGGCCATCTTCTTTTCAGACGCCTCAGAGGATTATCAGGAATACATGGGGATGAAAGGCTACGAACAAGAGGGTTGGTATGGGCAAGGAGTTTGGAATTAAAGGAGGTATATCTATTTCGGGCTAAATCTGCAACAAATGGGATATTGAGATCTTTGTGGATAATTTTATTTGTGACAAAATAAGGAGCATTAAGGATTTTTCGAAGGATTTTGGATTGCAAGGATTGGATGCGGGAGGAATTTGATGGTTTAGTGGTACCCCAAAGCTCTATCCCGTATGTCCAAATAGGCCTGATAATGGTGATGTAAATGAGTTTTTGTAGAAAATCGGTAATTTGGAGCGTTTGTCAAGTATGTGTTGTAGTAATCGGAATCTTCGAGCAGTTTCTTGTCGTTTCAGTCTCGTGTGAGGATTCCATGTAAGGCGTTTATCAAGATCAAGAGTCCTAGGTAGCGGATCTGTTCGACAGGGATAAATGGTATATTATTAAAGGATACAGTATGACAGGATGTAGTGGGTTTACGACGTAGGGTAAAGGTGATTTGATGGGATTTGTTGGGATTTATTTTAATTCTCCAGTTTTGACACCATTCTTCAATGGCTGTGATGTGTGACTGCAGGGTTTGAGATGCTGCAAATGGGTCATTGTTCACAGATAACATACATGTGTCATCAGCGTAAATAGTGAGGATGGTGCTAGGATGGGTTGGGATATCAGCTGTATACACCGTGTAAAGGATGGGGCCAAGGATACTACCTTGAGGTACACCGGCGGACTGAGAGAATAGTGATGAGTAGGCAAGATTATGGTTTACTTTGAAGGTTCTATCGGGGACGAAGGAACGGATTAATAGAAAATATGTCGGGGGAAGGAATTGACGGAGTTTGTAAAGCAGTCCCGGGTGCCAGACTCGGTCAAAAGCTTGTTCTACATCGAGAAAGGCTCCCGTGCAGTACATTCCGCGCTCCAATGTGGAGGATATCACATCCACCACACGATGACACTGCTGAATAGTAGAATGGGATGTTCGAAATCCAAACTGATGGTCAGGAATCACTTGATTTAACTCTAGGATTGGGTACAGTCTCTTTAATATGAGTTTTTCTAGGATTTTGCCCATAGTGGGCAAGAGGGAAATAAGACGATAGGAGGATGGATTTTCAGATGTTTTTTTTGGTTTTGGTATCATTTTTATAATAGACAGTTTCCAAGGATCAGGGAAATAGGTGGTTCTGAGTGATGCATTGTATATATAGGTTAGGAATAGGACAGCTTTTCGAGGGAGCTGTTTTAGGATGTGCGATGTGATGAGATCATGGCCAGGAGCTTTTTTGGAAGGTAATTTCTGAATGATGTTAGTTATTTCGGAAGGATGAAACGCTTTAGGAGGAAGGAACATCTGAAGTGGAATAGTTAGTTCTGCCTCAACATGCTCAAGATGGGCTGAGTTAAGGATACCAGGATGAGGATTAAAAATTTTGAAAAGGTGTTCACTGAATATTTGGGATTTTTCTCATCTGATCTAGACCAGGTCTGAGATTCAGTGAGAAGCGGATGATTAAAGGTTTTGAATTTTAATAGCTTTGCTGTAGTTATCCATAATGATTTATGGGGGGAAATTTGAATTTTACCCTCGACCTAACCTTAACTGCCACGTTGTCTCACCTCGACCCTACCTTAACCACCACGTGGTCTAACCTCGACCTAACCTTGACCACCTTAACCGGAGCCTTCTGGTCTATGCTCGGCATATATGATTATAGTCACGTGATCCAGTAACGTGACCCGCAGCGCCTCCCGGTCTCTACTCCGCTCGCATCTTTTAGTCACGTGATCCAGTCGCGTGACCCCTTGCACCATCTGGTATATGCTCCACCCACAAGGTTTAGTCACGTGATCCAGTCACGTGATCCATGGAACCTCCTGACCTATTCTCCGCCCACAAGGTTTAGTCATGTGATCCAATCCCGTGACCCATGGAACCTTCTGACCTATGTTCCGCCCACTAAAATAATCCCCTCCAACCATTGAAGAGTCAGGTACCCACACTATAGAGCATGAGTGTACCCGGCCACCATTTTGTTTTTCTTACACCGCCATTTTATTTTTCTACCGTTTGAGAGACTTGAGGTTTTGTTGAAGTGTCAGGTAACCACCTTATAGAACATGAGTGTACCAGGCCGCCATTTTGTTTTTCTTACACCGCCATTTTATTTTTCTACCGTTTGAGAGACTTGAGGTTTTGTTGAAGTGTCAGGTACCCACCTTATAGAACATGAGTGTACCAGGCCGCCATTTTGTTTTTCTTACACCACCATTTTGTTTTTCTACCGTTTGAGAGACTTGAGGTTTTGTTGAAGGGTCACATACCCACTTTATAGTCTGTAACCTTCCCAACCATTATACAATCTTAACCCATACGATGAAGGGTCAGGTACCCACCTTATAGGTCATGAGTGTACCCGACCGCCATTTTGTTTTTTTCTGGATGAAATGTAAACATGAACTATGAAAACATAAACAAAGGGTAGGGCCCCTAAATCCTATGACATCTTATGGACTTTGAACTGTTTATCTATAACATATAAATAAATAGTAGAGTTCCTTAATCCTAAAACAGGTTTTGGACTTTGAACTATTTATCTCTAACGTATAAAATAAATAGTAGAGTCCCTTAATCCTAAAACAGGTTTTGGACTTTGAACTGTTTATCTCTAAAACATAAATAAATAATAGGACTTATTAACCTTTGAATAGCTTATGGACTATGAACTGTTAATCCTTAAAACATAAATAAATAGTATGGCCCGTTATTCCTATAACAGCTCTTGGACTTTGAGCTCTTAGTCCCCAAACTTTCTTATCTCGCTTAAACATAAACAAAACGACTTTTCAATGTTCTACGTATTTTTAATCTCTGATAGTATAAATAATGGCCTTAAAAGGATTAACTTTTAATCCTTTAAGTTCCTATCGAACTTTTAATCCCTAAAATATATCGGCAAATGGAAACGACTGTATCACGCTGGAAAAAGAAGTTATACCTTTTCATAGCTTTGAAATATTTTCAAAGTACACGAGTTGGTATTAATAACTACGAACATGTCGCAGCAAATTTTAATTGATGGATATTAATTAATCATTAATTCATACTCCAACTTTAAGTTCCTATAGCTAATTTTTAATTATCACCATTAGTGGGGCTTCTTAATCTTAGAATAACTTATGGACTTTGAACTGTTGATCCTTAAAAAGTTTAACTTTTAAACGTAAACAAAACAACTTTTTAATCTTCTATATATTTTTAATCTCTGATTGTATAATCAATGCACTTACAAATTTACAAATATGTCGATAAATCGAAACGACGGTATCACGCTGGCCAAAGAGGTTATACCTCTCCATAGCTTTGAAATATTTTCAAATTACACGAGTTAGTATTAATAACTTCGAATACGATGCAGTAAATTTGTATTAGTGAATATTAATTAATCCCTAATTAACACTAATTCTTAATTAGTACTAATTCTAATTTATATTTTATTGGTACTCATTTCGACTTGCCTGAGTATTGCCTGACTGGTCTGAGCAGGTCGACTCATGCTCGCTTCATAACGGGTGGTGGGGGCACTATGATCGGTAGTGGGGGAACATGACAGCCAATCAGATACGATTATTCTCGTCCAGGAAGCAGTGGCCCTCGTGGCCTCTGCCATTTCGATTCGAACCCCAGACATAGAACAAAGTTTTGCTGCTACCACTGCTAAAATTGTGATAATATTAAGATGTTTCGAGTGCAAACCAGGCTATGAGATATAATTAACGACAACGAAGTGAAAGAAGATACTGACTGACACGTCCATTGAACAATTGAAGGAAGAATCAAGCGAAGAATCTTCAGAAGAAGAAATTCCGATCTTCTGTTCCAGCAAGCTTTGTAAGATGAAAGGAGAATACAAAGTCGTTTGTTTGAGCTGAGGAAAATTTTATCACACTGGATTTATCGACTTGTTAGATTGCGACCATAGAACATTTTGGTTTGATGATTGCCGTCGTCCACCTATGAAAAATTCTATTTCTTATCTAGATATCTCTACAGTAGCATTCAAGATTGATGAATTATTTAACAGAAATCTTAACATGGAGGAAGAAATTTCAGGAAATAGTGTAGATACGATACCTAATTACCATGACTCGACACCTTATGACCATGAATCAAGACCTGATTGCAAAATGCTAGGGTCATCGATAGAAATTTTTTGGGGGTCTTTCAAGAGATCATTGATCAGGAAATGCGAGGACTTTACTATTCGACACCCTGCGATGACGAGATTTGTTCATACCGTGGACGATACCGTGTGAGCTGTACGAAATGCTTACGTGTCTTCCACACAGCATGCGTTTTCTTGCCAGACCACGATTACGAAACAACAGTATGCTTCTACTGCCCTCAATCGGATCCTAACAGTGACATAGATGATGACGATAAGTCAGAAGAATTTGTTACGGAGTAATATTTATAAATTTAATTTATATTAAATAAAAATTATCAGTAATTTTGTTTCTTATATTTAAACAATCTATGTAACTAAAAACATATTTTCTTATTATCTTATTATATTATAAATTATTTCTTTAATAAATAAATTCTACTTGAACTGTTGTATTCCCTCCACCTCCCCTTTGTTAATATCATATAATGCATTAAAATATATTTCGAAGAGCACAACTCCTAGTCTTCTCTTATATAGTTGTATTTCTCAGTGTTGGAATAAAAATAATTTGACTAAGCAATTCATTTTACCAAATCATACTATTTTCAGAGATTGTTCCGAAATTATAACCTCCATTATTGAATCAGAATTTTCATGTAAGACGTATTGGTGTAATATAATATTCGAACGGCTAGATTGTTTTTTCCACATTTGGATAGGTGTCAGAGTTATCTGTTAGATATTGTTCTCACATTTTTTTTCGATTGCTTTTGCCTGTTACTTTATTGATTTTAGTAAATTTTAATGATTTTAGAAATAAAAAAATATTTTATTAGCAAATATTTGTATTTAAAACTATTTTGAGGTAATTTATTATCTGTAGTTGATATTATTTGAAAATATTGATGTAAGATGTGCTAAATTTGGTCCCCATTTGTATGATATTATGTTTGTTTTTTTTTCAGTCCTAATAATGATGTCCGAATTGGCGAAACGTTGACTGGTCAGATATTTACTGCTGGTTAAGAGACTCAAAAATTTATTCAGGATTCTTCCAGAAATATACCAATAATTTATATTTAAAGGGAGAAGTTGATCGGGGGTGCGGTCAAAGAAATAGACTTAATAATTGTGGTCTTATATAATTGTGCCTACGTTTCGGCCTAAATTTTAGGCCATCTTCAGGGCTAAAATGAAAACAAAATAACAACAATGAAAAAAGAGAAAAGAGGCAGTACCAGTAACAGTAAAAATGATAAATGATAAAAAACATAAAATACAAGTAAGATAAAAAAGTATAAAGAATAAAAAGAAAAGGATAACACTAAATTACATAATACAAAAGACAATTGAAAAAATAAAATAAAATAAAATAAATGAAATAACAAAGTAAAAATTAAAAATTAAAAACAATGCGATATTTACACAGGGAATAGTGAAATATATGAAATCTATTAATTAAAAAGACACATAATATGAAGGTTTGGTAATGTGTAAAGCATACATGCAAGCAAAGCATAAAGCATAAATGCATACAGTATATAAAAGCATACAGAGATAGTTGTAAGTTATGCAAAAGATGACTATGATGTTAAAGAAGTTGACATTGTTGTAATTGATTTTTGTAATTATGAGATGAAGGAGTAAAAATAATGTAAGCCCCAAAAAACAAAAATAGATAAAAATCCTATGTGGTGAAGATAGAAGAAGGATAGAAAACAATGAGGAGGAGGAAATGTAAAGAAAACGTGATAATTACATACCAGCGAGGCGTGTGGTCAAGCGCCAACTGAATATTAATAATGGATTACCGGGAATTAGGAAAACCGTTAAAACAATGTTACCAACTCACTGATTTGAAATAAAACTAACACTAAATTTAAATGCGGTGTGATCAAAAGACATAACAATTGATTTGAAAACTGTAAAAACGTATTGATATAAGTATATTTAGAAAACTATATATATATAAAAAAATTAATGTTAAAAAATTAAATTTGAAAAAAATTAAAGTTAAGTTAAATGTAAGTATAAGTTAAATAATATTACGGGTTAAATTTACTAAGAAAAAAAATAAATAAATAAAAAAATATATAAAAAATAAATTAATACTTTGTATAAGGAGTCGTTGCGGGTGACGAGTTAAAAAAATAATATAATAATAAAATTAAAGTTAAGTAAACAATAAGTATAAGTTAAATAATAACAATAGGGGTTTAATTTACTACGGAAAATTTTTAAATAAATACTTTGTATAAGGAGTTTTCACGGGGAGGAAAAAAAAAAAAAAAAAAAAGGGGGGGTAATGAAAAGTTATGTTTTTTTTAATAAATTGAATACTTGGGAGTAGGTTAGAGAAAGGTTTTGTATATCAGTTTTTTGATTGACGGGAAGGGATTCTAATTGGATGAAGATGCTTTCTGAGAGGAGTCGTTTGTCATGGTTAGGGACTGTGGCGAGGATTGAAGTACTGTCAAAATCAAAAGTATGGTTTAAGGATAAAGCGTGTTCTGAGAGTTTAGAGGCAGTCTGGTTACGGGAAGAGATGGAATATTTATGTTGGGTGATGCGATCTTTAAGGAGGTTTTTAGTTTCGCCGATATAGGTAGAGTTACAGTTAGGAGAGGAACAGGGGATGCGGTATACGACATGGGAACGGTGTTTAAGAGGAATGGGATCTTTTACACGTGTGTAGAGGTTGGAATGTTTGTTGTGGGATTTGAAAGCAATTCGCAGATTGGGAATTGAGGAGCGTAAGGATTTCTGTATGTTTTCAGAAAGGGCGGGGATGTATGGAAGAGATCTATAGAAGGGAGTGGTAGTGGGTGGTGAAGAAGTAGTGGTAGAGGTGATGGGAAGGGGAGGGTTTTTGTAGTTGTGGATGAGTTTGTTGATGGTATTGAGGGGAAAGTTATTGGTTAAGAGGATTTGTTTGATACGATTAATGTTGGTATCATGAAGGTGGGAGTCGGAAAGGGAAAGACATCGATGTATGAGGTTTTTGGCGACGTTTATTTTTTGGTGGTAAGGATGTTGGGAATAGTAGTTTAGAAGTCTGCCGGAGTAAGTCGGTTTGGTATACCAGTCTGTGTATATAGAGTTGTCAGGGTTTCTTATAATGAGGAGATCAAGGAAAGGAAGGGAACTTTGTAATTCTCGTTCAACGGTAAAATGTAGGCGGGGATGGTAAGAGTTGAAGGCTGCTAGGATATCAGGAATTTTATCAGGATTGAGGATGAGGAGAAGGTCGTCTACATATTTTTTAATGAAGATAATGTCATTTGGGAATAGGGGAGTTACGGAATTAAGTAGGTCATTAAGGACAATGTTAGCAATGTCAGGAGCAAGAGGATTTCCCATGGCAAGTCCTGAAATTTGATTAAAGAACTGTCCATGGAAAGTAAGGTAACCGGATTTACAACAAAGCTGTAGGGATTCTAGGTATGAGGAACGGTTAAGGGGAGTATGGGGTTCAATGGATGTCCAGTTGTCTTCAATTATACGGAGGGCTTTATCGATGGGAATGTTGGTGAATAAACTTTCGACGTCGAAGGAGGTAAGTATGTAGTGGTCAGGAATCGTAAAGGATAATAATTGTTCGCGTAGGTGAAAGGAATTTTGGACGTCATAAGGGTTGTTGTGGCTAAGGATTTGTAAGGAGGGGAGTAAGAATTTGCTGAGTTTGACCGAGGGAGAATTAATATTGGAAGTGATGGGACGGAGGGGGATGCCAGGTTTGTGAATTTTGGGGAGTCCATAAAAACGTGGAGCTATGGAATTATAGGATATAAGGTTTCTGTAGGTAGGGTAAGTGATTAGTTTTAAATTTAAAAGGTTTTTGAGATGCTGATTGAATTGGGTTTTTAGTGAAGGAGTAGGGTCACGGGTTATGGGGATATATGTGGTTCGGTCTGATAGGAGTAAAGTCATTTTATCATAATATTCAGAACGGTCCATTATAACTGTTTTGTTGCCTTTGTCTGTTTTTGTAATGATAATGTTGTCATGGGATTTTAGGAAGGATCGGGTAAAAGAGAGGTCTTTGAAAAATTGGGGAGAAAAATTGGAAGAATTTGAGGGTGGGTGTAGGAGGTAATTAGAAAGAATATTAGTAATGGAAACTCGTGACAACTCCTTACTATCATTAGAGCGGTGGAACAGGGGGTCATTGTGGATATATTCTAGATCAGTAAGCATTTCTGGAATCATTTTTTTGAATGAGGAGTTGGGGGGGGGGGGAAATTTTGGGCCTAAACTTAAAATGTTAATGACGTTGGAGGGAATGTTTTCCGATGAGATATTAAGCACCCATTTATCGTCTCCTTTAGGATAAATTTTATGAGAAAGGGATTGTTGGTAGAGGTTATTGAATTTGCTGGTAAGTTGTCGTTTCTTTTGGGATCGGGCTATGTTAAAAATGGTGGAAATACATGTGGAAAGGTTTTTCATATGTTCATCACCTATTTTGGTTCGTAAAAAATGGGTAAGAGAGGAAATTTTTTGGTTAAGGGAATCTATGTGTTGTATCACTTCACGAATTTTTAAATTAAGTAGGGATTTTTTAAACTTGAAGGAATGCGATACTAATGTATTATTAAGTGGTTTAGATATGGTAATATGGTTTAGGGAATTGTTTATGAAGTTTGGAAAAATGGAATTAGAGCGACATTTGAGAAGGAAAATGCGATGTTCTAAATTATGGGCTAGGCGTTTGTGAAGGGTGCACAGATAATTAATGCGGGATTTGTAGGTAGGAAAAGAGGATTTGAAAAATGAGAAGGATAAATTGTAAAGCGTGGGAGTAGAAATAACTGGGTGAGGGGGGCTTACATTAGAAGAGAGCAGAATGCGAGTTTGCGAGGCGTTGATGGTAGATGGTGAAGCCGGAGTGGGATTAGAATAGAGATGCTGTGATGAGGGGTTGGGATGCTGAGGGGGTCTTATATAAGAAGAAGGCAGAGTGCGAGGAGAGTCACTGAAGACAGAAGTTGGTGAAGCCGAAGCGAGACCTGAAGAGAAGCGCTGCGATGAGGGCGTAGGATGCTGAGGTGGTCTTGTAGACGTAGGATGCTGAGGTGTTCCTCTCCCAACTGTAACTCTACCTATATCGGCGAAACTAAAAACCTCCTTAAAGATCGCATCACCCAACATAAATATTCCATCTCTTCCCGTAACCAGACTGCCTCTAAACTCTCAGAACACGCTTTATCCTTAAACCATACTTTTGATTTTGACAGTACTTCAATCCTCGCCACAGTCCCTAACCATGACAAACGACTCCTCTCAGAAAGCATCTTCATCCAATTAGAATCCCTTCCCGTCAATCAAAAAACTGATATACAAAACCTTTCTCTAACCTACTCCCAAATATTCAATTTATTAAAAAAAACATAACTTTTCATTACCCCCCCCCCCCTTTTTTTTTTTTTTTTTTTTTTCCTCCCCGTGACAACTCCTTATACAAAGTATTTATTTAAAAATTTTCCGTAGTAAATTAAACCCCTATTGTTATTATTTAACTTATACTTATTGTTTACTTAACTTTAATTTTATTATTATATTATTTTTTTAACTCGTCACCCGCAACGACTCCTTATACAAAGTATTAATTTATTTTTTATATATTTTTTTATTTATTTATTTTTTTTCTTAGTAAATTTAACCCGTAATATTATTTAACTTATACTTACATTTAACTTAACTTTAATTTTTTTCAAATTTAATTTTTTAACATTAATTTTTTTATATATATATAGTTTTCTAAATATACTTATATCAATACGTTTTTACAGTTTTCAAATCAATTGTTATGTCTTTTGATCACACCGCATTTAAATTTAGTGTTAGTTTTATTTCAAATCAGTGAGTTGGTAACATTGTTTTAACGGTTTTCCTAATTCCCGGTAATCCATTATTAATATTCAGTTGGCGCTTGACCACACGCCTCGCTGGTATGTAATTATCACGTTTTCTTTACATTTCCTCCTCCTCATTGTTTTCTATCCTTCTTCTATCTTCACCACATAGGATTTTTATCTATTTTTGTTTTTTGGGGCTTACATTATTTTTACTCCTTCATCTCATAATTACAAAAATCAATTACAACAATGTCAACTTCTTTAACATCATAGTCATCTTTTGCATAACTTACAACTATCTCTGTATGCTTTTATATACTGTATGCATTTATGCTTTATGCTTTGCTTGCATGTATGCTTTACACATTACCAAACCTTCATATTATGTGTCTTTTTAATTAATAGATTTCATATATTTCACTATTCCCTGTGTAAATATCGCATTGTTTTTAATTTTTAATTTTTACTTTGTTATTTCATTTATTTTATTTTATTTTATTTTTTCAATTGTCTTTTGTATTATGTAATTTAGTGTTATCCTTTTCTTTTTATTCTTTATACTTTTTTATCTTACTTGTATTTTATGTTTTTTATCATTTATCATTTTTACTGTTACTGGTACTGCCTCTTTTCTCTTTTTTCATTGTTGTTATTTTGTTTTCATTTTAGCCCTGAAGATGGCCTAAAATTTAGGCCGAAACGTAGGCACAATTATATAAGACCACAATTATTAAGTCTATTTCTTTGACCGCACCCCCGATCAACTTCTCCCTTTAAATATAAATATACGGTCAACAATAACTCCCTCCATTACCAATAATTTAGAAATATTCATATTAACCCTTCTCCATACTCACTTCATAATTCTAATTGTTTGATTTCTTTCATGAAATGATAACTATTTATTAAAAATTTCTATATCGTCTCCAGGTCAAAATGTCTTGTTTTGTGTAGGTGACTGTCAATATTAGAATGTTTGGCATGATCGGATTATAGGCAATACTCAAATTAACCCATATGAGCACTATCGTGGTAGTTATAGCACAATTATGATCACACTTTTTCCCAAAAATACCATAAGTTCGTCTATGAGGCACCTCTATCGGTACCTGTTTCCTCA
Source organism: Rhaphigaster nebulosa (assembly GCA_948150685.1). Classification (NCBI taxonomy): domain Eukaryota; kingdom Metazoa; phylum Arthropoda; class Insecta; order Hemiptera; family Pentatomidae; genus Rhaphigaster; species Rhaphigaster nebulosa. The sequence continues at coordinate 28,054,965 of OX411307.1, read as the reverse complement.
TCGAAGTTTGTTTATCAATTAATAAACAATCAGTTCAATCAATTTTAACGAGTCCATCTTGCTTTGCACACTAACTTTCTGTTGGACAGAGTATTTGTGGACTTCCCCAGGATGAGAACCATTGTTAAGAGGCGTTTCATAGCACCCTAGGATTCTAAAATGAGTAGCTGATAGAGGGAAAATCAGGTAGTTAGAGCACAATGCTGATCACACTTTCTACGAAGAATAGCATCAGGTCTCGTCTATGAGACATTTTTCCCAGTTACTTTCTCCTTGCCGAGTTGTGTTTATTGATAAACATAGCAATCACAGATTAGATTTTATTTGATTTAAATTATAATTCACTCACAATGAATTATAACATTGTGAGTGAATTATAATTTAAATCTTATAAATCTTTTAAATCGTGATAAGGTTATTATAATTGAAGTAATATAAAAAATAAAACTTACTTGTTATAAGTTGATAAAATCATTATTGAATAATTTAAAGATTTAATGTTGAAAAAACAAGTAATTTGTTGTTTGAATAATTTATTATTAAGGAATTAAAGTATGTAAGAAAATAATTATTTATAAGTGAATAATATATAATTTATAAATAGTTAATAGTAATTAGAAGTATTTAAGCAATATGGCATCCTTAATGATGAATATGAAACAATGCAGTAATATTCCATTTTTTGATTGTGAATCAGATAATTTGAAGAATTTTATAAATGTCGTGAGACAATTAAGAAATGAATTCTGAAATCGAAATAATTCATAAAAAGAATTAAATTAATGTAGATTATTAAATGATGTACTTGCTCCCCTCACTAAAGGAACAGAATATATTAAAAGAATTTCTAATTTTTAAAATATTGATAATTTATTAAACTAAATCGAATATATGTTTGATAATAAAAGAAAAATGAATTAAAGAATTAAATAATCATTTAAAAAAAAAAGAAAATTTAAATGATTTTATAGAGCCGCGTAAAAAATTCTAAACTAAAATTGATTAACAATAGAAAATTTTTAAATATTAAAGGAAAATATATTTCTAAATTTGTTTCAATAACTTTCTAAATAATAATGAACAGATAAAATCTCTAAAAGCAAAAAATAATTGTTACTTGCAATTCTGGGGAAATTTTAGTCCATAAAGGTATCTCAGGAACTAACAACTGACCGATTGAAAAGATAATAATTGTCGAGAATTACTAAACCAATGCAAGTAGCTCACCAGTCCAGATGACATAATGTTTTAATTGATCAGCAGTCTATATAGACGACTCGGTTTGTTGCAAGCATTTTCCGACAGCCTTAAATTACGGAGTATCATCCATTTAATTAATAATATCAGAATAAATAATACTAGTATACCCAAGTGAGAACGCTCGCATTACATATCTTCTAATCCCTAATTCCAAGTATAAGCGATATTAGGGAAACATATTTATTCGTATAAACAATATATTATCAAGAAAGCTTATTTAACACACACATTTGGTGAAGCTACATAGTTTGTAATGACTATGTTGGAGTTCCAGTTCATACTTAATAAGTAATTAGCTTACACAACTGGAAAACATGTCTGGAAAACATGCGAATCTATATCGTGCGTTATCTCGAAAACGGTAGGTTTTTAAGCTTTAAAACGCTGGACCAATACGATCTTACCAATATGATCTTAATGTCCGCGTCAAAATCTTTAAAACCCAACTTATCCCGTCTCGATCCGCCGACTCTCAGTCGTCAAAGTTTTGAAACCTTCCAGTTTTTTCATCACTTTTATTTAAGCCCTTGTAAGATTTTAAGAAACAAAATTGGAATTCGTCACATCTCCGTGAAATTCTCTTTCTTTTGATACCTCACTCATCAAAACCATCGTTCCTGAGGGCCGGAAAAGGGATCTATACTACCGTAATAATATATAGTAGTGATGATTTAAAAAAAAAATATATATATATATATATATATATATATATATATATATATATATATATATATATGTCTATATATACATATATAAACAGGGGAATAGGATAAGACAAAAATTTAAAAAGGGATTTGCCACTTAAATCTCTGAAAAAGGTAGTAAATTAAAACTTTAGACTTAAACAATTAAATATTTAAGGACTAGTGTCTTTTTAATAAGATTAGATAAATATAGTAAAATGTTTAATTTAATATTTAAAATCACGCTAATAATTACCGAATACATTATACATGTTGTTTAGTATAGGAACTATTTATTGTTGCATCAATATATCATTAATGATGTCCTATTTAAACTTTTATTTTAAATATTTACCAAAAATAAGACTAGATAAATGTATTCATTCTTAATAATTATTAATTAGTAAAATGTTTAAATAATTCAAGAAAAAAGGATAAATGTTAAGTTTGAATTAAATATAAAGAATATTAAAAAGGGGTTAGATCGAACTCCTATATAAGTGTTATATATCATAATAAAAAATGTATTACTATAATTACATTATTATTATTTCTATTCTATTATTCTATTTCTTTATAAGTAATTTTATATAATTGGATAATGTAAATTTCAGAAATTTATGACTTCTATGTTGTATATTAGAAAGTTTCAAGCTTATTTAAATTTATGTATTTAATTATCTCTTAATTCCACCATCATTATAAACTTATTGTAAATATGTTTTATTAAAGTCCCTTTAGGTAAATAGAAAATATAAATAATTTTTAAGTATTGATATTCTTAAATTAGTCAGTTTCATACAGCTTTTTAATACTAAAAATCCCATTCCGAATGAACCTACTTTATCCACTGTACTTGTATATCCTGCATAATTTGATCCAAGAACTACTTCCTACCTAAATATCTACTTAATGCTTTAAAAAAATAGAGCTCAAGATAATTCGCTTTTTTTCATAAAGGAGGAAGGAGTTAACAAATGCCATTGACCCAGGAAGTATTTGTTATTAAATAGAGTTTATAACCCAGGAAGTTATTGTTATGCTTCCTGGTTATCAGCGTTAAAACAAGTTCTATTTCCTTAATCATCCCTTCTCCTATTGTATGTATAAAAAGCCTATCTGAAAGGGGCAGATCAATCAGTATCAGAATGTTAATTAGAATGTAAGAACTAGTATTAGTATAAGTATTTAGAATGTAGGACTAGAATAAGAATCAGTATCACAATGTAAGTACTAGTATAGAATCAGTATTAGAATGTAGTATTAGAATGTAAGGTAGAATAAGAGAATGTGAGACTATGTTTAGCATTAAGTCTAGTTATAATATCTTTAATTAGTCTATCTGTTACTCATTAGCTCATTATTTATATCATGCAACTTGTACTTTGCTTAATAAAGTTATTTTTAAGACTTGCATTCATCGACATTTTTTTAATTATAGTTATTAATTCCGACTCGTGAACTTTGAAAATATTTCAAAACTATGAAAAGATATAACCTCTTTGGCCAGCGTGATACAGTCGTTTCGATTTGTTGATATATTTAAAAATTTTAAGTCCATTGATTATACTATCAGAGATTAAAAATACATATAAGATTAAAAAGTTGTTTTGTTTACGTATAAAAGTTAAACTTTTAAACGATTAACAGTTCAAAGTCCATAAGCTATTCAAATATTAAGAAGCCCTACTAATGGTGATAATTAAAAATTAGCTATAGGAACTTAAAGTTGGAATATGAATTAATGATTAATTATTATCCATCAATTAAAATTTACTGCGACATGTTCGTAGTTATTAATACCGACTCGTGTACTTTGAAAATATTTCAAAGCTATGAAAAGGTATAATTTCTTTGTCCAGCGTGATACAGTCGTTTCCATTTGTCGATATATATTTTAGGGATTAAAAGTTCGATAGGAACTTAAAGGGTTAAAAGTTAATCCTTTTAAGGCCATTATTTATACTATCAGAGATTAAAAATACGTAGAACATTGAAAAGTCGTTTTGTTTATGTTTAAGCGAGATAAGAAAGTTTGGGGACTAAGAGCTCAAAGTCCAAAAGCTGTTATAGGAATAAGGGGCTATTTATTTATGTTTTACGGATTAACAGCTCAAAGTCCATAAGCTATTCAAAGATTAATAAGCCCTATTATTTATTTATGTTTTAGAGATAAACAGTTCAAAGTCCAAAACTTGTTTTAGGATTAAGGGACTCTACTATTTATTTTATATGTTAGAGATAAACAGTTCAAAGTCCATAAGATGTCAAAGGATTAAGGAGCCCTACCCTTTGTTTATGTTTTCATAGTTCATGTTTACATTTCGTCCAGGAAAAACAAAATGGCGGTCGGGTACACCCATGCCCTATAAGATGTGTACCTGACCCTTCATCATATAGGTTAAGATTATATAACCGTTGGGAAGGTTATATACTATAAAGTGGGTGCCTAATCCTTCATCGTATAGGTTAAGATTGTGTAACCGTTGGGAAGGTTACAGACTATAAAGTGGGTATCTGACCCTTCAACAAAACCTTAAGTCTCTCAAACGGTAGAAAAACAAAATGGTGGTGTAAGAGAAACAAAATGGCGGCCGGGTACACTCATGCTCTATAATGTGGGTACCTGACCCTTCAACAAAACTTCAAGTCTTTCAAACGGTAGAAAAACGAAATGGCGTTGTAAGAAAAACAAAATGGTGGCCGAGTACACTCATGCTCTATAAGGTGGGTACCTGACCCTTATGAATTGGTGGAGGGGATAATCGTAGTGGGCGTAACATAGACCAGAAGTTTCCATGGGTCATATGACTGGATCACGTGACCAAACCTTGTGGGCGGAGCATATACCAGAGGGTACAAAGGGTCATGTGACTGGATCATGTGACTAAAAACATATAGGCGGAGCATAGACCAGGAGACTCCGCGATGGTTAATGTTAGGTCGAGGTGAGACCACGTGGCAGTTAAGGTTAGGTCGAGGTGAAAATTCAAATTCAAATTTCCCGCCGTAGGTCACGTGACCAAATGCTGGCTTCTGATTGGCTGCTCCCAAATGGTGCGCCAGCTTCCCCAATTTCCCTCTACTCACACACACCATTTTGCGAGACTTGGTGATTTGAACACGGGGATCTTAAAACGCGTGTTTCCGTTGATAACTGGGATTCGAAATTTTTCACAATCGCATAGATTTTTCTTACGATCTATTTCATACATCAGTAAGTGAAAGTAAAAAAAAAAAAAAGAAAAAGAAAAACAGCTGAAACTAATCATGATAAATTGCCTACATTTCATATTTTTTAAGACTTTTTTTTTAACATTTCATACTGTTTAACATTTCCCGAATATAAGTATGACCAACTCTGCTAATTAAGCTTCTCTCCTTCTCTTCTTGACAAGCTTCTCTCCTTTTCAAACTCAAATCACGTAAATCAGGTACAATTTATTTACTTGTACCTTGAGTATAGCTATAAACTATAAAGAAAATAACAATAAGCTATATTCAATTGGATTGTATTATGTTTAACTAATTTAATATTGTATATTAATCATGTAATAATATAAACAATTAAAATCTAGGAGTCAGGTGTATATGATTTTTCAATCATATAAGCATGAAATGATATAACTAAATGTGTAGACATATTTTGTGTAAAATATTACTTTATATTATTTATATTAATAAAAATTGCTTATAACATAAAGTTAACTTGTATTATAGGCATTTAAATGAACACCCCAACAAATATAATCTAATTATATACACTAATTTTATAATCTTTTCATGCCTTAAATTTAGTGATTTTACCCTATATCAATGAGGATAGGTATCATAACGTTTAAATACAAAAGAATAAAACTGCACAGGAATTATCATTCCTATTTATCTAAAACTACGTATATTGAAACAAAACATTTCTTTCCAGGTTGAAAACAAAAGTGAAAAAGGATTTAAGAAGAAACGTGCAGGGAGAAAGAATGTGAAAAAGAATTAACTCAACTACCATCATCAGGAATAAAAATTTTGAACTTTTGAACTAATATTGTCCACTGTAGCTAAGATTGGATTAAAAATATTTAATAAAATTAACAATAATGTAATAGTAATACGTGTTTGATTATTTTAAATGAATGAAATGCAATACGAACCATTTCACTATTTAAATGAAACGATATCAAATAATTACCACATGAAAAGCAATAATTCCATTTGAAATTATTACTTTCCATGTTATGAAGGGATGTTTGGTAGAGTAAAACTGGTTGTAAGTAGAGTGACACGCAAAATAGAGCTAAATTACAAAGGTATATTAAAAAGAAAAATACACGATACGGTTTGTATCGCCAACAAGTAGCAATTTAATGTAAGATAAACCGGAGTAAGTGGAATAGTCCGCTTCCATTCCAACAGGAAAGAGGTAAACTAAGGAAGTTAAACCTGATGTCATCTGGTGTAACTCCCCAGTTAATAAAATGGAGTAAAAATGGCCGTGGGTTAGTAATGGAAGTAGTGGGGCCATTGAAACCTCACGGATGTTTATGCTTCTCAATCAACAAGTGTGTGCTCCGTCCGTCAATTCTCCCCCCAAGCTCACCAGAACCAGTTTTCTTCGGGATTTCACGGTAAATATTTCTCTTTTGCCTACTTAATGCAATGTGAAAGTTTTATAGAGATATTTTTGAATGGTGAATGAGGAATGATATGTTACACTTACAGCATTGTAAAATTAACGAGGGGGAAGTGGAATACTCGAGGCCTGGGGCTAGTGGAATACAATATAATCCACTTCCCCACTGTATTCTATTTTCCCTATTTTATTGAAAAGTAAATTATTAGTAGGCTAATTAATAATAATATTTTTGATTATTATTTCAGAGGGTTCGCAATTACGACCGGAAAAAAAATACTCCTGCCAATCCAAAGACCAGCTCAAACGTGCTACGAAATTGTGAACTTATAACCTGCTTCTACTTTTGAAAAAGGTGGAAAATTCAAATTTGATATTTCATTTGAATATTCGAACGTTGGATAAATAAGACTGCGTTGGTTACTTATATTAATTTTAAATTGATGATTAAATTGAAAAAGATGATTTTTATATTTGTTATTAAGTTATCAGTTATCAATAAAGCATATAATAATTAGGTTACATATTCTGATCATATCTTGTCTAGATAGCTTAAAAAAAATTGACTACCATTGTCAAGTTTATTAATATCGCTTAGTGACAACTCAAAGGTACTCAAAACTTTAAATATGATTTTCCAATAATTTCTAATTTTGAGTTGTCATACTTACTATACAAATACCCAAATCAGTGAGCGATATAACGAGTAATTTTTTTATTTCAAATGAAAAATCACGAAAAATTTCGAGTTGCTGCTCAACTGTGTTGGGTTGCACACCACACAGTATACCAGATCAATCAGGTAGACATGGGAGATAAAAACCGAAGAAAAGAAAGATCGATCTATGGGAAAAACATAGTACAAATGATATTGGCAGGAAAGAATATGGGCCACAACCTGACAAAAGCCTAGGCCTAATGGAAATGGTGGTGTATGATTCCTAGTGGGTCCAGAATAATGGTTTCTGTCCTTTTCTGGAACTTATTCTTATCAATACCATAGACCTTATCTAAAAAAAACACCTGTTGCAATCGGGATGGTACCCCAACTTTAAAGCCCTTTCACTGAAAATTATCTTTCGCCGAAGTCCTCTTAATATTTCTCTTTTGGATAGGGAATACACTTAATTACAAGGGGAGTTCACGGTATGTCCGTCGCCGATTTTGATCAAACTTTTTTTGATGATTCTACATTGAAAAAAAGTTGACCCATATCCTTCCGTTTCATCCAATGGGCCTTAGGATCTGAGAAAAAGAATAATAAAACATGCTGAAAATGCATTAATTTATGTTTCGTGTTTGGAGAATGATATCAACATGATTTTTTCATCAAAACATTGGTTTTGTAGAGTTCAATAAAGGAAAAATATAAACATTAAAAAATAATTGATTTTGGGTCAAATAAATTTAAAAATGTATTAAAATTATTAAGTAAACTAGCCTCATCGTTTTTTTCACACCAAAAATGATTGCAGAGTTGGATTCAGCACATCAATAAACCATAATGTTGAAAAAATCACCGAAAAAAAAATTTCAGTCCCAAGTGTGCTCAAAATTTTAAAGCCACAAAATTACGTTTGGGTTTGAAGCTCTGAGTCTCCTCTTTACTTTACCCAATATCGACGTTCTTGGATTTGTTAAAAAGAGGGGAGTTCCTTCTTTCCATACATATAAAAAACTGTTGCATTATCTTAGATGGTCGGGGTAAAAAAAGGTTATAGAAAAAGGGCTTCTAATTTATGAGCGATTATTTAAATCTTTAAAAATATTTTTTTTTAGATTCTCTCAAAAATTTGAATATAGGAGTTTTTCAAAGTGATAGAAAACCAAATCTGACCCCAGTTTTGAATAAAAATTTCTGTTAATATATTTCACTCCGTAAAGAATACCGTTATCATTACACACAAGTCAATACACCCTTCAGGTCGCTCTAAAATTCAATTATTTCGTTTTAAAAAATTGGATCGCTAATATTTACTTTTTCTGGATCACGATTTTTACACTTTTATAACACTGCTGTAAATATTATCGTAGAAAAAGAAATAAGAAAAAGTAATATTAAATACCCAAGGTTTGTACGAGCAAGGCTGGGCTCGTTCGTAGCCATTTACATGTCATAATATAAAAACATTATTTGTGATCAATCAATAGTAAATATAACCCTTTTAAACCACCGCTATAAACATTATCGTAGAAAAAAAATGTATGTTTAACAATTAGTAATTAGAAAGAAAAAGGCCATTCGGTCACCAAGCATTTTATTTTATATTATATCGACGTTTCGGCCATCTTGGGCCATTCTCAAGTCAGGTAAAACGTACTTCATTTTATTGTTTATATGGAAAAATAAAAGTCATTAATATATTACTTTCTTCCATTTTTGTTTTACTTTTCCATTATTCTCTCTGGTGTGCTTGCTAATTGTAGCCATTGTGCCCCGGTCCCGGACATACTCCTTGAGCTAATTCGAATGTTTTAGTACTCATTCGTCGCAGTATTTAATGCTCTACTTTTTATATACTGACCATTTCTTCGATAAAGTGGATAGTGTTTGAGTTATTTTTAACAAACTAAAAAAATTAAAAAATATCGATACATTTTGAGAGTTAAGCTTTACCGTAGAAATCGGCCCAAACTTAGTTTCTTCTTATTAGAGGCAAATTACATAAATTAAAACAATTTTCAGCTTTATCTGACTTCATTCCAGCCAAAATCCTAATTTTACTGGACTGCAGGCCAAACGTCGGTATTCAAACAATAGTTTCTACTATTGAAACTAGTTTCTACTACTTTTTTACGGATAAAAAATTTTGTGAATGCTCTGAAAAAACTAAGAGGCGGAAAGTACAGGATATACTGCAGTCGACCTCCGATAAAATAGCTGTTGTAGCACAGGTAGCACTTCACAAATCGGGTCAGCGTGATGCTGCGAAAATAGTTTAACTTGTGGCGGACCCTGAATCAACATTATCAGCAACTAGCATCAACAAAATTTTAAATAATCATGAATCAAAAAATCAAAGACAATACAGTCCTGAAGAAGCCCTTGCGCTGATTGTTGATTGCAAATTAAGTAGAGTGGCTTATAGCCGATTGAGAAAAGGATCTGTGGAATTAGGGCACGATTTATATCCTTCTTACAAGGCAGTCCAAAGAACAAAGAAGACATGTTATCCATTACACCAGTTCACTAGGATAACGGACATCCGTGCTGATATTGATCTTCAGCAGCTCATGGACATAACTCCCGAAAGGCTAAGTTTTGTTCAACAGCCCGTTTTGAAGCCTTGTCGCTTTTAGACATGAAAAGTTTACCTTAGTGAGTAAGTGGAGTGGGGACGGTAGTTCTGGAATTCCAGATATAAACAAAAAATTTAAAATGCTGCAGACGATGATGAATTTTTGTTAATTTTTTCCTTTGTTCCCCTGACTCTACATCCTCAAAAAGAAAGAGAAACATTAGCTTGGCAGAACAGATCCCCACTTCCACTAAACTTTGCCGTCCGATGAAGTTTGTATTCGAAAAGGAGACTGATGAACTGATTCAACGTGACAGATCTGATTTTGAAAGAGATATCCGAGCTGAAACCCACTAGCGTGCGTGTTGGTAATAGAGAGATAGAAATTAAACATGAAGAAAGGTGTGAAGCAAGGAGATAGCTTAAGTCCTCTCTTATTCATTATATACATGGACGAAATTTTGAAGATGTGCTAACGAAGGACAGCTCGCACTGTTGTAGGCAAATGGAATATGAGGGCAATTCTTGCGCAAGTGATGGTGTTTGCAGATGATATTGTTCTCATAGCGGATTCAGAAGCGCGATTGCAGCAGGCAGTAATAGAATGGGGGGGGCGGAGCTGGAAAGGAAAGGAATGACCATCAATGTCGCAAAGAGCAAAGCAATGCATATAGGCAGGGAACAGGAAGTTGTTGAAATACGCTGCAAAGGTGAAGTAATGGAAATGGTGGATGACTTCACTTACCTAGGGACAGTGATCTGCAGGAATGGAAGGTTGGACCAGGAGATCTCCAATAGAATAAAGAAGGCAAAGTCTATCTACTACCACCTCTGTAACACATTGATAGGTAAAAGGGAGGTAGAGAAAAATGTTAAAATACACATTTTTAAAGCTGTTTACCTGCCTACCCTATTATATGGAAGTGAATGCTGGATAACTCTAGACAAGCACCTAAGCAGAATAACAGCTGCTGAAATGAAATATCTCCGAAGAGTAGCTGGTCGAACAAGGAGAGATCGTATTAAAAGCGAGCGGACACGAGAAGATCTCGGAGTTGCTTCCTTGAAGGATATCCTTGAAAAAAGACAACTTCGATGGTTTGGACACCTTTGCCGGATGGATGAGAACCGTGGCCCTCAAAAATTCTTTGAAGCCATACCCGTGGGGAAACGCCCAAGAGGGCGACCTAGAATGCAATGGACTGAACACATTTATAGAATTGGCCAGAAGAGAGACAAGCGGATAAATTCCATGAAAGCGCTGGCACGGGATCGGGAGGCCTGGCATGTTTGGACTGAGGCACCTCCACGCTGAGAGGCACTATGGAGGAAGAAGAAGAAGAAGAATATTATATATGTGAAATAGAACCTGTTATTTTAAAAGTATCTGAAGCTAATCTTTCTTATATACACAAATGTTATGAAGCTAAAGACTTGTATTGTTTGTATAGTCAAAAACACACATAAGAAAGCACAATATATTATTTAACTGGTCAAAAGTTGTAATGTTCAAGACTCTAACGATAAATCTATAGAGATGGCTATAATTTGAATTAAATGCACGTCCAATGTCTATATAGTATAAGTTATTAGATACGCTTTTTAAAATTGGATTTTTATTTATAATTAATATTTTGGGATCCAAAAGGTCGTTAAGGTATTCTACAACACAATTAGAAGCGGCTAAGCGGCTTTTTTACTTGTGAAATCCAGTTATAGTCTAGATTTGGCTCCCTACTGTCTGAAACCACCAATTTTTGCTGACACTTTCGAGACAGCCGATGTTCTGGTAATGCTGATAGTTTTATACAGAAATTTATAATTTTCTTTAAAACTATCATCAAAACTGGTGAAAGGCCAGTTTCCAATCGAACTATATAATTTGGAGTTGATCTTGGCCAGAGATATAAATGTATTAGAAATTTCACTTGTGCTAACTCAATAGATTCCAAATATCTTAAGCTCCAAATTTCTTCTGCATTGAGAAGAGTTGAGGAGACCATTGAATCAAAGAGGGACATTTTAGTTTCCCTCGCATCGCTCTTTCCTCTTATTAGAATCTATCGAATTACCTAACATAACAATATCGTCTGCAATTAGCAACATTAATTCTTCATTTGTACTATCTACTGGTACACCTGATGCACCGTTGGCCACAATATATGATATTATGTCTGAAATAAATATAATAAAAAGAATTGGGCTCAGAGTTTCGCCTTGTAATAGTCCTGAACTAATTTCAATTTCCTCTGACACTTCATCCCTGATTTTTATTTGCATTGTAGCTGTGCCATTTAAAGCTTTAATCAATCTCACAATTTTACCGCTGATACCAAAATCTTTTCCAAAGGAGCTCATGGTTAATGGAGTCGATCGCTTTTCTGAAATCTAAAAATCCAGAATAAACATAGTTTCCCTTAACTTGAATATTTATACTTATAAGTGAAATCAGTGAGAAAATGTGTGCAGCCTCTTCCTTTTCGGAATCCCGTTTGTACCTCTGGGGTTAAGTTTTCACATTTAGTCCAGACCTGGATCCTATGAGCTAGAATGCTCGTAAATAACTTTGTGATGTTGTTTATCAATAAAATCCCACTGTAATCGTCAACCTCTTTTTTGAGACCTTTTTATGCATTAAAATTAAATTAGAATTTTACCAGGCACCTTGGAGTATCTCAGTTTCCATAATATTATTGAAAAGGTTTAATATATAGTCCTCCCATTCAGGAGTTAAATTTTTGAAAACCTCCTATATGATGTTGTCCTGACCCGGAGATTTCCTGTTTTTACTTGTTTGAATTTCTCGTTACAGTTCCTCAAATGAGAATGGTGAATACAAAAAAGGGTGGGTTACAGAAAAGAAATATGTTTCTAGATTCAGTTTTAGTCCATAAGGCTTTGTAATGTTCTACCCACTTACCAAGAATACCTATTTCATTGCATTCTGCATTTACTGGCTTAAGAGAGTTTATTACTTTCCAGAATTCACCACTATTTTTTACATAATGCAATTTATTTGTGATCAGGTTACGGTAGCTGAATTTCTTATTTTTAATTATTCCCTTATAGTTATATTTTCCCAGTAGGTAGTGTTCTAGTGAATTTTGTAAGTAATTTTATCTAATAATTATTCTGTTTGCTGTAAAACTATTTTTAGACACCGACAGTCATAATCAAACCTTTTATTTTTAAAACTACGATCTTGCAAGATTTGTATTTATGTACCATTGACCCACAATTTGTTAATGACTCATACAGAGATATGGCGAAATTGTTATACAAGTCATTACTATTTTCGGAATAGAAATATATCCCGCTTGAACTGAGGAGGTAGTCTTGGACTAACTACCCTAGTTGAATCCCATCTTACATATTCAAGTGGTTTACGTGTTTGTATATCCTGGTATATAGAATTAGCTGATGATCCAAAGTCTGGTTTTCTGAGTTCTGAGTTGGTGACAGTGTCGACCAGTTCACTTCAAAGTGACTCTTCATCCAAATTTATTTATTACTAAGAAGTTTTTAATCAGGCGATAAAAAAAATGTGAACCCAGTGACATAAAAAGAAATATATTTGATAAAAAGTATCAATGAAACTCCATCCTCTCGAAGAAACGGTTCTGACTGGCCAAGGAGTGTTTCTTTTTGGCTGAACAAAAAGATTGTTACTAACTTATGTAAATAGCGGCCAAGCCGATCAAACAGTCTGAGAGCAAGACCCACTTGTATGTACTGCCATTCGTTGATATAAATGATACTATAACCATGTTACTCATTGGCAAACTTGAGATAATAAAGAAGTATATCCACTTTTATGGGTATGGAGGGTGACTAACACAAACTTTTGGTAGGTGGGCCAGACCTCCCTACCGTTCACTCCGCCCTTTCCCTATAAAATGCACACGTCGCGTTCCTTGTGACTAATGATTAAAAAAAAAGCCAATGTTCAAAGAAAAAAGTGTCCGTACCTTATCAAAATGGTGTCAAAATATTACTTGAATACCAACTTGGACTTGATTAAGTTTTTTGGTCACTTTCATTCAGCATTTGAGTAATTTCACTATAATTGAGCTTGTTTTGAAGCTGAATAGTCAGAGTATTATTTGGCATACAATAATAAAAAAAATGGCTTAGACACTAAAAAACCCAGTAATGTCAACTTGTTCAAGTCCTTCACACGAATGTTGAAATTTTGAGAGCAGTGGCAATTAAACTGCCAACAATAACCAATAGGTTTTCTTATAAAAAATGTAGAACACTTATTCATCTTTAAAATCCAATAGTCTCTTTTTAAAATATTGGAAATAGTTCCTTAGAAAATGCACTTAATTAGCAGTGGAGTGCTATGGCCGTAAGCGCTTTCAGTCTTCTTCCACATCAATAAGCATTCATACATGCAATCTTTAGTAGCTTGATCAAATAATTTAGTTTAATAAAATTAACGAGCTTTTATTAGTTCAATAATTTAAGTGCTAGTAAGAAATTATATAAAATAATATAATTTTTATTCAATAGGTTATTTTATTTTTTGCTTTACTTATTCTGTCCTGAGGACTTATAAGATGGGCTCTATCGAAAACAAATATACAATTATAGTAATAAATCTTAATCCATGTTCATACTTCCACCACATCCTAATTAATAATGATAGAGTCCTGGACCAGGACCGAAATTGGATACTCATTTTAGTAGAAGATTTGAATATTAATTACGAATGAGTAGGACATTTTAAGTAAAATAAAACTTGTCTGCTATCCCAGAGCCGCTACCTTCAGTATGACGGCAATTTATTCAAGAAAAATCGTAAAATTTTCACTCCGTGCTCGGTATCTCAAAAAGTACCAACCAAGGGAAAAGTACCGACTTTCATTTCAAGATGGAAAGCGCTTACGTCCACTGAACCCCACCACTAATTAAGTGCATTTTCAAAGGAACTATTTCGAATATTTTAAAAAGCGACTAATGATTTTTAAAGAAGAATATGTGCTCTTTTATTTGAAAACATTTTCGTTTTTGTTAGCCGTTTAATTGCCATTGCACTTGAAATTTCATGTAACGTTCAGTAATAAACTTTATTTAACGTTATTATACACACAGCATGAAATGCTTAATGTAACCACACATTTGCGCGTATGTTACTATCAGAACCTTCTTCCAAAGAGGTTAGTTCTTCACATGACGATTTTTGTGTGAAACATTGACATTAGTGGTGATTTTAATGTCTAAGCCATTTTTTTTTTTTTAAATATTACTCTATGTCATATGATATGGCAAGATAAAATAAGTCATATAAGTCGATTATGCTGAAATAAAGCCAAACGCTAAATGACAGTGACCAAAAAACTAAATCAAGTCAAGGTCCGTAGTCCGCCATATTTTAATGCCATTTTGGTAAGGTGAGGCCACTTTTTTTTTCTGGACATTCGTTTTTTTTTTTTTTTTTTTTATTATTAGTCACAAGATCACAACGATATGCAATTTATTGGGAAATGAGAGGATAGAGGGTAAAGAGAGTGAGGGGTGGTCTGGCTCACCAACTATAATTTTGTATTAACCTCCCTACCCTCCATACCCAGAAAAGTGGATAGGGGTTGATATCCCTCTTTATTATTTAATGTTTGCCAATGAGTGACATGGTTATAGTTTCATTTATATCAACGAATGGCAGCTCATACAATTTCTTTACGATTTTCCTAGGTGAAATTGCGAGATAGTGTTTATTTTTCTTTCAATTTCATATATAATATGTTAATAAGTTTAAAAAAATATTCACATTTATTTTTTTATTTATTTTGTACCAAAATTCACATAAATTCTTTTGGTATTTTATTCTCTTATTTATTATTAAATTAATTTATTCATTCAAATGAAATTCCCATATGCTTTTTTGCGCAGCTAGTCTAATGGATAAAGTTATTTCATTTTTATCAATAATTATCATTTACATATTTAAATAATTTTCAATTCGCTTTAATCTGAAAAATACATTTCGTAGCAACAATTTAATTTCTTATTGTTGTAAACATTCAAAAAGTTAAAGCATTCTTTTATTGTCCAGCTATCACTGTGAATGCGTGCAATGCTATCATTAACATTTTCCATCGTAGTACAATTGATATTTGTATGCACAAAAATTCAAGAATGTGCCCAAGGTAAAGATAATCTGGATTCGACCAAATACCCCTCCCACCGCTAGAAGTCAGAGTGATTCTAGTCCGTTGTGTAAATCGAAACAGTATTTATAAAAATGTGGGATCGGTAAAAGACCATGTAGCAAATAGCAGGAATGTCGTTCTCCAGTTTCACGGATCCGATGATGATGAACCTATGCTCCATTCCGAAATAACCAATTCCTACAAGAAACTTCAGATTGAAGTGATGTTCAACTATGACGGAAAAGTATGAAACTGAAATTTATTATAAGCTACCAGATATGACTTCATAATTTGTATCACTATAAAATATCTGTGAATTAGGGATTGATAAATTATTTGCCACTTCTATAATTTTGCTTTAATTGAAAACTAGTTTCGAATGTTATGCAAAGATAATCTAATCTTATAATAAAAAAGTTATAATAGAAAAGATAATCTTCAATTCTAAAAACATACAAAAATTCAAAAATAAGCAATTCAAAATACAGTTTGGTATTGTTGGGGACACTGAGTGGTGGGAGCAGTCACCGAGCCGGACAGTGGTGGGGAGCGTCGCCCCCACTCCTGCCGGCCGGCTACAAATAAGCACGCTGGCCTCACAGAGGTGCACTACTCTTCGTCGAACGGGCCGAAGACAAGAAAATTTGTCATTTATGATCTTGACATAGATCATAAAATAGAGAATATTCAGCAGGATCTAGGTCAACGGCTTCAAGGCACCCTAGATGTCAGAAGAATGAGGAAAAGTGATAAGGACGGGAGAAAGACCGATCTACCCCTCATCCTCGTCACAACGACAGCGGAGGTGAAGCTAGAGGATGTGGAGAAACTGTATTCCATCAACCGCATCAGGTTTAGCGTGAAACCATATGTCGGAAGAAGGGGCATTGTTCAATGCCACAGATGCCAACAATTTGGGCACACTAAGAACCACTGTGGTAGAACAGCGGTTTGTGTCCGATGTGCTGGCCCCCATCTCATCTCAGAATGTCCGAGAGCAACCGCTCCGGTCAAGTGTGCAAATTGTGGCGAGTCACATGTGGCTTCCTTTACCGGCTGTCAGGCCCGGAAGGCCCTCATGGACCGACTAGCCAAAGTTAAGGAAAGGGTAGGTTTAAGGACTAAGCCTGCCCCTACACCAGCACAGCCACCAATGAACGACCAGGCTCACCCCCCACCACGGCAGACCCAGCCCGAACAAGGACGGACAGGCGGACCAATGAGGGACCAGGCTCAACCCCCACCCCGACGGACCGAAAACCAAACCTACGCTGACAGAACTCGGCATGATGTTATTCCACCGTGGGTGGAAAATATCATGAAGAGCCTGGAAGCATTGACAAACACCACAAATAAACTCATTGAATTATTTGCGGCTGTTATTTCAAAATGAATAATACACTGACTATACTAAATTTCAATACTGACGGACTAATGCCTAAAATTACAGAACTATACGCCTTGATAGCACAGACCCAACCCACCGTAGTGATCCTCACAGACACCAGGGCAAACTTCCAGCGCATACGCTTGCCAGGCTACGATCTGACAGGAGACCAACCGATAGACCAAGCGGGGAGAGTCCTGATAGCCATCCGCCATGGAACCAGGTGGAGGGAACTTCCCTCACCAGTGGCTATCAGAGACCCAAAAATACATCATAAAACAATTCAGGTCCTCTTGGATAAGCCCACAATCATCACAGGGCTGTACAGGAGACCTAGGTCTTCCCCGGAGGAGTTCTCCCGACTTCTAAACGAGTGTGCAAAGAGAACAAACCATTGGGTAGTGGGTGACCTAAACGCTAAGCACACCGTTTGGAATAATAATTCAAGCAACACAGCGGGAAGAATAATTCTGAAGACGCCCTACACTGTAGTCCATCCGAACACCCACACTTTCAGGCATAGGGCGAACAACGGCAAATCTACAATTGATCTCCTGCTCACAAGACAGCCACACCGTTTTATCGACTGCGTTGCGCTGGATAGCATATCATCAGACCATAGACCTGTGCTTTACCTGATAGATGGTGAAATACCAGCTTCTTCACCGACGAAGTATAAATATGAAGAGGCAGACTGGGAGGCCTACAAAGCAAAGATCTACCACGAACTGTCTACAGTCCCTGCCCTCCGTACGACGAGTGAAGTAGACACCTATCTGGAGTTCTTCACAGCGACTATCAGAAGAGCCGCCGATGAGGCTATACCGAAGTTCAGGCCACTTCCGCCAGCTATGCGTCCCCCGCCAGATCACATTCTGACACTTATTGCCCTGCGTAATAAGTGGAAGAATAAATGGTACAGGACCAGAGATCAGGAAGTGAAGTCGGTGGTAAATTCCCTTACCACCCAGATCCGTAATCTCATGAGACAATGGCGGACTGCACAGTGGCACGAGAAGCTACGAGCGACCCACGGCGACCACAGAAAATTCTGGAAGTTACTGAAGACGAGCACCAGGAAGAGAAGCTCTACAATACTTCATGACGGTGATAAACTATTAACAGCAGAGGAGCAGGCTACTAAGTTTGCGGATCACTATGGTGGGATAATATCCAGACGGACTCTGCCCACGGCAGAGATACCGGTAGAAGAAAATGGCGACAATTATATGTTTGTCTCCCCGAAGCAGGTAAAGGCCATTCTCCGTCGTTCGAGGGGGAATAAAGCCCCAGGCCACGACGGGATACAGACTATATTGTTAAAACAACTACCCAGAAGAGGTATAGCTCACCTGACAAACCTCTACAACTCCTGCCTCAGACTGAGATACTTCCCTGAGGCATGGAAACGAGCCATCCTCTTTCCGCTATTGAAACCCGCGAAGAACGGATTCCAGCCAGCCGACTATAGACCAATCAGCTTGCTTCCGCACATGGGCAAGGTTTTTGAGAAAATTATTCTTAATTATCTCAAAACCTACTGCTCGGAGATAGCCCTTATCCCACCGGAGCAGACCGGCTTTCAGGCCGGACTCTGCCCGGATCACCATCTGGCGAAGCTACAGGCGGAAGTAAGTCAGAACACTATCAAGAATGAGGTTACCGCAATGATCTCCATAGACTGCACGGAGGCGTTCGACTCAGTGTCCCATAGCCTTCTATGTAAGACACTGCTGGACAACGAGTTTCCGGAACAGCTTTATACTCTCTTGCGGTCGTTTCTTCTTCAACGATCAATAAAGGTACGAGTCGGTGAAGCAGTATCTGAAGACATCGCACTCACATGTGGAGTACCCCAAGGCTCCGTGCTATCACCAGTACTGTTCTCAGTGTACACAGCTGAAACTGTTGGAGCAAAGTATAAAAGAGCTACTGTAGCGGCTTACGCCGATGACATCGCTATCTATAGTAGTTCAATGAATGCAGAGAGAGCTCTACGGCAGGCGGAGAATGTCTGTGAGGAAATAACAACGAAGCTGGAAAGACTAAATATCACAGTTAATCCCACAAAAACCGACTGTGTTATTTTCTCTTTTCAGACGAATAAGCGACCTCTACCTAAGGTCTATAAGGTAGCGGGTAGCGAGAACAGACCAGCAAGCAGTATAGTGTACTTGGGTGTCACCCTCGACAGACACCTGACACTATCTCGCCACTGCTATAAAAAAATCAGGTCGGTAAGGACCAAGTCTTATAGACTGAACCACCTGCTAACATCACCAAATTTATCTCTCCGCCTCAAATTAATGATCTATAAAGGCGTTATAAGACCGGCTCTCCTCTATGGAGCACCGATGCTAACAAACATATCGCCCGGAACTACAAAGAGGCTCCAACAGTTTCAGAATGGCGTGCTAAGGCGTATAGTAAGACATACTTCACTCCAGAGAGCAAAAACAGACTTACTACATACAACACTCGAGCTCCCCACAGTGACCGATTTCATCTCAAGGAGGCATATTAAATTCTTTGATAGCCTCAAATACTGTACAAACCCTCTATTCCAGACATTAACACCAGTAGGACGGCCACAGCGCTGGCAAAAACACGTACAGAGCCTCAGACTAGACTGAGAAAATTAACAAACCAGACAGACTCAAAACAACTAGTGAGCCCCGTCACTAGATAATGATTCCTAATTTCCATCATTCCCAAAAATTTCTCCTATCCTCATACCCCTCTTAAAATGCATCCGATGCAGCACAAGAGATCCCATCCATCCCAAATTTATACCCCTAAAATATCAACTCCACATCCCATGGGGCTTTGAAAAAAAAAAAAAAAAAAAAAAAAAAAAAAAAAAAAAAAAAAAAAAAAAAAAAAAAAAAAAAAAAAAAAAAAAAAAAAAAAAAAACAGAGGTGCACACGAGCAATCAGCAGTCAGCAGCCGAAGAGGAAACATCTATTGAAGTGCCACCTCCTGTGAAGTATTCCTGTTCTCCTTACTTTCTGCTTGCTTAGTTAGCGTCCTAGTGCTGCTGAGGTCCATGCTTATCACTTGGATCTAACCTCGGCAGCCACCCTATTGGGTACGGACAGCGTTGCGCTAGCAAGTCCCCCCACCCTTGTGACAGTGACATTTATAGTGCGTGGTGCGTCCGTTACGGTCCGTCCGTGTGGTGTACCCCCGTACGTATTTGATAGACATAGAGTCGCGATGGCTTCAACCAGTGCGGCTCCCACCATCATGGACTATTCAGAAGACGGCCGAGGTGAGAAGAGAGCCGGAGAGACCAGGGAGGAAGGGTTCATCCAGGAGTCGAAGAGGAGGAGCTTCCAACCTCGTCCCGTCGCCTACAGACCTCCCCCGACTCATGTGGCGAACAAGTTCGCACCGCTCTCTACGACCGAGACCTCTAGAACTGAGTCTGCGCCTGCTAAAGTGAGACCCCCGCCACCAATTGTGATCTCACCAGCCATCTCGCAGAGGGACCTGAAGGCATCTCTACTAGAAAGAGGAATCACCGAGTTCACTATGAACTCATCAACGAAGGAGGTCCGGTTATACCTAAAAAATTACCGAGACCATGAGACGGCCACACAGGCACTGCGCGAGGACAGAACAGCGCAGTTCCATACCTACGCGCCACGAGGAACCAAGCGGTCGAAAAAATTCGTCCTATATGGCTACGACGTGGACGTAGAAATTGATCCCATTGTCGCAGAGTTAAAGGACCGTCTCGCCGGCTTTAGGATGGCGAGACAGATGATGAGGAGGGATGAAACAGGACGCCTGCGCCCAACTGAAGGCATCCAGATCATCGTTGAGCATAGCGTCCGGTTGGAGGACGTTAAGAAGTTATACGTTGTGTGCCACGTGAAGTTTCGGGCGGCCCCCTTCAAGGAAGCTCGCGGCCCAGTCCAGTGCCGCCAGTGCCAGGGCTTCGGCCATACGGCACAATACTGTGGTAGGACATGCCACTGCTCATGGTGTGGGGACCACCATTTACTACAAGAATGCCCCAAGAAGACATCGGAAACGCCGATGTGTGTCAACTGTAAGTTGAACCACCCAGCCTCTGCCAAGGAGTGTCCATACAGGCAGAAGCTCCTAAAAACCGTGAGGGAAAAGAGAGAAGAGACCCCCACTACAGCTGCCCCTTCAAGAAAGCCGAGTAGGCCTGTCCAGCGAGGCATTACCTACTCCTCTCTCATTGGCGGTTCACCTGTAGCAGGCAGCCAATCAGAGAAGAGCTCTCACCCCCACCACTCGACTCACCCCCACCACTCGACCCAACCTCAGGAGCCAGCTGCACCGACAGAGCAAGCTCATTCAGCAACCAGGCCTCCAGCAGAGAAGAAGAGGGATCTTGACAGCAGGATAGATAACCTCATGGATATGATGACCCAGCTCATGGGACTTGTTATGAGGCTGCTGGAGAAGAAGAGCCATGACTAAACATCTGGTCATCAACTACAATATCAGAGGCCTCATCCAGAAGAAGGCCGAAATTGAACTCCTCCTGCAGCAGCATAGACCGTCCGTAGTGGCGCTGACTGACACCATGCTGAACACCACCGCTCGCCTACACTTCCAGGGGTACACTGCGTACCGAGAGGAGTGCGCACCAGGGTCTCTGGGAGGCGTTGCCATCCTGGTCAGACGAGATGTGCCATCCAGGCTCATCCCGAACCCAGTGGTATCAACCCCTGGTACTCATGTAGTCACAGTTGACGTGAGACTGAAGCATCGGTTCACTTTCAGCTGTGTATACAGGAGACCGAGGGCTGTACTCACATCCGTGAGGCTACTACTGCAACACGCCCAGGCGAAGAGTCGGTATGTCGTCCTTGGGGACTTCAATGCCCGACACACCGCCTGGCTATGCAGTAGTAATAATCCACTGGGTACTTACATCACTAAGACCAGGATGTCCGTTTTCCACCCCGGGGTGCACACCTTCAGGCATGCAGCCCGACCTGGGTGTACTTCAACGCTGGACCTGCTCCTGACCAGAGATCTGCACACCGTCACGGAGTGCCTAGCGCTCCCATACGGACCGTCAGATCACCGGCCTGTGCTCTACACCTTTGAGGGTACGCCCGCCGCACCGCCGGCGAGCAAGTACCTCTTTCATAAGGCCGACTGGAAAGGATACAGGGCTAGTGTTGAAGAAACACTACCTAAGATTCAGTCTCTTCAGACAGTAGGCGAAGTGGATTCAGCGGTGGAAGTCATCACCACGACCATCCAGGACTCAGCCAAGAGGAACATCCCCAGATTCAGCCCGCAGCCCAACGCGATCAGGAAACCTCCACGGCACATCCTCGCTCTGATTGGCCAGAGGAACAACCTGAGGAACATCTTTCAGCGCACGCGCGACTACAGCCTGAAACCGGCCATCAACGCGATGACTCGGCAGATAGCTAGCCTCATGCGTGACTGGAAGACCTCACTCTGGCACGAACAGTTAAGAAGGACTCATGACGACCACCGCCAGTTCTGGAGACTCGTCAGGACCTACGTAACCAAGAGGAGGACTGTGCACCTGACTTCAGGAGGTGACCTGCTGACACCTGGGGAACAGGCTGAACTCCTGGCTGACAGCTATGTCGCGAGGGAAGAAACTCGGCTGGAAGATGCTCCCGGACTCCCAGAGGGACCACTACCGTGCCCCAATGAGAAGCCCATCTTTTCCACTTTTGGCCAGCTTGAGTCTGTACTACGGCGCACTAAAGGAAACAAGGCGTCAGGACAGGACGATATCCCGTATGTGTTGTTGAGGATGCTCCCTAGGAGGGGTAAAGCCTTCCTACTGAACATCTTTAACTCATGCATGCGGATCTCTTACTTCCCTAATGTATGGAAACGGGCGATCGTAGTGCCGCTACTCAAGCCGGGGAAAAATGGAAACCTACCGGAGAACTATCGGCCGATCAGTCTCCTCTCGCACATGAGCAAGATTTTTGAAAGACTTGTTCATCACCACCTAATGAAGCACTGCAGCGAGGAAGACATCATCCCACCGGAGCAGACTGGCTTCCTGCGAGGAGTATCCTGTGAGCACCATCTTGTGAAGCTACAAGCCCACACCGTAGAGCATATGCAGTTGAACAGAGCTACGGCGTTCATATCCTTGGACTGCACACAGGCCTTTGACTGTGTGTCACACGCACTTCTACTCCGACGTCTGGAGGAGTTCAGGTTTCCCGCCTCCCTATGCCGACTGGTCGAATGCTATCTTAGCGGAAGATCATTCGTCGTACGGGTTGGCGAGAGCCTATCGACTCCACACGATACCACCTATGGAGTACCTCAAGGGTCTGTACTGGGACCAATACTGTTTGCCGTTTTCACGGCACCAGTGGTCGCAGTAAAGCATCCAGGGGCAGTAGTAGCAGCCTATGCCGACGATATCGGCATCTACGCCACCAGCGTCAACGCCGAGAAGGCTCTCGGAACGGCAGAAAGAGCTTCAGCAGCTATAGTGGAAGACCTGAGAGAGATCGGCATCAGGGTGAATCCGGCGAAGACGGATGCCATCGTGATGTCGTTCCAGAGAGGGAAGAAACCACTACCCAGGACTTTCACCATGGAAGATGAAGACCGGCCTCTCTCGAACTCCATTCTTTACCTTGGCGTCACCTTAGACAGGCACCTCACCTTCTCTGGTCACGTCAGGGAGAGACTCAAGCTTGCCCGGCTGAAGTCGCATAGGCTGTACTACCTGCTGACGTCGCCGCAGCTCTCTCTGCGGCTGAAGCTGCAGATATACAAGGCCATAATAAGACCAACTATGCTCTACGGTGCACCACTGCTCCGTCACCTTTATAAATCAACATTAAAACGACTGCAGAGTTTCCAGAACTCCGTTCTTAGGCGGATAGTCAGAGGTACCTCACTCCAGCGAGCGAGAAACGCCACCATATACGAGGAGCTCCAGCTACCCTCGGTACCAGAATACATAGGTCGTAGGCACATCAAGTTCTTTGATGGGCTGAAGGCCTGTGTCAACCCTCTGTTCAGAGACATCGCCCCACCACCCAGGCCTGGGAGGTGGCAAGGCACTGTCCCCTTGGTTGACGTGCTCGCCGAGGGAAGGGGTCTGGACTCTGCAGTCTAAACCCATCTTTTTCACCTCAATCCTAAAACCTGTAGAATGGTCCCTCCCCATTCTTTGTAAATAAATAAAGAAAGGCACAAGCCGAATTAGATACCCCCGCACACAGCGGACCTAGAAATAAAATTTAATACCTTAAAATACCTTCGGGTAATAAAAGGAACTTTGTATGTTGTATATATATTTTTATGTTTTGTCATTGTATATATTGTATTCTATATAAATAAATAAAAATCTTGGAGGGAGAGGAAAAAAAAAAAAAAAAAAAAAAAAAAAAAAAAAAAAAAAAAAAAAAAAAAAAACAGAGGTGCACTCTCAGGTCGCTCCTGGGCCACTCCTGACCAAGGAATGGCGCAGTGCCTTGACTGCTCTACCATCCGCGCCGCCCATCCTTCTCCTTTAGCTTACGGCCTTCTTTGTCGGAAGCAAATAATAAAAACTTGTTATCTTACCTAGCCTACCTTTTTTTTTTTTCCCCCTCATCCTTTTACTGAATTCAGTGCGGTCTTAATCGGCTAAGTCTTCAACCCGCCAGTGAGACTCTGATAGGCTAAGGCGTGGGTTCCTATCTCGGAAACGGTGCGGTCCTAATCGGCCTAGTTTCCAACTTACCGGTGAGGCTTTAATCAGCTGAGGTAAGGTGCTCCTCTTCTAAACCGAGACAGTGAGGCTCTGATCAGCCGAGTCTCAAACACGGTCGTGTGGTTAAATCAATAAACGCAGACCCAGAGTACACTGGTGACCCCGACGTGATCAAACCGTCACCCGACGTGATCAACCGTCACCCGACGTGATCAACCTTCACCCGACGTGATCAACCGTCACCCGACGTGATAGCGCCGTCACCGCTTAGGGAACGCAACCCGCAAGACTCACCTGTACGACCGGACTTACATACTTAGGAAGCACCATGATGTCCGACCCTCCGCAGCCACAGGACGAAGATATGGACGCCGCAATTACAAGGCAACAGTTGGAAGACAAACCCGCTCGACTGCAACCAGGGACTTTCCGCCTCCACCGTCACACACGCCGGATCCTGAGGTCTCCGCGTGTAGAGGTGCCACTAGTCGCCTGCCAGCTTTCTGTAAATCGAACCCGCATCTATGGTTCGCGAAGCTCGACCGCGTCTTCAACTCATCCAAAATCTCCTCGTCTATCATGAAGCGGTAATATTTGTCTTACACATGGAGGTCCTTACACAGGTATCGGATATCATCATCATCAGGAACCCCGGCAACACACTCTGCGAGACCCTTCGAGATCGCCTGATCAACATTTACGGCGACTCGGAGCGTAGGAGAATACAACAGCTTTTGGAAGAGGCAGAATTGGGCAATCAAAAACCCACACAACTCACATGCAATTGCAGATGAATGCAGGTAACATCATCAGTGACACTGTCGTCAAGACATTATGGCTACGGAACCTTCCTCGCACGATGCAGGAAATTCTGGCAGCTACAAGACTGGTTGAATTGTCAATCATCTTCGGCAGAATGAAGATGACCCCGGTCTCACCACTGACATCATTGCCGCTAACACCGGAATACGACCCGGAACCTCCAATAGCTACAGCGAGCTATCAGCCGACACCTCGCGCACTCCTGCCTCCTCCAGAGAAACACCGGCCTGCCGTCAGCCTGATACCAACCAACCGTAGAGGATACATCCAAAAGATGACCATAGTGTTATATAATTGTATTATATGTAAACAGAATATTGTAATATTATACTTCGTATTGTTGGGGGGGGGGGGGAATGATGTGGCGGACGCTGAGTGGTGGGAGCAGTCACCGAGCCAGACAGTGATGGGGAGCGTAGCCTCCCACTCCTGCCGGCCGGCTATAAATAAGCACGCTGGCCTCACAGAGGTGCACTACATTACCTTAAAATACCACTAGGTAACATAAGGTCAAAATAAAATAGTGTACATATTTTTTATAGTTAATGTTATGTAATGTATATTGTTATTAATAAATAAAGTTGGAGGGAGAGAAAAAAAAAACCGCGCAGTGCATTGACTGCTCTAACATCCGCGCCGCTCATCCTTCTCCTTTAGCTTGCGGTCTTCTTTGTCGGAAGCAAATAATAAAAACTTGTTATCTTACCTAGCCTACCTTTTCTTTTTTTTTTTCACCTCATCCTTTTACTGAAGGCAGTGCGGTCTTAATCGGCCAAGTCTTCAACCCGCCAGTGAGGCTCTGATAGGCTAAGGCGTGGGTTTCTAACTCGGAAACGGTGCGGTCCTAATCGGCCTAGTTTCCAACTTACCGGTGAGGCTTTAATCAGCTGAGGTAAGGTGCTCCTCTTCTAAACCGAGACAGTGAGGCTCTGATCAGCCGAGTCTCAAACACGGTCGTGAGGTGCTCATCCACCGAGCCGTGGGAACTACCTTCGGGTTGCTCATCTCCTCCCTGAGCGGATTGTACGAGCACGCATAGTACCTGGGCCCTTCTGGTTCTTGAGGAAATCAATAAACGCAGACCCAGAGTGCAGTATTATACATATTAAATTAGATGCAATATAAATCAGTATTATAAAACTTTCATTATTTATGAATAATGAATTTAATTAAGACAAGAAATCAAATACATGTTGGTACTCACCAAGTTTTAAATGGATTATGTCAAACAGAAAGGTTTGTGCTGGTTTCTTCTCGCACTGAGCTAACAATGAAAGAAACTAGTTTTCAATAAAAGTATAATTATAGAAGTGGCAAATAATTTATCAAGTCCTAATTAGATTGATCCTTCTATACCATCGTGCGGATGTCAACTGATATCTGTGAATATTTGTGTTTCTGAATAGCAATACAATGTTTTAGTTTCTTATTTTTTTCTAAACTATTTAAACTGCTCCAAAATTAGTAAACAAACAGAATTTTAATAAAGCGGTTTGTTATTATATTGGGGATTATTTTCCTGACATTTACCATCTACGCCAACAAATTTTATATACGAGTATCCAAAGAAGAAACTGCAGAGTTGTTTGTTACCTCAAATTACTGATGCATTTAAAAATGTGTACATTTTCTTCTTAGTTGCGTTGATGTTTTCATGTTTCCAAAAATTTGCTTAAAGATAACTGTTACCTGCAGCATATTTTTATTATTTATTTAATATGCATAATATTTATTACTAAGGAATATTGTAAAAATAAGAAAGAAATGATTCCACTAATACGTCACTAGAATTTTTCTTCTTCCAATTAAAATTCCCAGCGGATATATCTCGGAGAAGAAATGACTCACACCAGTAGGCGTTTGTACTGGCTCGCTCGTCTGGTTTGCGGCCGGAAGAGTGCGCTGCCGGAAGGATGACGGCCACCCCGTGATTTACAATACATCGACCAGGCTCAAGATCTGGACACCTTTGGCTGATGTTTTGGTACCCGTCTACCCACTGGTCGGTTTTGGATACTCTCAATGGAACCCAACCCTAAAGTACAATGTTGTGTTTCGTGGCTTATTTATTTTTTCTTTGGCAAATGAAAATGGCAACTCCTTCGCAAACTCTCCCTTTGTAAACCCTCTTCCTCATTAGTCTTCCCAGTTTCACCCGATGAATTAAATTCATACTTTTTATCAGCCTCCTCCAACATTTCTACAACCCCTTCTTCCTGCTTTTCCTTAATACCTATCATTCAACTCCCATAATTTTTATTTTTCCTACATCTCCCCTTATTTCCTCCGTAATGAAATCTCACAATAATTCCACAGGGTTTGAAGGAATACCCGTTAAATTGTTAAAATCATGTCTCCCTGAAATCCTACCAGTTCTTCTTTTCATTTACAATTTCTCTCTCCAAAATTCAGTATTTCCTACCTCGTGAAAAAAGCCTTAGTCCACCATATTAACAAAATCTCCAACCCTATTTCTCCTAAAGACTATCGCCTAATTTCCATCCTCTCTAACCTTTCCAAAAACCTAGAATGAATAGTCCAATCATAAATATCAAATTTCCTTGAAATGACCAAACTTCTCGATTCTCTCCAATCTGGTTTCCGTCCCAATTTCTCCACACAATCCGCTCTAGTCAAAATCACTAGTGATATACATACCGCTATGGACGAAAAAAAATTAACTGTATTAATACTCCTAGACTTCTCTAAAGCTTTTGATTCTCTGGACCACTCTATCCTTTTTCCAAATTAAAATCACTATCCTTTTCCAATAGTTCTATGCAGTGGTTTCCATCTTTCCTTTCCAATCGGACTCAAGCAGTTACCATTTCTTACCAACCCCTATCTTCCTTTCTTACCTTGTCCTAAAGAGTATCCCAGGGCTCGAGTATTTCCCCATTCCTTTTCAATTCCTACATCAATGATCTTCCTAATTCAATCCACCACTGTTCCCATCACCTATCCGCCGAAGACTTCCAAATACATTTATCCTTTCCTCCCTCTGAGCTATTAGTAGCGTTTGACAGTATCCAGGAAGACCTAGATAGAATCAGTGCCTGGGCGAACCTAAATAGATTAAGATTAAACGCTATGAAAATCAGACCATTCTCATCGGTTCCAATTCCCTCCTTAGATCAAATACCACCCTCCCTACTTTAATTCTATATGATCACCCCATCATTTTCAGCTCCTCATTTAAAAACTTGGGTATGATTATCGACCAAACCCTTAGCTGGAAACCTCAAATCGCTCAAATTTCCCGACGGTTCATTAGTACCCTTAAGTTATTCCTTCGTTCACGTCATCTTTTTCCACAACCTACCCGTAAACTCTTCGTATCCTCCCTAATATTTCCCCACTTTGACTATGGCTATGTGATATACGGAGGCCTCTAGAAGGTGCTCGAGGACAGATTGAAGCGGATCATGCACTGATTTTTAAGATTTGTATTCGGTACCCCGAGATGGCCTCATGTGTCCCACCTTTACGGCGAGTTAAAGTGGCTCTTCCCCTCCAACCATAGACAATATTTCCTCGGATCTTTCCTATACCAAACTATCACAACCCAGCACCCTTCCTACATCTACAGCCTCCTGCAATTTAAATCCTCCGTCCACGCACTGGAAACAAGATCGCGCATTTCGGACCTCTATACCCCTTCCCATAGAACCAAAACATTCGAACGTTCCTTTCTCGCCCGCTCCTCTACCCTCTGGAATTACTTTCCTTCTAATATCCGCCATGCTTTTTCTTTATCCTCATTCAAATCCCTCCTTTTCCAACACCTCCTTTCTTTCCAAAATGATGCTCTTTAATTACGAAATTTAAATTATATAATAACATATAGATCAGAAGTGAATAATAGTTTTTAATGCACTACCTTTAACTTTGCTAATCAGGCCACTATTTTTGTATTTTTCGTTTTCTCTTTTTTTTTGTTCACATTAATTATTCTTTTCAAGACAAGAATTTATATTGTTCGTTTATTATTTTATTGAAAATGTTGGAAACATTAATTGATCTTTATTTTGTAATCTTATAGCCAGATATTGTTTCTGTTTTATCTGTTGAATAAAGTTCTTCTTCTATCTATCTATCTAAAAATTAGTATAAAATACCTAAAAGATATTTTTATGTATTGTCATTATTGATAATTGATTTGAAATATGTACTAATATTTAATGCATTTTCCCCTACTTTACCTTTTGTATTTACTTTATCGGCTTTCTAAAAATAAAAAATAAAATTATTCTTTGTCTAATTACTACATTGGTGACCACGACTATGTCAGAGGTCAACAAGGAGATTTCGATTCAAGACGAAAACGCAGCAGCAACTTTAGCAACACCACCAGTGCTATCTCACTTATCTAGTCAGGTTCTATCTTTTTGAAAGCCTGATACCAAAAATTGGTATATTCAATTAGAAAATCAGTTTAGAAGGGCCAGAATAACAAATGTGACCAAACAAAATTCTAATTTTTCTAACTGACTGTACCTACATATTAAACGGGGCCAACATCTTTTCACACACAGACTAGGTTAGAGCTTTCCTGCAAATCATATTTCATGAATCAGACACTGATTAATAACTCCCTTCTGCCTTTTTGAATTTCTCTTCATGACTCTCGGCCTTACGAATGCACCACAAACCTTTTAACGGCTCATGAACAAGACACTTCATTGTCTGGGTTTTGTGTTTTGCTGCATAGATGATGTCCAAACAGCGCCAACGGACGATAAAAATCCCAAATACCAATTGAATATGTTAATTGAAATTCTTGACTACTACGGTCTGTTCATTAATGTTTCCAAATGCTACTTTGGAGTTTAGACCTTGGGCATTTTATGATATGAATTAAAATCTGTTGGAATCAAGCCTCTTCCAGCTGAAATGAAAGCCATTGAAGAATACCCAGAACCGAAATCAGCAACGAGTCTATGGCGTTTTTTTTCTTGTTTTTTTTTTCGACTCTTCAATTTTTACAATAGATTTATTCCTGGCTGTGCCTGCCTACAAAAACTTTTTACATAAATGTTGAACGGTCCCAAAAATAATAGTTTTAAGCCATTATTGTAAGTCTTTTGCTGACGCATCCAGTTCCAGGGGCTGAACTCACTTTGACAACGGATGCTTCCGACAGCGAAATGAGTGCTGTACTGCATCAAGAAGTTGATAAAATCAAGAAACCTCAGTTTTTTTTTCAAGGGAAATTACACCCGCAAAAGTATTTGACATGTTCGCGTGCAAGTTCCTTAAGCTGTATTCCTTAAGCCTTAAAATTGTACCGGTTATTCTATATTGACGACCTGTATGTTATTCTTAAAACTGAAGGCCACCAATATTTTTTTAAATCTTAATTCCATCCATCTCAAAATTAAATTTACACACCATTTTGTGAAATTCTTAAGGTCATTATTATGATGACGAATTCTATTTATCGTTTTTAGCTGTCATAACAGATACTAAATTACCTTAGGATCTTTTTGGTAAGTGTTTAGATTGAACCATTCTGTAATATAAAATAAAAAATATATATACTGTTTTATATATATACTCTCCTCATAACACGCCGGCACCATAGGGTCAAGCATGAGTTAATAAGGCTCCTCAGAGAAAAGGACTTCGCCTGCTTTGACGAGGTCTATTGTATTGATACGGACGGATCCGCAAGGTATGCTGATATTGTCGCATTCACTAGGACCGGAAAGACAGCATTGGTCCTGGATCCGACCGTAAGATTTGAGGGAAATGATCCTGATCAGGCAGGTGGAGTGGAAAGGGAAAAAAAAGACATATATGATAAATGTATCCCTTTCCTAAAAGAAAAATTCCGCGAGACCTTCGGAGAGAGAGAGTTCACCGTGAGAGGCCTCTGGTTTGGGTCTCGTGGAACAATACCGAATAGAACGGAGAGCTTTTTGGAAGACCTAGGTGCTAATGCTGGGGATATTGCGGTGTTGGCCGAAAACATTATTCTGGACTCCCTGGGGATTATCCACCATCACCTGCATGGTAGGTAGATGGGTCTATTTATCATTTGGGATTGTCTGTATATGTATATATATTTATTTATTTATTTATTTATTTATTCTCCTGTACTGTTGATCTATATATGTGTGCGTTGGGACATTGATGGTTGAATAGTTTCATAAATTTTCAAATTGTCTAGAGTTTATATACTGGATTAAGAAGGGGTTGGTTGTGAACTGGAAGGGAGAATTATGGAGAGGTGAGAAGGTAGTTGGATGGATGAAAATAAATAAGGGATAGTCAAAAATAAAAATAAAATGGTGTGTAATCAAATACAGACGAAAAGTCTATGAAATATGTGTATGAATGGAAGAAAAAAAAAGAAGAAATAAATGTAAAATTGTGTATATATAAATATTTCATCCACTATGGATTGATTAGTATGCTGTGTATTATAGCAACCCAATGTAATTGGGCAGCATTGATTTTTAATAAATCATTTCTCTCTCTTGATGCTCTGTTTTCTGCTGTACAAAGCTCATAAAAGGGATAGTGTATTCTACAACTACTTCATAAGTAGGCTATGAATTCTACATCATACTGCACTTATTGTATGTTATGATAATTAATAATATATATTAATATAAACGCATTGATAACATTGATGTATGATCGCTTTGCTATGTGATAACATATCACGTTTATGATACAAAATATGTTACATTCCAGGGACTCAAATTCCACAAGGGATTGAATTTAACTCTTATTTTTCTCTCTCAGTGAATAAAAGCCCAGATGTGTTTTTGGGGGCGCAGTCTGGAGAGGATATGTAAGTCCCGGAAACAGATATTAGTTGGCAACGTTGATTTTCTGCTCAGTTTTGAGCTAGCTCAATAGCTCACTAATTTATCGAGGTTACTATTTAATTTTTTCACCGCATCTTCGTTAAATATCAGCTCTCCCGAGAATTTATATACTAAATACTTGATGGTATCATCTGCTTGCGCAGTTTGGAGGACATCATCGTTATCCTATTTGACCAGTTGACTATAAAACACTTATTAATTGTTAAATATATTGACGACCTGTTTTTTATTCTTAAAACTGAAGACCTCCAATTTTTTTTGAAAATCTTTGTTCCATCTATCCCAAAATTAAATTTACACACCATTCTCATGATGTGATTTTTTTATTTTAAATAAAATAAAAAAAGTCAATTATTTTTCAAATATTTTGGATATTGGGGTCCATTACTATATTAGGTTACCCGAGGGTGCTAGTTATGATAAAACTATCTGTTTTAATATAGCGACATCTCGTATAGATTTATTTTAACATTTCGAATGTCATCGATAGCGAGGTCGTTTATTAGTTACAGAAAGTGCTGATAATGAAAAAATTATCGATTTTAATATCTCGAAATCAGGTATCGATTTATTTTAACATTTCGGAAATCATTGATATTTAGGTCCATTATTGGGTTACCGAGGGTGCTGATAATGAAAAGAAACTATCGATTTTAATATCACGACATCAGGAATCATATTATTATTAACTGAAAATGTGGTTATAATTAACTGAAAATCCTTCTAAAAGCAATTTTTTTTATAAATTATTTTGATTCAACTGAAACATATGAGAAATAGCTATCCCTCAGGAATAAATATTGTACATGTCATTATTTCCGATATAAATAATTTTGCTAATTATTGTTTTTAGCATTGTCTGAGCAAAAAATAAAAAAAAATTGTTTGTGAAGCAATATGATATAATTGATTGACAATGAAATATTTAATTATCATAAAAAATACTTTATAAATACTAAAAATACTATATACTATGAAGTAAACAATTCACCTTTTCACATTTGATAATTTACAATAGAAATTAAAATAACTAGATAATTAAAGATGTGAACTCGTTTCATTGTCAACAATTACAATGTATCTTAATCAGAGACAATAGGTAGTAATTATAAAGAATTCTTATTTATAATATTTATCTAATTTATAATTTATCTTATCATACATATACAAAATAAAAATGAATTAAATAACAGGAAAAAAAAAAATAAAAAAAAATAGAGACCATTAAAATGTCTTGTCTAAGACTGGAACTCTTTATTTCGTGCTTTAATATAATATTAAATTAATATAATAATAATATAATATAATATTAATATAATATCTAGTTAAGTTACATTATTTTTATTACTTTGAAAAGGTTGTTTCCTGAAAAATTTAAATGATGAACTTGACTATTTCAGATTTAAAGCTGCAAGAAACATTTAAGGAGGTTGTTGCATTCGGTGAATAAGACGTTTGGCCCTGACACTGATCCAAGAGATCAAGACGAGATGTTGGGCCAAATTATCAAAATTATGAAGTCATTACCACAAAATTATACTGACTTCTTATTTAAAGTCGCTGTATATGGTCAGTATGGCTCATCTTTGTTATATTTTACTTTAATTTTTATTGCATGGCAAACTATAATAAACAGTTAATTTTTTTTTTCTACTCCTCAGTTTTTCCTAATTGAAGTTACCAAAATGCACCAAACAATTTTGTATTACCACTGTCTTATAGAATAATATTTTATATATTTCCTTTACAATTGAAACATTCGTCAAATATGTTTATTTGATAGTTTATTCCTTTTTTTTTTTACGAACTACTTAAGAGAGAAAGTTCTAAAGCTAATGCCCAACCAAATTAATGAAATATCAATTTTTATTTTCTGATAAATATTAAAAAAATTATCACTACTGTGCTATTTAGGATTGTCCACCACACTATGCTTCTGTAGATTGAATTGTAGGTCTTATAATTGCTGTGTATATCCAGTACATGACACTAGGTTTGAAATCCCAGGAGGTGCCTACAGCGCTTCTTACATGCCTATCGCTTTCCTTTTGGTTTCAATAAAATAGGGTCACAGTTTAGTTTGGAATCCAAAACAATACCGAGGTATTTGACATGCTGACTTAATTGGAGCTGTTGTCAAAGAAGGTGGGAGTCCTAAAAGCCTCCAGCTACTGTTTCTTAATAAAGAGAATCAACTCAGCCTTTGTTGGATTTACCGAGATTCCCATTTCATTACAACAAGTTGGAACAATATCGCATGCACTCAAATGAGGATGGAAACAGACTTCCCTGTTATGAGGATCACACCATCAGCTGCGAACGCCTGGGCAGAGAATCCAGCATCCTCAAGTCTTCTTAATAAATTATCCATTACAAGACACCAGAGTAACGGAGAGATGTAACTCCCTTGAGGACATCCTGTGATGGCCTGCATCTCTAGTCTAGTGCCCTCTTCTGAGACGAATATTTTTCTTTCCTTAAACACAAATCCGACCCATCCGGCTATCGCAGAAGGGGCAGATATTTCTTTTAAAGCTTTGCAGACTGCTTTAGACCTGGTCTTGTCAAATGCCCCTTCGACGTCCTAATGAAGGCTTGCAGCTTAGGCCGAAACATCTGTACACTTTAAAATAAGCTTATATTTATCTACGTGCTTTTCTTTACTGATGGCACCCCCGAACAACTTCTTCTTGAATATATCTATTTTGATTTTCTAAAGGTGAGGTTTGGTACAAAATTTCAAATATGAGATAATACGATTGTAAAGTTATAGTTGGATAATGGGATTCATAGACAAATATTACCACGAGCGCCGCACAGTAGAAAAAAATCAAAATATTTTCAAATGATTTATCTATTACTGGGTAGATATCATAAATATAAACAATGTCGAAATTGTTTTTCAAACTTAAGATATAAAATAAAACAGTTTCAAGTTGTTCTATTTTTTTTTCTCAACTCCTTTGGCCCTTAGGAGAAAACGGTTGGAAACGGGTCTATCTATATTTAATGCAGAATCACTAAGAAAAGCGACGGGCACACTGTCCATTCTCCTTGTTACTGCATAAAAAAGTAGAAAGTAATAAACTGCTCATTGCATGTTTTAACTGAAAAAAATAATCAGTTAATGACGCTTGACTTTTTATTCAAGCAAACATAAGTCATAAGTAAACTACTAATTTTTAACAAAATACAGAAATGTCAATTTTACTTATCACGAGAGATTTTTAATTCTTTTTTTCTCAAAAAATAATTGTTGTATTTTGATATGGCAAAAATATTAATTCTCAAATTCAACCCCCGACTAAAACCAATGCCGAAATAAATTAATGAAATATCATTTAATTTTGTATTATTAATAATAATAATAATAAAGTTTTATTCTCAATCTTTAAAATTACAAAAACTCCGTGTAATCATGTTCCGGATTTCACATCCTTTACATGATTAATAATTTTTAAAACAATAATTAGATTTTACATATTTACATTGTTCGTATAATAATAGTAGGAAAAATAGAAAATAAAAACCCACTTAGAAAAAAGAAAAAGAAATTAATAAATAAAAAGAATACATAATTAGAGTAAAATATAATAAATCTGGCACACAAACTATGTTAGGTTAGGAATACGTGTTTGGTTCTTTTGTGAGTGTAACGTCCCAGGGAATTTTTATTGTAATTACCGATCTCTTTTATCAATGGGTTTTCGGAAGCTATTGTTCTTGCAAAATATTATTGGGTTTGAGCGAAGACGTATTGTTGAATTGTGGGAAGTTCTAGGTCTTGGAGCATAGACGTGATTTTAGTATACCGGGGGTAGTTATTTATGATCCTCATACAAAGGTTTTGAATCCTTTCAAGTTTATTGTAATTAGTTATACAAGTTGAGCTCCACACTGGGGAGGCTTAGGTAAGCTGAGCTCAGATCACTGATTTGTAGAGCAAAAGTTTGTTTTTGGGGCTTAGCTTGGATTTTTTTATTGAAATATGGTGGGGACATTTTAAATATTATTTTTTTGGCTTTATCTTTTTTCCTGTTAATATGTTCTGTGAAGGTTAGGGATTTGTCCAGAGTTAAACCGAGGTATTTTACTGATTAGACCATGGGATGTGTTCTGAATTTAGGGTCAGATGCTGATCTATGCATGGCCTGCGCTGGGTAAAAATTATAGCTTCTGACTTATTTTTGTTGATTTTCAGTTTCCATATTTGACAGTATTTGTTAATTTTTTTGAAAGTTAATTGTAATCGGTTTACTATTGTATCAATGCGGTACGATGCTGTGTATAAGGCCATGTCGTCTGCGTATAGAGACCTTATTACATTGGAAAATTTCGAGAAATCAGATAAGAATAAATTGAATAGGGTTGGGGATAGGCAGGAATCTTGAGGAAGGCCAGCAGAGGAAAGTGGGAGTACTTTGGAGGAAGATGAGTTTATTTGAGTATAAAATTGGCTATTAGAAAGAAATGAATGTGAGACGTGAACTAAATACGGAGGATATTTGTATAAAATTAGTTTATGAATAAGACCAGCATGCCAAACGGTGTTGAAAGCTTCTTCAGGGTCTGACAAAAGCATGCCGGTATGTTTTCGATCGTTAAATGCTTCGGTAATGAAATCTGTGAGGCGAGCTAGTTGATCGACAGTGGAGTGATGCTCCCTGA
This sequence comes from Rhaphigaster nebulosa, assembly GCA_948150685.1. Lineage (NCBI taxonomy): Eukaryota > Metazoa > Arthropoda > Insecta > Hemiptera > Pentatomidae > Rhaphigaster > Rhaphigaster nebulosa. The sequence continues at coordinate 28,017,582 of OX411307.1, read as the reverse complement.
AGCCAAACTGTTCTTCTATTATCAGTTTATTCTGTCTGACGTGCTTGTGAATCCGGTTTAAAAGTAAACGTTCTAAAATTTTAGATAATATGTTCAGCAGACTTATGGGTCTGTAATTTGACATATTTTTAGGGTCTTTATTAAGTTTGGGGATCGCGACGGTTTTGGAGGTTTTCCAGGCTGTGGGAAAATAATTGTACCTTAATGTTGAGTTGAATATTTTGGTTAAATAATAAATGGCTTTTCTACTTAGATTTTTTATAACCAATGACGGAATGCCATCGTTACTTGGAGCTTTCTTTGTTTTTAATTTTCTGATAATTTTCCCTGTTTCTTTGGGTGAGAAAATAGAGCGGAAATTAGTTGCGATTGGAACTTTTAAATAGTCTCGGTCTGATTTTAGAATTTTTCGATTATGGTGATTTGACCCAATGTTTGAAGTGGTTAAGTGAACAGATTGAAAATGAATTCCTAATAATTTGGCTTTATCTTTATCCTGGTAAACATATTCATTGGTTTGTTTTAGTGGAGAAATTTTGGAAGATATTTTTGTGAAGATTCTATGAATTTTCCAGATTTCATTTTCACCAGTAATACAAGAGTTCAGAGAATTTGCCCAATTTTCGTTTTTCCAACTATTTATACGTGATCGTACATAATTATTAAATTTATAAAAAACTGTCTTCGATTGAGGGCTTTTCGTATGTTGGCATTTTTGTCTAAGTCTATTTTTTATCTTTATTAGAGTTAATAATGAGAATGGCAAATTATAATAGCGGTAGGGCTGTAAGGGATGTTGTGGTATTGATTTTGTCATAGACTGTATAATGTATAAGTTAAAATTATTTATGTGACTGTCTATTTCATGTGCGTTGTTAATTATTGGATTTATGTTTATATGAGAGTCTAGTACTTTCCGAAACTTATACCAGTCAGCTTCTTTGAAACTGAATGTTTTGTTTTTAGGATGAGTAGTTAATGTTGAGTTTATACGGAAAATCACGGGGTTGTGATCCGAGTTAAGACATGATAAAGTGATGAGTGGGGATAAGTTATATATATTTTTAGTGATTGCTAAATCGATAATACTAGGTTTGTAATTTCGTTGAGTGGGAATGTGGGTAGGTTCAAATGGGCTGTGTAACTGCATTTGTTTTTTCACTATAAAGTTAAGTAGAGACTTACCATTTTTGTTAGAGCTGTGACAATTCCATTGAATATGTTTAGCGTTTAAATCACCGAAGATTATTATATGTTTATTTAAACGAAATAATTTAGTGAGATCGTTGATATATAATTTGTTTGGTGGGATATAAACGGATATGATTGTAGTTAATTTATTGTTATTTGATGTATTAATTGCTACTGCTTCAGTGAACGTTAAGTCAGGTAAATGAGTGAAGTGGTGTCGGAACGAACTAGAAACATGACGCCCACATTTATCATTAGGCTTGTGATTGTAAATGCAGAAGTAAGATAAAAACAATAATAGTAGTGGAAGGAGATAAATAGAAGGTTGAATTGTGTTTTTGTTTATAATAAGCCGGGAATATAAGCTGTTTGTTTTGTAAGCGATGTAGTTTAGTGTCGCTCTATCATTCGTGAGGCGATGGACGAGAAAATATGTGACGTGAAAGTTTATTTCGTGAGACTCGTTATTATTGAATGTTGATAAAAAACTGTTATTGTGAGTGAGGGTATTGTGGGTGGGATTAGGAAAGGCGAAGTTCGTGAGTAATTCTGTAACATTACAGCTTATAAAATTATTGAACATGCAAATATATATATATATATATATATATATATATATATATATATATATATATATATATATATTAATAACTAATATGTCCATTAATCAATAAAAGAGAGTAAGCCTTCTATCAAATAAATATTTTTGAGGTACTATCTTCAGCATTTTTTAATTGTGACATTATTTTCTTAAAATTTGCAAAAATCTTGCCTACATTTAATGTCCTAAAATTATCTTTTATTTCTTTAAAACAGTCAGAACACGAAGTTTCACTGTTTTTCTGATTTATTTGAGGGAAGGTTTTTTGAGGTCATTCTGATTTTGGAGTTGGAAGGGCTGGGAATGCCTGCTCAGTTGAATTGGATGTTTTCCGTGGTGCTGCTTTTAGAATAGGTTTTTTCTTACTCTGAATTTGATGCATTGCGGTGAATTTAAAAAATGTTCTTCGGAGCAGTTGCAACATTTAGGGGTGAATCCATCGATTAAGAAATTAGGACAATCTTTTGATAGATGATTTTCGGAGCATTTTAGACACATGGGCTTTTTAAAGCAATTTCGTGCCAAGTGATCAAATTCTTGACAGACGTAGCATTGCGTAATTACTTTGTTTGATCTATATTTCTCCCATTTAATAACCATGGTACAACAGTAGAGTATGGAATTTATTTTCTGTAATTGTTCCTTGTTGTCCAGAATTACTACGGATAATGGCAGTTTTATCGAGTAATTACCAGCTTTTTTTTCCATTTGGTAGATTTTATATATTTCTAATCCTTGATTACGTAAATCGGCGGTGACCTCGTCTAATGGAAGTTCAGGGGGCATCCCTTTTAGTACTACCTTTGGTTTCATCTCGTTTTTCGGGGTGTAAGAATGAAAACCGAGGTTTTGTTCTTTAAATTCGTTTTTGATGAGAGCAAAATCCTGACTATGATTGACATAAAAAGTAGTTCTATTACCATTATATTTTATATTTAATTCTTTCACTTTAGGTTTAATATGGTCGATTATCACTTTAATGCTTTTATATGGACTATTTACTATTATAGGAGGATATTGATATTTTGGCTTACTTTTAAGATTTATGTTGTCTGAGATTTAATCTTCTTCCATATCAGAAAATATGTCATAACTATTTTTAACATCAATGTTGTATTTGATGATATCACCTCTTTTCCTTTTGGGAGGATTGTTGTTTGATGTACCTGGAGTTGGTGCATCCATAGTATTTGCGGCCCCCCCCCCCTCCTAGGGGCGCTATTAGGAGATTCTGACGTTGATGAATAAATTAATACGAAATAATAACTTAGAGAACGGAAAAAAATGTCTAAATAAATAAATGTAAACTTAAAAAGAACAAGATAATTGAGCTTTGATCGAGACTCTGTATACAGCGGCTGCTACAGCAAGAATGTGTTTTGTATTATTTTTTTCTTTTAAATATTTGACAAAAATATCACTACTAAGCATATCTGAAAAGGTGAGCTGATTTAATATTCGATTAAATATAAGGATTTAATGTTTTAGGTTTCATGATAGACACCCAACCGTAAAACGCGGAAAGCGGTGAAAAAGGGAAACAAATAATGACATCAGAATTGAATTGGGGGCAAATCGAAGTAAGTATATCGGCAGGTCACTCACTGTATCTAAATATTATGGAACATCTAAAAAAGTATATTCAGAGGCGTAACCATGATTTTTGAAACCTCTGTCAGCCAAGTTTTGAGGCCACCTAAGCTTATTACTCAAAATTTGAAGCTGTGGCTGTGTGTGTTATTCACAATGATATAATGCTATTTATAAATTATATTACAACATATTATATATTTTGATATTGCACTTCATTCTTATAAAGGCCTATTCAAGACTATAGAGCCGAGGCCCGGACATTTGCCTCCTGCCTTTTACTCCTCTGAATATACTCACTTATAAACAATTCGTATTACTAAAAGAGTATAATAGAAAATGTGAATACAACAAACAATGTAAAAGAAACAATCGAAAAAAGGAGACAGACAGATAAACCATCTCGAAACATCTTGGCTTTCGGCCTGTTTTCCTCTTCTAGAAAAGTGCACCAGTTGGCCAGCGACAGAGATCAGTGGGCGAGATGGGCCGCGGCCGTTCCTCCACGCTGATGACACTAAGGAGGGGGTGAAAGAAGAAGAAGAAGAAAAGTGGAGATTTCGTTTCTTAATTCATAAACAGGTTGAAAAGATCTCCCACGTTATAACCATCTTGCCTTACGATAAAACAGTAACGCTGAATGTGCGGCAACCATGTCTTTACAAAGTGCAGAAAACATTCTTGATTTTAGGGATCTCATTTTTATATAATTTGCTACGGTTACCATCGTCGTTAGCACAATGATCAGACCAAGACTAATTTCTTTTGATGCCAGAGCTTCTCCGTGGATCAGGCAATCTGTCCAGATACACTCTGGAGATTTTTGTTTCACAAGTGCTTGTTCACTTAGGAATCTTCTAGACGACTAGCGCCATCGGTGCATATTCCGACGCAATTTTTTCACTCTATATTTTCCTCGTTTAGAAAATCATTTAAGATACCAAATAATGCAAGTGCTGTTGCTTCGAGTTCTATTGGTTTGCAGAATATTAGTTCTTCTACTGCTGACATATCATAACAAAAACGAACATACGCAATTAAATCAGCATCTTAATTGCTATATGTTGCCTCATGAAGCTGAATAGAAAATAAATTGTCACTCAACTTTCCGAAAAGCTGATGCTATACATCTTATATATATATATATATATATATATATATATATATATATATATCACCAATTCAACGGGCAACAGTATCATTTGATAGAGGTATGGACTGCAATTATTTGGCAAAATTATCTCTAAACATAGCATCTACAATCTCAATTGCAGCTGGCAGAATAAGCTCTTCGCCGATATGTGAGATTTTTTACATCTGGCTATTTGATATGAAACTTTGTAAGTATATATATATATATATATATATATATATATATATATATATATATATATATATATATATATATATATAAGTTACGTGACAGCGAGTTAAAACAGAAAAAAAAAGAATAAGGTTAAAGAAACAACACGTTCAGAGACAAAATCAAGACTGCTTTATTCCTCTTAGTAATCCTACTTATATACATTCCGTTCTTGTTTACATAAGAGATTTGGTATTAAATATAATAATACTATGCTTCAGACTATAACTCCCCCCCGCCAGTTTACGGACATTCTTCGTAAACTTCTTACATACACACACAAAAACAAAAAAACAACAAAAAAAAAATTCTAAAACAATTCTGGTTTGTCTTGTCATAAATAGAGAAATATATATATACATACAATAACAAAAAAAAAAACTACTTACAGCTATCTGTACCTTAAAAGAACAAAAAAGAAACCTCTTGTGGCTTTATAGCCGTTTTAGAACACTTACCGCACTCTCGCGCACTTATGGTCACACAGAAAAATCATAATAATACTACGAAACAAAACACAAAAAAAAAATGTTGAACAATTTGTTATATACACAGTTTATGTAATGAGACGAGGATACTCCAGCTTACAAAGGTGTTTCTATCGCTGGTAGCTTTAATTGTTCGATGTGAACTGTTCTACGTTTTAGGGGTTTTTTAACACTCTCAATGGTGACAATATTGTGCTCTCTAATTACCACCACCCTGAATGGCCCCTCGTAACGCAGTAACTCTTTACCCCTATTAGTGCCTAGCCTCCTGTACACTATCGTCCCTATTTTCACCTCTCCCATCATATCCCTAAGGTTGAGATTGTCTCGAGCGACCCTCTTGCTCTTTTCCTTCTCTATCTTTTCCTGGACTTTCAGCCACAATTTCTTCCGCTCAATCGTGTTATTGACCACTTCCTCCTCGTCCGCTGTCGTGCCCCGATAGTCCCGCCGATGACCGCGAAGCCCGAAAAGTATCTCGAATGGGGAAAAACCCGTTACTGTGTGGATAGAATGGTTGTATGCCACAATAGCTTTTGCCATCGCCACGTCCGGCTTTAGCCCCTTATCCGTTTGGTACACCCTCAGGTGGTCGCTTAATGTGCTATGCAGCCTTTCAATACTTCCCCTGCTCTTGGGATGACCGGGAGTGTTGAGATGCCACACCACGTCCAACAGCTTCATCTCCGCTCTGATGCTGGCGTTATCGAACTCCCGCCCTCCATCGGACGAGATCCGATCTGGAACTCCGTAGAACTGGAACCACAATTTTAGGGCCTCTAACACTGCCTCTGACGATCGTTCCTGAATCTGGTATGTCATCGCTATTTTGCTGAAGAGGTCAATCATGGTTACCCACTTATAACCCCTCCAGGTAAAAGTATCAATCTGGAGATCGCTCAGCGGAGTATTGGCGGTGGGTGTCTCCTCTTGTCTTCCTCTTGGTGGGTGTCTGTCGTATTTCGTGCTGAGACAGACTTCGCAACCCCTTATGGTTTCGTCAATCGTTTTTTTCATCCCCCACCAAAAGTACCTCCTTCGCAACGCCTGCAATGTTTCGTGCACCCCGCGGTGGTTCGTTTTACCCTGATGATAGGCGAGCGTCACCTCTTTCTGCTGTTCGACATCTCTGAGCGTTTCGACCATAAATTTACATCGAACGAACGTCCTATCCACCCCTATTCGCTCGGATCGCCATATTCGTTTGATCTTTTCCCAAATCGTGTTATTCCCGACATATAGATGATGGGTTTTACCAGGTTTGGATGCATCCTTCAGAGCTCTGCAGATTTGGTCGTCCCTAGCTCCCGGCTGCGACCAAATGATCGTGATGCGACTATTTCCATACCGGGTATACTCGATTTTCATCAACCCTGAGGTCCTGGTTTTCCAGATTATTTGTCGATGCTTGTCGTTGACAATTTCTTCTAATTCTTCCATGTCCGTCGGTCTTTCGTCGCTTGGGTTCTCATCTTCTGAAAGATCCTGTCTGTCGTCCGTCGTGCCATGCTCACCCTCCCCTTCCGGTGTCCACTCTCGCAGAAACTGCCTCACGTCCCTGGATGATTCCCCTTCCTCTTCCTCTATCACGTTGACCATTAACGCTCGGGACAGCCAATCCGCCATCACATTCTCTTTCCCCGGTTTGTACACGATGTCCATGTTGTACTGACTTAGGAATTCTTTCCACCGAGTAACCCTCGCGGAGGATTCTTTTAACTTCCCAATCCATTGCAGTGGTCTATGATCCGTATGTACTCGGAATCTTCTCCCGAATACGTAGGGTCTGAAGTGGTCAATGGCCCACACAATCCCCAACAGTTCTCTTTCGAGGGAGCTGTACCTGGTTTCTGTCTCCGTAAGGCGCCTACTGGCGTATGCTACGGGACGTTCTCCCCCTTTTCCGTCTTGAGATAATACCGCCCCCAGCGCGTACTCGCTCGCATCCGTTGTGATGGTAAATAACTTTTCGAAATCAGGGAACGCGAGTACTGGCTCCATCTGTAACTTCTCCATACACTTCCGGATGTTATCTTCTATCACAGGCGTAACTATTATTTTCCGCCCTTTCTTCAGTAGATTATTGAGGGGAACTAAATATTCTGCCATTTCCGGTACGAACCGTCTGTAGTAGTTCAGCGTCCCCAATAATCTCCTAATACCTTTTACGTCCCGGGGCACCGCTATCTTCCGTATGGCCTCAACTTTGTTAGCATCAGGTCTGACTCCCTCTTTTGAAATGGTGTGTCCTAAAAAATTGATTTGCTCCTGACCCAATAGTGACTTCTCCTTGGATAATTTTAGTCCGAATTGTCGCATCCTATTAAATACGCTTTGCAAATGTTCTATGTGCTCGCTTTCGGTTTTACTAAAAACTAAGAGATCATCCATATAGATCTGGCACACCGCTTTATCTATACCCCTTAAGAACTCATCCATGAGGCGCTGGAACGTAATGGGGGCGTTTTTTAATCCGAACGGCATCCTAGTGAATTCGTAGTGACCTCTTTCAAACGTGAATGCCGTCTTGGGTTGATCCGTCGGATGCATTTTTATTTGGTGGTACCCCGCCTTTAAATCCAATGTACTAAATATAGTTGCCCCGCTCAGCCTGTCTAAAATGTCTTCGAATCGGGGAATCGGGTATTTCTCATCGATAGTGTTTTCATTTAGTTTTCGATAATCTATCACTACCCTGTATTTTTCCTCGCCCGGTGCACTCTTTTTTCTCACTGCCCACAACGGACTGTTATAGGGGGATGTGCTATCTATAATTATTCCCTGTTTCTTTAGGCTCTCTATCTCTTCCCGGATATGGTGACGTAACGCTTGTGGATATCTCCTTTCCTTGACGTAGGTCACTCTTTCTTGTTTTAGCGGGATTTCATGCACTGTCTTTCCCGTTGCTCCCAGTATGTCGCCCTCCCTGAAGAAGACATCCCCGTATTCTCTTTTCAACGTTTGTCTCCAGTCTTCCGTTCGATTTATCGCGCCTACCCGTGCTTTCTGATCCCTTATGAGGCTTTGACATTTAAATCTTTCTCCCCCTATCCTCACGTTCCATTTTCCCTTGCTATTCTTAATCCTCGCGCCTACCTTTCCTAACAGATCACACCCTATCATGACCTGGTAGTCTCGCGGCATACCCCCTACAATGTGTACTCTTAAATTAGATCCCCTAGATCCCCATCTATCTAACCCTATCTCTGCTTCCCCCTCTACTTCACATGGGCCACCCAGGGTGATTAATTTACAGCAACATACCTGGATCTGGAGTGTCCTCTCTCCGCCATTCAGCTTTTCTAGCGCTTCCCGGCACATGATGGTGTTGGAGCTCCCGGTGTCAACCAGACATCTCACTCCGCCCTCCACTTTGATTATAGGCAGACCGCTGTGCTTTCCTCTCACGTTGTAACTTACCAATCTGCGGTCGCCTCTCTGCCACCACTCCCCTCAGACATCCTCGGTGCTTTCTTCCTCCCGAAACTCGCCTCCAACTGCTCCTCCCGCTCCTCTGTCCGCCTTTCTTGTCCGGATCGTCTACTTCGTCTTCTGATTCAGAATTCTCGGATGTTCCCGTTGAATCAGCTGATGATCCGCTGAGTCTCCGTGAAGTACTTCTCCTCCGAACCCTTTGGGCGTTTACCTCCATTGGTTCCGGCTGTGCTGTCTCTCTCCTCCTGTAGATGTAGGGGCACTGCCGGGCGATGTGCCCTTCGGTTCCGCACTCGAAACATCTGGTGCGTGGGCATTGCGCTACTAGGTGTCCTGTTCTCCCACAACCGTGACACTTCCGCTCTTCTTTCCTACCGCCGTTCCTTGGTCTTGATGGTCCTGGTCTTCTTTCCCCCAGTGCGGCCCCCTCTCTACCACTATCTCCAAACTCTCTCTTCTTCCAGTTGGTCTGTGCAGTTCTGGGTCGTCTATATACCATTCTGCTCCACCCGGTCTCTTCGACTTCCATCCGGGCTTCCTCATCTCTCGCGCTCATATCTACCATTTCTTGAGCGCATTCAACGAAGGTCCGCTCTCTAGGTAGGCCTTCTTTCTTCCCTGTCTCTTTGGCCAGTTGCACCTTAAGTATCGTCGACAGGAAGGCCATCCTGGCTTCTACTTCTTCCACACTCCATGTCTCCCGCATTTTCTCTGTAATCCTATTGTACCTGGCTAAGAGTGTCCCTGCATATTGCCCGCTCGACTGTCGTGGCTGTTTGATTTCGCGGAACATTTGGAAGATGTCTTCTTCCGGAGTCCACCTGCCTCCTCCGAACGCCTTCTTTTGCCTCTCTTTAACTATCGTCCACGGTGTTTCTTCGTCTGCCTGGATCTGATTCAAGATACTTCTTTTTATCCTGCATATTAGGGCTGCCTTCAACGCCTCTGCGTCTTCACGGCCCAACAGGTTTTCCGATGCCTTCGCTTCTATTCTCGTTATTAAGCGATCTCCTCCTTTTAAAAAATGATTAAGCTCACCTGTTTCTCCGGTGAATCTCTCCAGGTCCGATACCGCCTTCCTCAGGTCCTGTGACGTCGCTGTTTTAATTTTCAGCCACTCTATTGCGTTCGCATGCGCTGCCGCCAAGGTGGTCTCCGGTAGAGGAGGGATCTCCGGCATTGGTGGAACATTTGCTTGTATATTTAACACTGGTGGCCTCAGTATTTCTTTGTTCGCCATATCTCCGCTCTTTCTCAATCACGCAACCGAAATTAAAAAAAAAAAATAAATCAAAAATCGGGTTTCGGAAAGTTTAAGCTCCGACCGTACTTTGTCCCGGGTTTCGGCACCAGTTACGTGACAGCGAGTTAAAACAGAAAAAAAAAAGAATAAGGTTAAAGAAACAACACGTTCAGAGACAAAATCAAGACTGCTTTATTCCTCTTAGTAATCCTACTTATATACATTCCGTTCTTGTTTACATAAGAGATTTGGTATTAAATATAATAATACTATGCTTCAGACTATAACTTATATATATATATATATATATATATATATATATATATATATATATATATATATATATATATATATATATATATATATATATATATTAGGGACTTGAATAAGTTCTCGCTGTTTCCCGACAGATGATGTTATCTTAGTCTTTTTGCATCAGGCAATACTATAGCCAACTTTATCGTGAAGCTCCACCATTAGACTCGAAATCGCAGTCTATATTATTCCGCCGAAGTGCAAACAACATACTTTTTCATAGCGTTAAACATGTCGAATTTCGTGCCAAAAAAAGAGTATTTGCGGGGAATTTTACTGCATTCCTTTTTTTAAAAAAATCTGCATTTGAAGCACATAGAATTCTTGTGGAGACTTGCGGCGACCATGCTCTGTCGGAAACAACATACAGAGATTGGTTTAGAGGCTTTAAAAATAATGATTTTAATATTGAAGATAAAGAACGCTCTGGTGCAAAGACCCAAGTCAGACGCAAAATCAACTTGCAGAATCATTAGGAGTTGATCACACAACAGTTTCCAAACGTTTAAAAGCAAGGAAATTGGGTACCGTACGAATTAAAGCCGGAAGACGTCGAACGGCGTGTTTTCACATGTGAACAGCTGCTCCAACGGCAGAAAAGGAAAGGTTTTTTGCATCGTATCGTGACTGGCGATGAAAAGTGGATACACTACGATAACCCGAAGCGTTAAAAATCGTGGGGTAAGCCCGGCCATGCATCAACATCGACGGCAAAGCCGAATATCCATGGTTCCAAGCTCATGCTCTATATTTGGTGGGATCAGCTGGGTGTAGTGTATTATGAGCTCCTCAAACCCAACGCAACCATCACGGGAGATCGCTATCGACTACAATTAATGCGTTTGAGCCGAGCATTGAAGGAAAAACAGCCTCAATACGAGGAAAGACACGACAAAGTAATTTTGCAGCATAACAACGCTCGGCCACATGTTGCAAAACCGGTCAAAACCTACTTGGAAACGCTCAAATGGGAAGTCCTACCCCACCCGCCGTATTCACCGGACATTGCTCCTTCCGATTACCACTTGTTCCGATCGATGACTCATGGCCTGGCTGAGCAGCACTTCCAATCTTATGAAGATGCCAAAAAATGGATCGATTCGTGGATAACTTCAAAAGAAGAGTCGTTCTTTCGACATGGTATTCGTATGCTGCCAGAAAGATGGGAGAAAGTAGTGGCTAGCGATGGACAATACTTTCAGTGAAATGTTCTTCACTATTTTTTTTAAATAAAGCATTTATTTTCACGAAAAAACAGCGAGAACTTATTCAAGTCCCTAATATATATATATATATATGTATAAGTTAAGTCCTGGAGACTGACAATATTTACGTTAATCGATCTTTCATGTAAACAAACCAAAGCTATATATGTAGGATTACTAGAGCAATAAAGTTAGTTATTGTTCTCAGTTCGTTGCGTTTATTACAAAACCTTTTCTTTTTTTTCAACTTTTTCGCTCGATAAACCCTAAGTGGTGTCGAAACCCGGGAAAACTCGCGTGTGGAAACCGGTGAGCGGTAAGCCGATTATTATTTTTTGTAGTGTGAGAAGTGCTTTGTTTTTTTTTCTTTCTCTTTTTCTCCCGCTCTTTCTTCTAAGGTCGTGTTGAAACATGGCGACTGATGGAATATTCAAGCCGGCAGTACTGCAGGTTCCAGCAGAAGCTCCTGCGGTATCTAGAGCAGAAATTCCCGCGTTGCCTAAGGACA